>CADEHL010001296.1:0-105582 GCA_902827135.1 Harpagifer antarcticus | reverse complement strand
GTGTCGCAGCTCAGGAGGATGGTTGCAGAGCATGGCGTCCGGGCGTCGAACCCGCACCCCTTTCTCCTGGAGCCAGCTAACCAGCCGAAACAGCTTACAGTCACAATCAAAGGGGTTACTGCTCAGGTCACTGGGGGAGAGGAGGACAGGGAGGAAGGGGATCATTCATGGGGAAACATGAGATGTTTACATGTTAATCAAATGGTATGGTATGGGCTCATGGTAAAAAAAGAGAGCAATAAAGCTGGAATCCATTATTTCAAATTAATTTTGAATAAGCTACAACAACTATGGTAGAACATTTGGAGTCTTCTAATGCAATTAGCTAATTAATTAGGCAGTGGGATTTTCCACAATTGGTCATAAAAGTTATATGCTAGTGTCAGCATAACCACAGAAAATGCGCTGGTCTTAACTCGTAACAACTTCAAAAAAGAAAAAAGCAGGGTAAATACATGGAGCAATAGATAGAAGTGGGAGAGAAAAACCTTTCAAGAAAAAAAACAATAAGATGATATAAGTCGCTTGGAAATGAAATGTATTATTATTATTATTACCAACTACTACATTTAACTGTGCTGAAGGAAAATGTGCACAAAAAGAAAACGTATGTCTCTTCCCACTGCAGTCTGAAATAAAGCTTCATTCATCTTGAGTGTAGGCGAGGTAACTGGAAACATGCTGCTTATCTAAGCATGTGTGATCAGAGGCGTTTGTAATATAATGCTTTAATATATCGGTGTACAAATAGGGTCTAATAATATTTGAATGATCATCTGATTTTTTTTGTTTTTTGGAAAGACAAGAGACAAAGAGATACAGAGAAAGAAAGAAAGAAGTAACTGTGATTACTTACATTTGAGTTAAGTTGCAAAGGTTGTCACATATTCTTTCTTCTATGGTGGGGATGACATTGTTGCTCAAATCGCTGCAGAACACACAAAGCAGAATTCATATTCAAACAAGTCTTAAGTCACTTTTATTGAATTTCTGATTGGTGGCAATTCATATGGTACTGTCATTATGTGATAAATAATTGTTGTGTGGTGGTGTCTGTTATTGACAACATAAATAGGGTCATTGGATGATTGGAGATGTGAAGCTGATTCTTCTATGTTATTCTCTGATTGTTGCAATCACACAAAATGTGTGATCAATGTAGAGGGCATTTTCACATCTTCTTCATAAGAACTGCATCAGATATATAACGCCAAATTAACTAAATCCAAAACAACTGAAGTGCTGAGTAAGAGTTAGACTTGTTTCTTTCCGCTTTGTTTCCATACTACTCTCTTTCTTTTTCTTAACTCCCTCCCTCTCTTCTCTATCCAGTAGGCTACATAATGGGGCCGTTGTGTGGCGGTTTTGGAAGGAACTGATGGAAACCACCACTCCTCTCTCAATACACAACACACACACACACACACAACACACACACACACACACACACACACACACACACACACACACACACACACACACACACACCACACACATCACAACACACACACACACACACACACACACCACACACACACACACACACACACACACACACACACACACACACACACACACACACACACCACACACACACACACACACACACACACACACACACACACACACCACACACACACACACACACACACACACACACACACACACACACACACACACCACACACACACACACACACACACACACACACACACACACACACACACACACACACACACACACACACACCCACACACTTAAATGGCCATTCAGCGGGTGGAAGAAATAAGGTAATGGTTGGAGGGAGAGGGAGAAATGGGGCGGGGGGGTGGAAGGAGGTAGTAGGAGCCTGGAGCAGTTAGCAGTAATTGAACTTAATCGTGCCTTGATTGGTATGTGTGTGTGCGTACATGTGTGGGTATGTGTGTTTGTAGTATACAGTGTGTGTGTGTGTGTGTGTGTGTGTGTGTGTGTTTTTGTGTGATTGCTTTCCGGTCCAGATAGCTTGCTCCAGGGATTTCTGCCTACTTAAATCCAGACTAAACCAGACCTTTCTCCCTACTATTTTATTTTTTACATCTTCCTCATCCTCCTCTACTCTCGACCTTGGGTTTGCAAAGGTCCTCATCTGTTCTTGACTTTGTACTCACAGGATTGACAGCGGTCCGCAGCAGAATACTCCCCTCGGGAGAACATTGATCCTGTTTCCTTGGAGATACCTAAAAGATAGATATATAGTTACATATATCAAGAGAGATGCAGATAGATGGGTCAAAACTGTATATGAATATTTAACTGCCTTGCATACTCACAGCTCTCGGAGGCCAGTGAGACGATCTAGTAGGCTGGTATCAAGGGAGGAGATGTGGTTCCTGGAAAGGTCTCTGCGGGAACAAACCGACATGTCCACATTTAAAATGCATGACAGGGCAAGATGATTGCAGGCACACAAAATCACACAATCATCTTCAGGCGACACCATTTATTTAACTGTGGCTGTGCATGTGCTGGGAAATTACATTTTAAAATTCCAAAGAGAAACATATAACAGTAGCTTCGTCTGTAGGGACTAACCGAAGGGTTGGCGGTTCAATTCCCAATCAGACTTCTATAATGCATATACTGTACATGTATTCCAACGCATGTGTGTATTTGTGCTGTACTGTGTGTGTGTTAAACATATACGGTGTAGATATAACCCACTAAACACAGTGTATATATATGTATCTACACTGTGTATACAGAGTGGAAAACTCAATTTCCACTATGGGATCAATAAAGGTTCATCTTTATCGAAGATAACATACACCCTAAATAAAATGTACAGTACAAATGCTGGAGGACACAATACTATGAACAAGGGGTGTATACCTGTACTGACGATAGCTTATAAAACAATTGAATATTGATAGTTTTATAATGTACATGATTAAATAATCCAGCCCCTTTTAATAATTTATTAAGTTATTAATTAAACTACAAAATAATTTCTTGTTGTACAGTGATGGTTGGAGAATTCCTCTCCACTGCCAACACTATTTTGAGTTCAATTGTTTTGACAACGAAGAAACAAAAAAGAATATGTAAAGTTAAAGTTGATATTTACTGATAGCATTAATACATATTTTATTTAATCTCTAGAAATATCTTGTTAATATTCTTATAGTAATTCATTTTGGCCACAATAATCATGTAGTGTAACTCAGAAACCATGACAGCCCTACAACAACAATGGAACCTTTTCTGTGTTTTTTTTTTATCACATGTCACATATCACTATCCTTTTTTCTTAACTTAACTTAAAAAATACTTTTCTTTGATATTGCCAACCTTGAAGATTTTCAGTCCATATTTACTTTCAACTCATAAAGTAGCAAGAACAGTATTTTCGAGCAAGTGACAGAACATAGTCCCCAGCCAAATACAAACTGGGGTCATGATGGTTGCAAAATAAAATAATGGAATTAAACAGGGCACTATTTTACCAAGTTGGAGGACTCCTAAAAGATTAATTAAAACATTATAATGTTCATCATCAAAGAAGCAGAGGCCAAGGCATCCAAACAACATTCCCATTATGCAACACATATCAACAACTATGACGCTGCACCTTCTTGTGTAGTGACATTTGAGTACAACAAAGGGTTTTTGAAGCTGTATTGATAGTCCAAAACACTTCATTGATCACGAAAAGTAATTTCACTGTCTGTTTACACCATCAAGATCCCAAAATAGTTCCCAAAAGTTGTAAACCTCCAATGAGAAAAATGTATATTGTCATAATAACGAGATTAGTGGGTTCCTTTGGCTACTTTGGTCTGTGAGTTACGGGGGATTACTTTAATTATTCAGTAGGAAATAAACCCCTGTGAGGCAGGATGTGAATGGAAGGCAGATAAGACGGCAAATGACAATGTAAATGTCACACGCCCACATAAAGCACTTCATTAATACATACAGTCTTTCCAACAATAGAAAAGGGAGTAAATGAAGATGAGCAGAACAGTGAGAACCAGCAGACGGTACTTCACATAGTAAGGAATATCTCAAATGTTCCGTATTCGTTTTAAAAACGCTGAAATATGTTTAATGAGAAAAAAAGAATTAAGATTCAGGAGAGGCATAATAAAAATTCCATTTCAGGACATTTATATGCATTTTTTAATTGCAAGTGTACATATTTTCTTCTACTAATGTTAATGGACATTTTATTTACTAAGTGTTATTTAAAAAAAAAAACATGATAGTAGGCCGACACTGATATCAATAATGGATAGGTAAATGCTGATATACTGCTGTTATTTGAGCAAAGAATCCTTGGTTATTGAAAAATTGGGACCAACCTTAGTATTGAGTGATTTTAAAGTTGGAATGCATACAGATCAAATTCTCCCTAATGGGGAGCTATGTAACATATCTTTGGCATTTCTGTATAATAATTCTGTGTTACTAATCGGCCAAACTATGAGGCAATGGCAATGCAGTAAATCTGCATTACATTTATATGGGCCAATATACTACAAGCCTGGCTGATTTATTGCTCCAGTGAGAACAAGATCAAGTATACATGCACATACTTTGCAGTGCAAGCACAAGGTTAAAAGTGTGTTCAGTACATAGAAAGTAAACACTACTGATCACCGAGTCAGTTCAGGAGTTGCGGAGACAAGGGGAGCAGAAGAGGAAGCAGGACGGAGTCAAGCTTAGTTAAGTGGCTTTGGTCTCCTGTGTGCCTTCGCAGGAAAGCCTCAGCTGCACTTTAGGACGAGACAAAAGTGAGAGAAGAAAGAACAAGGAGACAAGAAGCAAGAGGCGACAAGAAAACACCAGCCTGGAGTTTGTTCAGCTAATTTCACAGCAACGATTAAAAATCAAAGTCTAAAACAGGAAAATGTGTTTGAGTGTATGGGAATGTACGCCCCTTTCTCCTCGCTCTCTGTCTTTCTATGTGTGTGTGTGAACAGAGCAGGACGCCCATTCCCAAAAGGAAACATCTGTACATTCCAGACACGCTGTGTAAGAAAGATGGAGACAGAGAGGGAGAGAGAGGGAAAGAGAGGGAGAAGAGGGAAAGAGAGAGAGAGATCTTCTCTGCTAAACCCATCAGCAGATGAAACAGGACAACATTGAGACGCTCCGCCCACAAGCTGATCATTCACACATTAGGCTGACACCTCGCAGTATGTGATGCTCTCTACCTTTAGGCAAGGTGTGTGTGTGTGTGTGTGTGTGTGTGTGTGTGTAAAACTATTATGCAATTTATGCAGAAAATATGAACTTGTGGGATTCGCTGCATACACAAAAGGAGATTAGGTAGAGGAAGTGTGTTTGTGTGTGTGTGTTTAACATGACCATATAATGTGACCTTCACAATGACTATTAGCAACAGGCTCCCGTTCTCTCAGCTACCTCTGGACACACATGGTTTTACTTACGCACACATACACACATGCACGCACGCACACACACACACACAGCACACATATGGTTCTGTTTTACTAACGGTGTGGCCAATGATCTAACCACTCCTTATAAGGCCTGTCTGGTGCCACTTATTCTGAGCTGGAGGATAAACACACACACACACACACACACACACACACACACACACACACACACACACACACACACATACACACACACACACACACCTCGTGTGTGTATGAGCTCTGGAGAGGAACAAATCAATCTGACGTGGGATGGAGGAAATGAAAAAGACAAAAGAAAGCCACTGAGGTAGATTGATATCTGCTGGACTTTCTTCTGCACAAAAATGAGTTTGGCGAAGAAAACTGTGATGTAGGTCTGATGGTGGGACGGACCGGTATCTGCTGCATGGCGGTGGCCAAGTGGTCCAAGTCCCCGTAAGTGAAGGCCAGCGCTCCACTAACCCACTAAACACAGACTGCTCTGCGGTCGCTTTCATCCCCCTCAGCATCCCTGCCTGATTCCTCCCTCCCCCAGTCACTTCTCACAATTTCTTTCTCCCTTTATTTTCCTCCCTCTGCTGCTTTGTTTATGTTCAAATGTTGGGCAGACAGTCTGACGGGAGGGAATGCTGGACGAATTGAGATGGAGTTGGAGAGGGAGAAGGCAGGTGGTAAAGGTAAGAAGACGATGAAGTGGGAGACTAGCAGTGATGCCAGGTATGGAGAACAATCACCCCTACTGTGAGCTGCGTGTCCCTTGGGCGCCTGTCTTACTGCCTCCACTCTGCTTAATGTGAGAGCTGCCAGCATGGGTCACAAGTAAGGGCTTACTTTCCCTATACTGCACAAAGAGAGGGAGCATGAAATCAGGAGAACGAGGAGTCTGGGATGATAAATGGTTTAGTCTAAAAAAACGTTTTGCTTCTTGGACTCTGACTGGGTCACAAACACTCTACTCTTTAGAACATTCTGTCCATTTTTCCAGCTGCTGCTGCCTGGGTCGTTGGGTGTCCAGCTGGCAAGTGAAGGGCAGCTGTGTGCAGCGGTTTAACACACTCACTCAAAGTAAAGCGCACACAGACACACACATACACACACATACACACGCTTACATGCTGTCAATGAATGCAGGAAAAACAGAACTGCTGTAACACTGTCTCAAGCTCATTGCTCACTCTTTTTCTGGTAAATGAAACTGTGTGAGTCCAACATTTGTTGAAGTCATAAAATGTGGGCTTGAAACAGAAATGGGGCTCCGGCCGCAGTGTTTCTGGTTTGTGACAACGACAGAAAGAAAAAAAAGTAACTAGTTATTATTTTCAACTCATTATAACAAACTCAGTATTGACATTAACTGCAAAAACCCATAACTCAAAATCAAATACAAAAGTCCAGTTTGAAATTCCCTTCTTTTTTTGAAATTTTTAAATGAATGGCAATGCCAGAAATTTGAAAACATCTACAAATATTGTGTTTTTCCGACACTACTTTAGACCCCCTTCCCCCGCTGCAGTTTAACACACTGTCTAATGTGTCACCAAAGAAATGCAAGCACCTGTCATCTGCAGTGATTTCTCTCTCATCAATATCAAAACAAACGATCATTGGAACATAAGTCAGAAACAAAAATGGGAAGTGATCGATTAAAGTAACATTCATATATTTCTCTTTCATTAAGATTTTTAAATACAGCTACGTAAAAATCACATTTACCAAAAATGGATTGCAATGTTAGAGTAACGATGGATATTGGCTTCTTTTGGTCCCTCACTTTACTCTAAATATTCATATGTACACCTGGTTTCTGTCTTGTATGAGCTGAAATTATGCATAAGTTTATTAAATTCCAGTCATGACATATGCTCTGTTATTCATTATTTATTAACCTGACCGCCAGTCGGTTTGAATTCTAATCATTTGATTGTAAACTGTGGCTTGAAACTGCATTTGAACTACGGCCGGATGTATGCATGGCATATTGGAAGATATTGGCTTATTAAAGGTTGTTCGCAATTATAATTCCTTTAAGCCCCGAGCCTGTTTTTCAGGTCTCAGGCTAGAAAATGACATTCCCAGAACAAATGACCATAACTTCACTTCTAAAATGGGTAAATGAAAACTCTATTTTCTCAGAGCAAGGTTACATCTGTGAGTTGGATGTAGAAGTGTCAGAATCAATATAGATTTTTTTTATTTTAAAGTAAATTTAGATTGAACATAGTAAAAACAAAAAAAAACCTTACTTATAGTGAAAACCACCCTTGAATGATGGGATAGTAGACTAAAAGCTATAACAAACAAACTATAACATATAATAAGTACCCTGTATCAAGATTGATGCAAAACAAGTGAAATTTGACCTTTTTATAGAGATTTAGAAAAAGAAACAACCACTTCTGGGATCATTTGGGTGCATTTTCCATATCTATGGCCCCCCTCGGTCGATTTTGATGATTGACACCTCTTTTTAACCTTTAGAGCCAATAGAATCGAGGGGAAGTTCCTAAAATCCATCCAAACATTACCCATTGGTGAATGAGTGATGCATAGCAGGAATGCCCAAAACCGGAAGCTGTCATACACTCTCGTAGCTATCGTAGCAGCAATTATGAAATCTCTGTTATTGACATAATAATTGAATGATGGATTATCAGTAATCATTTCAAAGTGACACAGACACATTGGATTAACCTATTGATTAACCTTCAGCAGAGTTTTTATCGTTTTAATGCCATTGAACACAACTTTTGATCAGATCGACAGCTAAGGTAAGACAATGTCCTGTTTTTGCTCCGTAAAGCTCTGTGTTGTGATGTCTGTATTTGCTTGCCCTCCCACGAGTTCAGATCGCTCAGTGATGATACTTATACCCCTAGAATCTGTGGATCCTCAGCTTGCTAATCGATATCTTGTTTGTGCAGATCCGATATGTAATAAGGATATTTATGCCTAGAGTTCTGTGCTAAGTATGTTAGCATTTTTTCGCTCAGGGCTCATTTAGACACTTCTTGTGAGACTTGTGTTTTGTTTCGGTAAAAAATGGTTCGTATAGTCGGTTAGCTGAGTTTCTTCCCGTTAAGTGAGTATGACACATTAATAGGTTTGTAAATATTAAGAAGCCCTGAGACACAGTTTCGTGAAAAGAAAACACAGCAGCCCCCGGTACCGGGGGCTCTCTGGCTTAAGTCTAATCTTGTGTGATCACATTAATAAAAGGCTGTTTCAAATAAGGGATTTCTTTGTCCTTTGACTTCAGAGGATGGCGTCATCAGAGGTAAGAATATGAAATGTTACGTAGTTTCTTTATAGTAGTGGCAGACAATATGTTCCACTTAAATGCAGCACATTCATGTGCACATTTTAATAATGGGGACAAATTGAAATGCAAATGAGTCTTTCTATCAACTTATGCTGTGCTTCCAAGAAGTGAGGAATATAATACCTGATTTAGAACACATTCAGCATACGTTATTTAAATAATGTGTATGCACTAGAAGACTTTGATGGCACAGCAATTTTTTGAGCTAATGCTAATATCAGCAGGCCAACAGGGTTACTATAATACTAACATGTGGATGCTATCCATTAAGCTGCACCCAACTAGTCGACTAAACGTAAGTCGGCGAGAAAAAATGTTGTCGACTAATGAAAGTCTATTAGGAGAAGGAAATAAAAAAGGAAAAAAAATGTGCGCTGCCTGTGCTTTGACACGTCAGCTGGAAGAAATCCTCACACTTCATCTAGATCTGTGCCAAGTCATTAAGATAATTCATTAGGAGTTTAAACCCTGCAAGCAAATAGTCGCCTGCACATCCCCGCCATCGGAGCGCAGCTTTCTGAACGCCGGTCATAACAAAACACGGAGCTTAATCATCCCGACAACGTGTGTTTCTTTCTCATAATTGGAGGAAAACAGCAGCAGTCAGGCAGCAGCCTAGCATCGCATCAACATATAGAACTATAATATATAATCATTCTGACGCCAATTCAGATATGAATTATAGAAACTAGAACTTAATGTTCAGTGTGTGTCCTCCCTGCTTGTTCACACACACACATTAAGAATTCTTACTGGAGCTTCTACTGTTTATACCGCTGACGGGCAAACCTCTCCGTCCTTGAGTTGCACTTTGACTCTCATGCGCTTTCTACGTGTAACATTGAATTTATATTTCAATGGTTCTTTATTACAGTGTTGTTTTATATTCTATGTGAAGCACAGCGTAGCCTACCATGCTGTTATAATAAAGTTCTTTATCAGCCTTTGAAACTGAAACTATTTTGGGAGAAGACATTTATAAATATATTATATACATCATATACGTGCGACGATTAGTCGACTAATCGCCTGAATTGAAGACAATTGGTCGACTAGAAAACATTTTTGTGGAGGGCAGCCCTAGTATCCATCTACTGTATGTTTACCATGGCTGTGTGCAAAATCACTTCCTCTTTCCGTCATTCATTACTCTATTAAAAAACACTTCATAATTCACCCTGTTAGTGATTAGTTTATCTAATTATAAGTCGCTTTGGATAAAAGCGTCTAACAAGTGACATGTAAAGTCATTTTGATCTTTTATGAATCGGCCACATTTTGCAATAGCACTTGTTTCCACATCTTTAAAATTAGAATGATTGGATTGTCGGATTGTTTTGTTCCATTTTCACATTTTTGAAGGCAGTATTTCTTCAGAAATGTTCTCATATATTTGTTAAACAAGATTACAAGAAATGACTTAACCATGTTAGTTTTTGCTATTGACATTCACAAAGCATGTTTTGAGCAAACATTTCAAATGTATTAAAAAAAGCCAACAACTAAAGGTATTTTCAGGATGTTTGTATGAATGACCTGGCTAATGCTAAGCAGACATGCTTAGCATTAGCCAGGTCCTGAAAAGGTCTTCTACATCTACTGAAACCTGCATACACGCTTTATGGAAATAAGACTTTGTAAATTGTCATATTTTAACATTTCAGATAATAATAACAGTAATCTTGCAGGCACTGCTGTGTGCACTCACATAAATAGTAAATATGCTTATTTCCATCCTTTCTCCACAACGTTTTGCATGGCAGCTGCACTGAAGTACAATTTATTCGATGTTTGTAAAAAGAGGGAAAGCTCCACATAAACTGATTCAACAAGTGCAGGCGGTCTGTTATTCTGAGATATCTTTATGCCTGTCACTCTCTGCGCCCAGTGTGAGCAGAATACAAACAAATACTGTGTTTCTGAACACACTACGCACAAACGCACACTGACAGTCACTCTTGCCTTAGGTTTTCATATCTAAGGAAGGGAATAAAATCCAATCATTACTCTCCACTTCTTCCTGCAGGTGAAGAGGGAGACAACAAGGTCAAGTGCTTTATGAGCTGAAGCGAAATCCAAATGATTCCTCTGCTGCGGTGAACACCTGTCATAGTGTGATTTCTATTCCCTCCGTGGCACAACCCAAGCCAAAGGGGAATTAGGTGGAAAACATATAATGACTTTTATGTCATTGAGCAATATGAATCTCTTATGTAGGTATTTTCTTATTACTATAAAGCCTAAAAGACATGCATTAGTTGAATTGAGCACAGTCAAATGAAGCAGCCATAATGAAGCAGCCATAATGAATTACTTTAAAGGGGCATTAATATGCTTTTTTGGGGTTTCCCTTTCCTGTAGTCTGTTGGTTTTTGTGCACGTAAATGATCTACTAAGGCTAAAATCCCAAAGTTCCCTCCAGAGGGAGTTTCTCTTCGACACACACACAGCCTGAAACGCCTCCATTGGACTTTACTTCTGTAAAATAGTGACATCACAAAGTAAGGCATCTATTGGCTGAAGTGCACCAATACCCACATTGTACATGATAGGTTAAGGTGCGGCACATCTCTAAGCAGTTGACCAAACTGTTGTAACAACATCCATAACATTCATCTGCTACTTAGTAATTATGTATTTATTTATCTAATATATCATTCCAATAGCTTGCATATAGACTCTTATTTCACTACTTCACTTTTTTTAAACTATTTTTCTTTTTGTATTTACTTTTTAATATTTACTTGCACTATATTTTTCTGTTTTTCTGTATTATTGTGTTGCACATTAAAGTATGAGAACATGTCACAGTAGAGGCACAACATACAGTACAAATCTGAACCTGAAAATTAGCATCAAAGGGCCCCTTTAATTAGGAAATTATAGTTTTGAGGGCATTTACACATTTATTGAGTCAGATTTGCTCACCTTTTTACCCAAAAACAACAAAATACATGGTTTTGAACTTTACTCTTGTCTCTCTGCTGTATTTATTCTCTGTTGCATATAAAGACTCTTACAGTACATACAGCAGCAACTCAATTAACATGCTTAAAGAAACTTGGTTATGCAATGGCCTTCATCTTATTGTATATAGTAAAGAATGCTATGTTTAGTGTATTTTTCTACATGTGCGCCATTTATATCTTTCCACCATAAGTGCCAGTATTTTCTTGAAGTGACACTCCACCCAGAAGCAATCTATTTCGAGTCAAACACTCAACCTTGTGACGACAATTATAAACAGTGTCTTTTCAGCTTGCATTTTCTCACTTTCAATGGATTCTAATGCAGCTCTGCGTACGTTAAATCAGGAAGACTGCAATTACTTTTATTCATTCTCCTTTATTTCGTTCTCCACACTCTTCCAACACCCTCTAATTAGCTTATTATAGGTGTAGCTTTTACCTCCAAAGCCAATTGTTGTGATGCTGTCAAAGTCTACTTATGGTTGCAACTCCCCTCTTAAGCATTGGGGCCCCCACTGGGTTTTTTACCATGTTCAATCTGAATTTTCTTTAAAATAAAAAACATCTATATTGATTCTGACTTTTCTACATCCAACTCACAGGTTTATCATTACTTTGAGAACAAAGATTATTAATTTAACTGAATTGAAGATATGGTCATTTGTTCTGGGAATGTCATTTTCGAGCCCGAGACCTGAAAAACAGGCTCAGGGTTGAACAGGTTAAAGATATATAATAAAACGATGGTTTTATCACCAAACTATACACAATTCAATCACCTTGTGCACGGATCAATGAATGTTGACGATGAAAGCAAAAGAAAACATCAATAGTGCGGCACTATTACATTACATGTTACTTGTTAGACGCTTGTTAGACGCTTTTTATCCAAAGCGACTTACATACTGTGGACAATCCCCACAGGAGCAATTTGGGTTGAAGTGTCTTGCCCAGGGACACAACGACATGCTGACTGCAGTGGGGTTTGAACCTATGACCCCCTGATCCGAACACATGCACACAACCGACTGTGCCACACACCTCCCTATTACCTGTATGTACCTTTTAAAACCATATAATGTCACTGAATGCACTGACACAGAATTAATGCTAGCTTTGAGACACAGCTGCTGTTTTTTGGCAATGGGCAAACTACAAAGTGTGTTTCAGACAGTCCACACCAAATGTTTTAAATGAAGTTATTTCAAAGGAAAGTGTATTTTTTCAGTTTAAGATCAGCTATCCTATCTATTACATTTCAGTTGATGAGTAATGTAATTTATATCGCTGAACATTTCATGTGCTAATCTAAGCGTCAATTACTCAGTGTTAAACCTTGTTTCAAAATAACTCCTACATGATGTGTAATTTCATAAGAGAACGGATGTGGAAACCATAAACTCAAAGAAAGAAATACTCTGATGTTTTCAGTTTCTGGCACAAAACAACTGTTACCCAGTGAGTTTCCAGTCTGTATATCTGTTTATTTTTCAGGCTTTTCGTCTGTCAACACAACACATCTGGCAGAGCTTCAGCGGGAAGATTTACAGCCAACTATGTGAATGGTGCCCAGATGTGCACAAGAGGGTTTATGACAAAGCAGCTTATTTTGTGCCATCAAATGTTATGAAAGGTTTGAGGAAGAGGGAAGTGTTTCCATGCCACAAACTTACAAAGAATTAAGAAAAGGACCAAGACAAACACAAACACACCCAGGACTTCTTGCGAAAAGAGTTCCTTCTTCAGTCTACCGTGTAACAACCACCCTCACAGCTTGAATTAGTTAATAATGAACCAAGACATTTCTGTTACCAGCAGTTAAACATTATTTAGTTGATGGACACACACACACACAGAGGTGGAAAGCATGGGAGCCGCCTCGTCTTCTTCTTCACTCCCTGTTTCTTCCCCTCGGAATGTCTGTGCTTCTGCGGGTGATGTCATTGGTTACAATTGCCATGGTAACACAACAAATTCTTCCTCACATATGGCCACTAGATTCAATCTTTCCTTTCCCACTTCAGCAGGTATGTGTATATCTGGTGTTTAGATGGTTATATGGATGATAAAAGCAGAGATAGAAAACCCACAGAAAAGTGGGGGAATTTGAGATTGAGTCTTGTCTCTTTGACAGCTGCGAAGCCTCAGGACTGCGAAAGCCAAAGTTGCTCCCTGTAACTAGACTTGTCTCAAAATAGGATCTCCACCCCTGAAGTGTGTCTTTGTGCATCTCAGTGCCATGGGGACGCCACACAACCCTCCTGACCAGGGAAAGGGTACACTTAACAAACACATTTTTTTTGTTTAGAAACCAGATAAGACTCTCCCTACATACAGTACTTCTAAACTCATCTGTAAACAGTGCAACTGCTTTTTCCACTCCCGACCATCGAATGGAAAAAAAGTATGTAGAAACAGCATACAACACAAGACATGGGGAAATATTGACCAACTTCAAAGTGGTGTACACATTTCTTTATAGCCCTTCCAACAGCATGGCTACAGCAACTTCCAACCAAAAATCCCAGGTTAATTGGTAACATTAACAAGGGCATATCAAATAATAGTGTGCTTACAAGCCAGTGTTAGCATGGTACACACTAAAGTGCTAGTATGTTAAGATGCTGTACAGGTTAAACGAAGTGGCCAAAAACATCAACTGGTGTCAACCAATGCTAGCATTAGAAAACATACTGCTAGCACATATAAGCTGCATCCAATGCAACGTCTGAGCAGTGTTAGGCATGTCAGTATGCTAACATCGACACTGTTACGATGTTATTATGACTGTTACTGTTATGAGGCCCAACTAACATTAGTATTGAAATGGTGATGCTAAAATGCTAACATATCATCAAAGATCCCAGGATCCCGTTATTTTTGTTCTGCAGGGTCAGGTTTTTGGGTTCATGCGCCACTGGTCAACTTTCATGGGAATGAACAGTGGCCCATCTCTAACACTGTTTCCAGTTCTCACACGCTATTCTTCCCATGCTAATTCTAAGCTTGTTAGCACTAACATTCAAATTAAAGCACATCTGCAGTACCTTAATGTACAGCAAGACTGTTGGCAGACTCAAGCCAGGTTAAGCCAAACAAATATAGCACATCTTTTGTTCAGTGAACTCAAGACTTCCTCCTACATGTTTTTTTACCAGCAAAGAATGTGTGGATGTCTCGTTGCCCTTATGTTTGTATGTTCTTCTCAGCTTGTACTGTAATTTAAAAAGTGAACTTGCATTGGATGACATCCTTCATCTCTGACATGGCCTCTGGATTATTTTGTAGAACTGATTGAACTGACCTTGATATGGAAGGTGCTGTACTGTATGTGCAGTACAAAAGGTCACATGATTCAGCAGATATAGGAAGTCCAATATCATCCGTAGCGTATCCTACACTAACGAGAAAGCTATTGACCAAGGTGAACAAGCCTTTAAGAGAAAATAACAGCATTAAAATCGAAGCTCGAAATACTTAGCAATCCATTTATTTACTTCTTGCCAATTAAATGTATACAAATGAGTTACAACCAAATCTCGTCTATCATTGTAAACTGATCAGTTTTAATAAACAGAGTACGTTCAGACACACAAGACTGAATTTCTTATTTACTTTCTTTGCATATTGTCCCAGGTCAGACACAGCTGAATGTGTTAGAGCAATCTGCATACTAAACGAAGGCTATATAGTCTTTACAAATCAGAGTGTAATCCACAATAATTTCCCCGAAGTGACTTCAGAGCTGCATAAACCGTCTCTATGAAGTGTTAAGAGATTTTGATGTGTGTGGGCTGAACAGATGGACTGGTGTGTAACGGGAACACTTTCCTTCAAATACACTCTTCATCATTATTTTCTTTCTCCTTTTTACAAGGCGTGTGTCTAATTTGTTTTAATTTGGGGCAAGGTAGAGGACTTCAGTTATTTATTACTGTCCAACCTTGAATTTGACAGATCAGAAACATGTTGCTTCTCACTGAAAGAAAAACGCTGTTTTGGGTAGTAGTGTTCTGGGTTTGTGACATATCAACATGTGAATGGACTAGTTGAATGTACGTCTTCTATAATTGGTCAAGTGGTAGCCTCTGTCTAATACTTTAACTTATGTGCTGACCAGCGTGAGTCATCAACGCAAGTCCATTAAAGATTAAACACGTCACAGAAGCACACCAAGCTTTATTCATTACCTGGCCTTCATCAGGATGGTGTCATATTGTCCATTTATCACCATAGAGACCATCAACAAAATATTTGAATCATTCTCTTAAAAGATAGTACTGTTTACCAAATCCATGAACTAACTGAAGAGTCTACAAATTGATGCTCTTTTTCTTGATCACGTATGTACAAAAGACAATAAACAATTAGGCGATCAATATATTAATCAATCAAAAGAAAACTAATTCAGCAAATGTGTTTTGTAGTCAAATTCTCATTTAAAGGTGGGGTAGGTAAGTTTGAGAAACCGGCTCGAGATACATTTTTTGTTATATTCCATGGAATGCTCTTAACATCCCGACAGCAATGAATATCTGAAGTGCTTTGACAAAAAATCCATAAAAAAATGTCATCTGTGGAAGCCATGGCGCTTGTAAAAGCACGACCAATCATTTTTAGCCGGCCCGGCTAAGTAACTGGATGGCCTACCTGCCTGTCAGCCTTCCATCTGTGCACAAACTTATCTCGTGCCCTCATTGGTCATGTGCGCATTCGTGTGTGTTGGAGGAGGGGCTCTGCAAGGAAGTGGCAGTATTTTCAAATTCTTGGGCACTCGAGCTGGTTTCTCCAAAATTACCTACCCCACCTTTAAGTAATTGATATACTGACATTGTGAATGAAAGCAGGAGTAGCTCAGTGTGGATGAAAAAGGTTGCACAGTGGAACTCCACACACGGTATGCACGCACGAGCGCACACAGTTTTTTTACTATTATCATATCATTATATATCATTTATAGCCTCTTCTTTGTTGATGAGTAAATGCAAATCAACCAAGTGCAAATCCACGGTTTGTTTACTGCTCCAAGGTTTCAAATTCAATTCCTAAAGAATAGGGGCTATACATATAATACCTCACTTTTTTTCAGGTTCTTGCACATATTTCAACCCTTGTCTAATTCAGTTTTTTTCTAAAGTTAATTATGTGAAATTGTTAGCGATAGATTCTTAGCAAAGTGGCTTGAATGTGCTGTTTTTATCAGCTTAGAAAATGAATGTATAGAAACTGTAGTTACCTTTCTGTTATTTTGAGAGAATGATTCTCTGCCTCGGATTATGGCAAGTAACTCGACAAGTCCCTGAGAGAAAAAGACCTTTTTTTCTATAAATAATTATTGAATATCTTACACAGACCAAGGACTGTCTAAAGCATTATAAAATACAAATCATATCCCTCTGCCATGATCAGCCATGAAATCTGAGCTAATGATTTATATATAATTTCATGCTCCTGCATGTACTGTAGGGAGGTGAGCAGCAGTCAAGGGGCCAAATTAGCGAGGACAGTAATGTTCACAGTCAGTCACCTACACATATGGCCTCTGCTGGTATAAGATGAAGGTGGTTTACATAGACCAAAGCAATTAGCACTCCGATATAGTCTGACATGATTAGAGACAGATCTTGCAGAAGGGTATGCATTACGTGGCACCTAACAGAGCACTCTACCTCTCTGTTATGCAACTACTAACAGTAAATGTCAAGCGCTATTGAAGACGCCATTAAGGGAAAGTTTTAAATCCATTCAAAATAAGCACACATATGCACGCTGCCATTAGATGTGAAGATTTTCAGTTTACACTTCACTCCAAAAACTAATTTAAATGATATGATTATATGTTTTTTTTTCTAAAGCCTCTTGAAGCTGTTCCTGTACATTGACTACATCCCTGGTATAAAGGGTACATATCTTAAATATAAGAAGGAAGTGTGAGGGGAAATAAATAATTGATAGCATGTGTCTGAGTCGGCGCAGAACAGAAATGTTCTCGCTGCCAGCAGCACCAGAGGCTGAAGTCTGAGCTGCACCACAAACACCAAGTTCACTTCTCTGGTGACCAACTCCATGTATGCTACCTACTAGAGACACACACTGAGACACACACTGAGACACACACACAGTGTCACAAGAGGTAGGGCTTTCAATAGAATCCTGCGTCACATCAAAAAAGTCACCTTTAGACATAGCAAGTGCTACTTCTTTCAAATTATACTTCTGTGTATCAAATGTTGCATGTTTTTCTTGAAATATTATGAATATATTTCTTTGTCTTTTTTTTTTTTAACAACCAACAATGGTGAATAGTTCAATCAATCCAACCACAACATCTGTCAGAGTGAATCTGGCGGCTCCGGCTCCAACAAATGATTCCTTTTAGTATTCTCCAATCTGCCAATTATTACATTTGTCAGAAAATGGCCAAAAATGCAACCCAAAACACAAAGATGATACACAATGATACACAATACAGAAAACAGAAAACAAGTAAATACACAAATGTAAAAAGCTGGAACCAGCTAAATGTCTCACATTTTTGCTTCTAATTACTTGAATGACAAATCGATTATCAAAGGAGGTGAAGATATGTTGGTCGATTAACCAATCAATAATCGACCAATTATTTTGGCCTCACGCATGACAACTGCCAAAACAAAAGCACAAATACAATTAATTTAAATCCTTTAGTAGTAGGCCTATGGTGTGATGTGGCGTAAACAAAAACATGGTAAACTAGCCTGTGACCCCTAGCTACTGTGTCACTGTATGGCACACAACAAGCATCCTTACACAGAAAAAATTAATTGAGTTGTCAAATAAATTCAAATATAGTTGCAAACACTATAAACAAAGTAGCTTATGACTTGCTTTCCATGTTCAATATACCATACACCCCCATGTTCAATACCACCCCCCTCCCATCTCTGCACTTACAGCACGGTGGTGTCCTTCGGGAAGTCCGCCGCTGCCGGGCCCTCTCCAGCCCGAGGTGGGAGCAGTTGACGGCGCAGGACGGCAGGGGCCCCGCCGGCGTGCAGCTGCAGTTGACGGGACAGGAGCTGCAGCTCCGGCCGCCGTCCCCCGCAGGCCCGGAGCCCCATGCCCCCAGGCAGCAGAGCACCACAAGCAGACTGGAGAAGAAGCTAAGCCCCGGGACGCAGACGCCATGTTTTCGCTTGGTTAAAGTCTGTCCATTTCCACAAGGCATAGCTCACTCACATCTCATCGCCTCTGATGGTGTAAGTCCTCTCAGTCTGGGAAGGAACAAAATACTCAAAACAAAGGCAAACACACGCGTCCTTGTTCACGGCTCTCATGTGAGAGGGGACAACACGAGAAGAAGGGATTCACTTTTAGACACCGTTAGCTCCACTGCGTTTTCTTCACTTCTTATGGTCGGATCCCCCTTCTTCTAAAAATCTAACGGAGCTTCTCCACAATCCTTTCAGGGGAAAAAAAGTTTTGGAGAACTTCCTCTCTCCTCCTCCTTCCACTCGATGCAGTACCATGAGCCTCCGCCTTCATTCCCTCATTACTTTCTCAATGTAGAAGCCAAATTGTACTCATTGCATTGAACACAACTTATAAAGTAGAAACAATTACAAAAGTCTAAATAAAACACATACATTAATAATTGTTGTATTGAAAATGATGTAGTCTTCTTTCTATTATCATGGGCATTATTGTTTTAACCTGCTAGTGACAAAACCAGCTTTTTTGTCAACATTTATTTTGAAAATTGTAAATGCAATATAAATGTTGTGACAATGGCATTTATAAATTATTTAGACTGTTGTGTGTTTTTAGTTGTGACAGTGGCTGCACATCGTCAGTTGTATTCTATAATGCATTGTTGGAGGAGCTTGGGTCATACGATTTGCATTGCCATTACTGTAGCTTATGACATTAAAACCTTTGAATCTTGAAATGCGGGTTTTTCCTCTTTTCTTCAGTAACCAGATATCATATCTGGGAATATTCACAGTCCAATTAACAACAGCACTTTGTAATATTTTTGAGAGTTTTCTGTTTTTTCTATGCTGTCCTCAGAAGTTCTTTGGATGTTTTTCAGCTGGCAGATCTCTCTTCATGTTTCTTAAGAAATAGAAGTCAGTCTCTGGGCATGCAGTACCAATAAAAACTCAGCATTAAGTTGAGCCAAGCGCAGATTCAATCAATTCAAATACAGTTGAATCAATAAATCAGTTTACACTTGTCAAACAGCATTAGCTCAGTGCATCATGAAGGTCGGTATTTCATTATCTCTGCAGAAGAAGAGCTGCAGGTGGGATGATGAAGTTGTACCCCTCAAGTTAGTCTCCATCATGCATAGATTCATTCTGAAATATTTTTTGCAAAAATGAATAAAATGCAAGTCCAAAAATACATGACTTTTTTAGTACCTTGATGTAGCCACTCTGTATTCCTTCATCTCGAGTGATATGACTGCTGATGACATGGCCTCCATCACCCACTGAGATGTGAAGATTTTTGTCCATAAAACCACTCTTCTATGATTTCATTATGAAATTACATTTGCAAAACTTCTTTTTTTAGGAACATGTGCACTTCCATGTCTCTCTGTGTTTTCTGTAGCAGTAGAGGGCACGTGTTGGAGGTGTTTCCTGTGGCCGAGCCATCCTCCCTGCAGGCATATAGTGCTCTGTACAAGGAGAGGAAGAGCCCCATAACAACTCTCATGCTCTCTTATCCTCACTGGCAGTATTTCACTGCAGACTTCATGCTTGAGACACAAGATTAAGATTGTTGAAATAATACGTATTAAAGGGGAAAATATGTTTTTATTTTTAATGCTGCTCGATTTAATCATCATGTATACACATATTTTTGGAAAACTTCGGGATCCACGCTAGATTTAAAATAACGTCCCTAGCTAAATATAAAATCCTAAAACACAACATGTTGTCCAAGGAAATAAAAGGGTTAAACATTGCATTTGGATTTGATTATCTTAGGTGATGTGTCCAGTACAGTGGGCCTTTCATTTTGGTTGACACGTCTCTTCCATTTGGTCAACAGTGTGTAAGAATAAATCTTGATGTAATTTCTCATCAGAGAAGCTACATTGCTAAGTTCCTGAACCCCAGGTGTATAGATGAAGTGCAGCATCTCTGAAAGAGCTGTTTACTCATGGGGGGCTTTTACACTTTACACTGAACAGGAACAAGGAGGGAGGGAGTGACACAAAGGTGGAGATGTCCTTGTCAACTTTAATTGCATGACCCGTAATTACAGTCACAGTCTCAAAGAGCTTCACAAGCCCACATTGTTTAAAGGAAGAAAATGATCACAATGATCATCACAATCAAGCTTAGAGAAAATCAGTTGGTTGTCAGACCGTAGAGCGTAGACCAATGAGCGACCGGAGCAATCCATGAAGAGAATACTGACGTATGTTCAGGTTGATTAGCTTTTATTAAATTGAATTAAGTTATCTGCAAATCATGTCATTCCTTCACAGAATGCACTCCTACCTCTTGAAGTTGAATTGAATTGGATTTTTTTTTTTGGGGGGAAAAAGTCAAACTTTTATTTTGAAGGCCCGATTTTCTAACGCTGTGCATGCAGTCGGCGTTGGACTGGAAGTACCGGAGACCATAAACGGGTTTGAAAACTTCTGTCACGTAGTGATCATCTTCTCAATAAAATATCTTTGCTGATGTTTTTTCGAGTCTTCTGGCCAATCAGAATCAAGATTGTTGCCGGAAGTCCCACGGAGAATAACTTTGCGGTAGAACTCTTCTTTATACATCCATGGGTACAACTTCAGATACAAATGAACACATAATGAAATATGACCCTCGGTCTGATGACTGACAGGTCACAGAACAATGGGAGCTATCTACCCTTACCCACAATTTAAAGTAAGTCACACAGTCTCTCTCCTCTTTACTCTTCTCGCAGCAAGATGTCAGAACAAAGTAAAAAACAAACAATGGCATAAAATATTATTAATATGTCGGGTAGTAATACATTTATTTATTTTCTTCTCAGAGTGTACCAGAATGCATAGTTTATGTTAGTATTTCTAAAAATCTCCTGGGGGAGAATCCCCCCAGACCCCCCTGCTGGGGTTGGGTTTTCAGCATGTCTGCCTTTATATAGTTCAGCTTTGATTCCATCATCTCATTAAACCTTTTTAAAAGCATACTTTAGTTCTGTGAAGGGATATAAGGGATATATGCACTGTACTTCACTTTTATTAAGATTCTATGCTTAAAAGCGTATATATATATTACAGCACGATTTTTTGTTGAATAGATTTAAGTGCTTCAAAATGTTGGGTAGCGATGTATTGACAAAGTAAAAAGTGGGTCCCGAGGCCTGACCAGTTGAGAACCACTGGTCTATAGTATAAATAAAGTTTTCTAAAATAACTTCAGTTTCTGTCCATAAACCAAAGTATTGGATACATTACAAATGTCTTGATGATGCTACTATGAAAGGTTAATGGAGTTATCGTAAAGTTATTCAAATGTATCCTGAGAGGGGATGATTGTAACAGAATGTCATGGAATGTATTCATTACGTGTTTAGATATTTCCGTGTGGACCAAAGTATGACTTTTACTGACAAAGTGCGGCACAAGCTTGGTGAAAACAACGATGAGGTTTTTAATTTTAAATATGGATTTATTTTCCATACTACGATGAATAATTGATACAAGTAAAGTACTCTTTCCTTCAGGATAGGATTTTGGCCATCCAACCTGTATACTTAGTTAGTTTATCCTAATATAACTCCATATATCAAGCAGTGAGTCCTGCAGATATTTGGCTGAACATTACAGACAATGGTAGCTGCCCCTGCTGAACGACTCCATCCCAACGTATATGAAATGGTCCAGTCTGGGCTGGGTGAAGGTAAAATGAGCTTGGCTCCTGTTTGGTTACGGGGAGGGTCCTCCAGCCCGGCCAGGAAAACAGCACTTACTGAGGCCTCTGTCTGTGTTATTGTAGGGCTACAGGAAGAGAGGGGGAGAGGAGGGGGAGAGTGGAGGGGGGGGGGGGGGGGGGGGGGTGAGGGAGTTGGAGGCACGTGGTGGACGGAAATGGAAGATTTGTTATCCAAGGCTGAAATGAGGATGTGAAAGAACACAGATCATAATAGATGTTTTGAATGACTTTCATCCCTTTTTTTCATATCGCTTTTTCTTGTTTTTTAAAGAACCAGGTTAGGTTCAGTAAAAAGAAGCCAGCAACTGCTCAAAGGAGGCGATCGTGACTCCTACTAAGAGAGAGAGAAATCAGAAATGTACAGTGTAAATGTATAAAATATACAATATATATGCTGGAATCAATCAATCAAGTGTTTGAGTATCTTTAAACATAAAATGATTTAATGTCTTTTGCTAATTACATTGTTGCACTGTTAATCTAATACTGCTTTGCTACAAAATGTATCAAATAAAGGAAGTGGAGATAAGGTACATTCATTCCTTCTAAAAAGTAGAGCAGTAGATGTAAAAGTAGCAGAACATGAAGTAAGTATACCTCAAAATTGTATAGTGATTTATTTAATGGACCAATGAATGGATTGCATGATATGTATTGTATTCCAGGCTTTTATCATAAACTAGATAACAGGATACATATGTTTATCTATTACTAGCAATGAGTGAGTGGATAGAGTGAGAAAAGGATGATAGCACTTCTTCCAATATCTCTGCAAGGGCTGCAATCACCTCCACCTCAAATCTAATTCATGTTCTCTTTGGGGATAAAATTGATCCTCATTATCCATCCATCGTGATGAGCAGAATGAACGCTATTTATACATTTTATGTGCTGCGTGTTCACGTTTTGGTTTTAAAGTGTTCTCTTTTTCTGTTTTATTTGCTGCTTTTATTCATATTAGAAATATCTTAAATTGAATGTAATCCAGATCCAGATTTTAAGAATATATGTCCAAATCGCATGGTATGGAGTACAAACAACACAATATAACGGTTAGACTTAGACTTAGACCTACTTTATTGTCATTTCAACAAGACACAGAGTGTACTATTACAATGAAATTTTGTTGTACTGGCTTACAGGAACAGGACAATATAAAAACTTGTTAAAATTGTACATATAAATAAATACTTTAAAGTGACGTGGTGCTGATAAAATTAAAGATAAAGTGTGCGTTTAAATTATAAAGACTTACTATACATATAAATAAAATAGACATACTATATAGAAAATATGTGCTCTTTACACAGTGTAATGTAATCCATATGTTACTGGTCTACTTGATATTCAGCAGTCTGATGGCTTGGGGGAAAAAGCTATTGCAGAATCTGACTGTTTTGCTCTTAATGCTGCGGAACCTCTTGCCGGAGTGCAGCAGGGAGAACAAAGCATGGTGAGGATGAGTGGGGTCTTTAAAAATGTTCTGGGCTTTTGTCAGGGAGCGTTTCTGAGCGATGTCTCTGATGGGAGGGAGAGAAACTCCGATGATCTTCTCTGCTGTCCTGACCACTCTCTGCAGAGACTTCCAGTCTTTGGCGTTGCAGTCTCCCGACCAGATGGAGATGCCGCTGGTCAGCACGCTCTCTATGGTTCCTCTGTAGAACGTGGTGAGAGGAACCATAGAGACTTAGAGACCATGCTCTGTTCTCCCTGCTGCCCTCCGCAGCATTAAGAGCAGAACAGTCAGATTCTGTAATAGCTTTTTCGCCCAAGCCATCAGCCTGCTGACTATCAAGTAGACCAGTAAAATATAGATTACATTACGCTGTGTAAAGTGCATATATTTATATAGTTCACAACATGACTTAATTCATTTTTCACTTTTCTTTTAAATCAGTCAAAAAAATGTTGGAACTAGAATTTAAAAAAATGTGCGTTAATATACAACTCAACTCAAAATCAAATACACAGTTTTTCCCTTCATCTGAAGTGTTATTTATCAATCTAAATTGTTTTGGCGTGGGTTGCCAAATATTGGACATATCGAACACAGAGATGTGTGCCTAAAGGAACTTGACGGCTGGAGGTGCTCGAAAGACCAAAGAAATTACCCAATTAATCAAGATATGATCCACATAAGTTGTTTAGAAACTTTAATGTACTTTGGCAAATGCTAATAATTTCATTGACTAAGGCTAGCATCCTTCATGAATGTAATGTGCATCACCATGACCTCAATACAAAGGCTGCAGACCCTCGGATTGCTATCCAGTATTTCCTTTCATTTATTTTATAACAAGCAAGCTGTGATTCAGATCATATTTTCCTGACTTAATTTTAATCATTTTTACTAACACAAACATCATTCAAGTGTGAGCTTGCAATAATGTTTCAGTGGTGTCATCTGTTGGAGCGGTAGTAGTAACGCTGACACCATTCATGATCTAAACTTAGCTGGTTGATGAGTGTAAAATACATTCACTGAGTAGAAAGGGGTTTGTAAACAGAGCCCTGAAATTGCTTTCCATTTTGTTATTGTGATTATGGTGTTGATGACCTTAAAGTTAAGGAAAGCACCCATTATAGCTCATGAGTTAGAGTAATGTAATTACTGCAGTTTTGTAACACTCCATGTGAATCCGTAAATACTTTGGTTATTTTTTCAAGTATGCTGTACTTAGTGAAAAGCCTTTTTATTTCCGCTAATTATCACACGTTGGTCCTTTGAAAGCTACAGAATGAAAACATTATTTTGAAATATGAAATAATCAAAGAAATATTTGTATCCACACAGACATTCATCTGATGTCTTTGTGGATTTTAAATGTAAAACCTCTAATGGACTTTTACTTAGAAGTGTCGGTAAAAGTAACTACCCATTAGTGAAGATACAGAAAATAAGCAAAAGCAACTGCAATCTGCGGCAACAAGCCAAATTTGGAGAAACACAACCTGCTAAAGTCCAGCCATGAGAAATATCAAATAAATAGACCAAGCCAGGAAGCACTCAGAGAGCACATATCTCTGCCAATGCTGCACAATCACTTAAATGTGTTAATTTAATAATAGAACAAGATTTAAGATCTGCACCTGGATAGACATGTGAAGCAAAACACACAAAGTGATAGATAGGCATGCAGAATGGTTGATGACAAAGGTCAAAAATCATATATATACACAATGGGAAAGTGAGGTATGAGAGGTCCTTTTTTCACCTGTGTTTTTCTTGGTTTTGTTTTTTATGAAAGAAGGAAAGAGAGCAAGCAAGCTAAATAGAAGATTTTTTTTTGACACAGAGGCTTCTATTGCCACGGCAACCCCATCTTGATATCATATTGAAGTGCATTTTAATGAGGAAGATCCTGTGTGTTCTGTCAAGGAGCTTCGTCTAAAGTGTTCTCAACCTGCCCTCTGTTTTCACCACCTGTCTATTTAAATAGCTGTAATAGTTAGGCAGACAGTTGTTGTTTCATAAGGGGCTTTCACATTATTGAATCAAACGGTCATTTATTTTAAGCCATCCACCTCTTAATCCGTCATCCGACAGTGTAAAAAGCAGCAATGCATTTTGGGGCTCAAATATTGCATCACAAGTGCGAACTCCATGCAAGTGAGGATATTTAAATCAGCCAAGGCCAATGTTATCATTGATTTCCTCGACTTGCCATAAGCTCTAATCAGAAATACGCTGGGGTTATGTTACATCACAGAGTACAACTGCCCCCCTTCTGTGATTCAAAAGACAATTTCATTCCTCTTTTCTCTCTGGTCAGCCCTGTTTGCCCGCTTTTCTTTTATGTTTCTCAAATACGCACTGCCCACAGGACAGTAATGTCCTCTGACAGGCTGGTAAGGTCAACCCTCGGGTTGTGTGATAGTTTCACTCCAGGGGATTGCTGTGGAGGTGGGCATAGACCTTCCCCTCTTTTACACACCTGACACTCAGATATGTACTAAAGACTCTGTGTGTGTGTTTGTTTTAGCTGTGTGTGTGTGTGTGTGTGTGTGTGTGTGTGTGTGTTTGTGTGTGTGGTAGGGGGAGCCGGATCCTCTTTCTGCCACCATGTTCCCCGTAGAGAAGAAAAAGAGAAAGAAAACATGGCAACACAAGTCAAGGAGAAATGTAATGATCATGGAAGCGTATGAGCATCATGTATCTGACTAGCTGCCACAGTGCTCTACTATTGTGTGTGTGTGTGTGTGTGTGTTGTGTGTGTGTGTGTGTGTGTGTGTGTGTGTGTGTGTGTGGTGTGTGTGTGTGTGTGTGTGTGTGTGTGTGTGTGTGTGTGTGTGTGTGTGTGTGTGTGTGTGTGTGTGTGTGTGTGTGTGTGTGTGTGTGTGTGTGTGTGTGTGTGTGCAAAAATAGTCTGTTTGACATTTTTTGAATGACTAACATTTAAAGATGCACATGATGAGACATGCTTGCTTTCATACCCCGAGCCTGTTTTTCAGGTTTCAGGCTCGAAAATGACATTCCCAGAACAAATGACTATAACTTCACTTCTAAAAGGTTTATATGAATAATTGTTGTTATCAAAGCAAGGTTACATCTGTGAGTTGGATGTAGAAGTGTCAGAATAAATATAGATTTTTCTGTGTAAGAGTAAATTCAGATGGAACATAGCAAACAAATGTAAATTCCTGTCTCCGCCTAAAGAAAACCCATTACTTATAGTGAAGACCAACGTTGAATGATGGGTTAGTAGCCTAAAAGCTTTAGGAATCCAAAGTATAACATATAATAAGTACCCTGTATCAAGATTGAGGCAAAACAAGTGACATTTGACCTTTTTAGAGAGGTTTATGAAAATAAAGTCCAGGCGGAATAAGCTTTGGGCACATTTGGTTCCATCAGTGCCATTTGACCTTTTTCAGGTACCAGACTATAAAAATCATTGTATTACATTGAATCATCACTATAGGTATTCATTCCACCCAAAACAATTTTTTTTTTTTTTTTTAAATATATATATATTTTTTAAATAATCTAAAAAAAAATGTGTATGTGTGTATGTGTAAGTGTAGCTGTGTGGGTATGTGTAAGTGTAGCTGTGTGGGTATGTGTAGGTGTGTATGTGTAAGTGTAGCTGTGTGTGTATGTAACTGTACCAACGCACTATACAATAAAACTACACTGTAGGTCATTGTGTGTAGGTGTACTTGCACAATAAAAAAAACGGAAACATAGGTAACATTTGACTCCAACTGGGGCAGATTTATTTCAAACATTTTACCAACACACTATAGGCATGTAAAAACAAACATTTTACCAACGTACTATACAATAAAACCACACTGTAGGTTTGTAAAAACAACAAATATTTTACCAACACACTATACAATAAAATCACACTAGGTATATAAAAACAACAAGTATTTTTTTTAAATAAACACTCACAAAACGTTATACCTACCTGAACTTTATACCTACCTGAATGTTCCAGTATTTAGGTCGTGCCACTCCCTGAAACAGTTCTTTTTGACAGTGAAGCACAGAGGGACCAGGCACTTCCTGCAGTACACAGGTGTCTTCACCCTTTTGAGTCCAGCATCTAGGCACCTCCTGCAGTTCTTCCTGACCTTGGTGGCATCTTCCCCATAATACTCGGGCAT
This sequence comes from Harpagifer antarcticus, assembly GCA_902827135.1. Classification (NCBI taxonomy): domain Eukaryota; kingdom Metazoa; phylum Chordata; class Actinopteri; order Perciformes; family Harpagiferidae; genus Harpagifer; species Harpagifer antarcticus. Next base: position 77,336 of record CADEHL010001296.1, on the reverse strand, counting down.
GCATGTGAGTGGTGGAGGAGGGGGTGGTGGAGGTGCAGGGCCTTCAGCAGGGCCTTCAGCAAACTCCAACAGTTCTGCAGCAAGCTGCTCCCTGACAAGTAACACTATTTAGCATTTTGGCTAATCATTCCTGTTGGCTAAGCTAACACTGTGATGCAGTTCCACCAAACACAAAAGTAATATATAAAAAGGATAATATTGGACTATAAATGAATAATATTACACCAAATAAATAAGTAAACACATATATATATATTCATTCACTGGCCATTCATTAGAAAATGTAACTCCAAAAAGACAAGTAACACTATTTAGCATTTTGCCCAATCATTCCTGTAGCTTCTTGGCTAAGCTAGCACTGTGACGCAGTTCCACCAAACACAAAAGTAATATATAAAAACGGAGAGATTACATACCTTTCCCGTGGTGGAAGTTCAACATCCGAGTCACTACTGTCCGGATCCAGGTCTGGCTGGAGGAGATCTTCATCATCCGAAGAAGAGTCATCTGGTATGATCATAGCCCCACTATCGTCAGCTAGCATCTCTAGTACCTGCTCGGTGGTGAAGCTCTCCCTTCTGGCTGCCATTATTTGCTAAAATGGAAAGAGGATACACAAGAAAAATATCTAAAAGCAAAGAAATCAACGTCCTTGAAATGTGCTCTGTTACCTGTTACCTGCTATCGTCGCTGCGTGCTGTGGTGCTGTCCTGCTGTGGTGCTCTCCTGCTGCGGTGCTCTCCTGCTGCGTAATGCGTAATGGAGCCAGAGCGGGCATAGTTTATACTACGCAGGATCATATATTTGGAACCCATTGGTCGATTTGGGTGATTGACACCTTTTCTGAACCGTTAGAGCCAATAGAATCGAGTGACAGTTAGTAAGTCCCGCTAAACACTTACATCAAGTAGAGAGAGGTTTGCCTAAACAGCACGTGAGACAGCATTAGCTTGGGACTGCGAATCTTTATACCTACTCTGCTGCCATGAATGTAATGATAGATTATCAGGAACAATTCTAAAGTGACTAAGAGACATTGGATTAACCTTAAACAGCGTTTTTATTCCCTTGAACACGAGCTTTGATCACAAAACAGCAACGGTAAAACATAATTATTGTTATGTTTTTGAAAACTGTTGTTTTTTCTTCTTCTCTGTTCTGGCTGCTAGCTCAGTGAGTTTGTGTCCTACAGTGATGATACTTATAACAAAATAATCTGTGGAGTATCAGCTTTCAGATGGTATGTAGTTTGTGCAGAAAATATTAAGTTTTAAAGATCGTTTTTGCTAGTTAGCACCGGAAGTAGCATCTGCCCGTTTTAGCTAAGGGCTAATGCTAACGCTTCTTGTGAGACTTGTGTTTTGTTTCAGTAAAAATGGTTCGTATCGTCAGTTAGCTGAGATTCTTCTTGTTAATCTGGTATAACACATTAATAAGATTTGAAATATTAAAATGCCCTGAGACACATTGTCGTGAAAAAAAAAACCATGGTCCCCGCCGGCGGGGACCTTCGGGCTTAACAGGTTAAAACAAATAAATAGTGCGATAGGAAGAAACAGTTTAAATCCAGAAAATACATTTATAGAATGCAACAGATATGAATTGGAATATGTGACAATGATAAACTGATTATTATGCACACTTTTCACTTGTTTGTTTGAGTTCTTTACCTTGTATCTTGTAAGAGACATTGGGGAATTAATACCTTCACCTGTTTTGAAAGGGGTGTTTCCAGGACTGACTGAGTGGGTGCATTGGAAATGTTATTTAATATTCCTGAGCCATCAATCAAAGCAAATATAAGACACACCAACAGCAGTGAACTCTACCTCAGCTTTCAACTGCAAAAGTGTTATCAAAGTGCCTTACAGGCCCACATACGTATGGACATAGGATAACACAAGATAGCAACCTGTTGCCTTAACTAATCCTCCCTGGCAGGGTTTCAGTTCTATAATGTGACAGTGTTGTGGATTAACTGACCTCCTCCTCACCTTGGTTACAAGGGAACACACCATAGTAGTGCTGTGAGACCTTACCAAGAGAAATGAATGAGCTGCTGGAGTGCTTTCTGTTTTCATTTAAGTGAAAAGTTTGTCGGAATGGGATTATATTTCAACCAACACAATCTCCATGATTTGTTTCTAAACAAGGCTAGTGTAGTTGTCTCTGCTAATGATTTATTTTGTATACAGCAACAGTACAATCCTTAAACCAAAAGTCATTTAGAACATTACTACTGCATACTCAGATATATGTGTGTAAATGTTATCTCACATGGCATACATCCCAACAGTACATCAACATAACCAGAAGAATGAAGTAGAATAATAAATTGTTTGATATACAATTTATTGGTGCTTAGATATCCACCCTGCATAATAACATGTCTGAATTAATCATTGCACAGAATCAGCTTTTAAAGCCTTGGTTTATGAGCAGCTGGAGTCACAGATTCAGTTGGATCTCTCTGATATTATTGTTTGTGATTGGAAAGAACCAGCTGTTGTTTCATCTGAAGATGTATCTTTTGACGGCTTAGAGATTTCTCACCCCTTAGTCTATCACATACAATGTGTTTCGAGTGCTAGCCAATAGAAGCGATAATGTTACATAGTGATGTCACTGAAGTAAACAAAGGAGTCCAACCAAGGCATGCAGGAAAACCTATATAACACTACAGGAAAGTATACCCTAATCAGGTAAATAGGGCCTCTTCAAGGAACCCTATGGAGTTTTTGACCACAAGTAGGGCTTTGAATCAATATTCTTGTGAATCGTTCTGTTTATTTTTTCCATGTGTGTTCAAGCTGTGTCACTGAATGTAAATATCACGCTTTTGTTTGTTTATAAGAAAGATCTTAACCTTATGTGTAGTGTCTAAGTGTTAAGCACTGCATCATCGTACATTTCATATTTTGCATGAATTTCACCAATATCCTCCTGGGACCCGAGGAAAAAAGGTGTCTTCCAATTTCCTTTTTTTTGTGATTTCCTACCTATTTAGGGTTAAAAAAACATCTTGTAATTTAGCCTTTTTTTATTTTATTTTAAAATGTTACAGTATGTCCACTGTAGAGGACGTCGGGACCATATTAGTTTGAAAAGACCAAAATTAACAGATGGACTATGTAACGTATTATGGTTATAGAGTGATATTAATACAATAATACATTCACCTTTATTTAAAACATAAATAAGTCATTGATCTGAACATTGCTGTTTATTTGGTCAATAAAAAACTAGTTTGGTTTTTGGTGAATCTTTCCAGATCTTCAAAGACTTTGTAGTCAATGTATTGGGAAAGTACCTAATTGGACTCCAGTCAGCACGGGCTGTAGGGTCATCTTGACTAGTTTTATGGATGTGGTCTCCATTTGACCTGCTCATAGAAACAAAGCTTGCATTCCTGATGCAACTCTCATTTGTCATGGCTCCACTAAAAATAAAAACAACAATAAGACATACGTGCTACTCTTGGCCCACAGAGGGCCATGTCTTTCCAGCTCGTCCCTATCTGTCTCTATGTATCTATCTGTGCGCTCATGGAGCCTCCTGCATCTTTCCCCCCCTTCTTCTTGACCCTCTTCTATCCCAGGTGTGAAATCCTCATCTCTCTCATCATCTGAGAGCTCAAAATCTTCCTGAACTTTCTGGTGCAGAAAATGTCTGCTTCAGTTCCGTCTCCTGCAACAATATTGAGTCATAAAGTCCATGAAGATGGTCCTGACGTCCACTAGAATGGACATTTATAAAAGGGCTATTTATTTAAAAACTTGAATTATTTAATTGCTTTCAGAACTAATTATATAGTTCCTCACATGTTAATAAACAAGAACATGTATGATTTTCATGGTAAAAATTACAATTATTCAACAATATTTGACTTCTCCTCCAGCTACTATACAATTTTGTTTTTCGTATGCCAGCCATTTTGGATGAAAAGAAAGAGGAACTTCCCAGCATGCAATTTTAACCAATGACATCTCACTGGAAATACCAGGATGTCCTCTGTACAGTACATCAGGGATTGATAGAGTAGCTCAAAAGAGTAAAAGGAGATGCATGTTAACAAAATGTCCACTACAGTGGACATTTTCAATGGGCTGAGTCCCAGGAGGATATTGCAGAAGCAAACAGAGCCAACAGCTGTTATCGTTAGGACATTTTGACGGGTGATGACGGCTTAAACTACGTCCCCCCCCCGTCCCCCCCCTCTCTGTGAGGAAAGAAAGTAGAAGAAGGAAGGAGCTGCTGCTGACACATTCTGCTTAGCACCACGGACAGCGGACGATTAGGAGACACAAGCTATCCATCGATATTTTGGAGAATCAGGAGACTAAATGGACAATGAGGAGTTTGGTTTGGGGATTTTCTGATTTTGATTGCTCTCAAAAGTATTTTTGCGCTGCTTGGAAAAGTAAGCGTGTTCTCGTCTTTGTGTAATGTATGCGAGAGGTAAAAACGTAGCTTTTCTTTGGTAGTAAAAGTCCCTAAGCAAAGTTTAGATTAGATACCCTTTATGCATAACTAACACCAAGAGTGTCGCCTAATTTAATAGAGCAGGCGTAATTATCGAGCTCCAGGCAGGTCTGCCGTGCGTAAAAGCCGTGCCGCTGATACCAGCGATACTCCCGCTTGACGCGTGCGACAGCAGATGGATTGTATATTTGCAGTGTCATGTTGATAGTCAGTGTTATTAAAATCGAAAACAGGTGAGTAATTACGTATATTACTCCTTGTTAAAAAAACCTGTTCGAATGTAAGATACAAGACAATATAGTATTTGGATTTGGCTCATGGCGCATGGTGAGCATTGAAAGAAAAATAAAAACACACACTTTGTCATTCCAAGGAGAGAGTAACAGTGCACTTAACTGCTATGCGTCGCCTACTTTATCTAAGGCACATAGCACACACCTAAATTCAAGACACTTATCAAATGGGTCAAACCACTGTTTCATTGTTGCCTAGAGAGTAAGTAAAGTTATTCCAATATAGCATCCTTTTTTTAAAAAGAAAATAGAAAAAAGTACAACAAATAAACATCAGCAGAAACAGAACTTAAAAAGATACAAAAATGACAAACACTCCAGGCGAAACAAGGATCTGTACATGTTAGTGAGTTTCCAGCTGCTTTTTAAAGGCTTCTACATACATTGATTTGTTTCTGTTCCAAAGTAAACATGGAAACTAACAAGGCGGAAGTAATGACTTTCTTTTAAATGAGTAAAAACCTGAGGTAACAAATCTACATCTGGACTCTGGCACCATCATCCTCTCTGAAACCTACAATGGAGCCCCCTGAGCAAAGCTACTGGTTTCCCCTGGCATCAGACCTCAACTCCTCCTCTGCAGCCCCCCCGTCGCCTTTCCTCTTCTCCTACCTCCACTTCTCCAACATCTCCTCCAACCTGTCCACTCAGAGTGTCCCCTTCCAGGGCAGCAGCACCCTGATGACCGCTCTCATCTCCCTCACAATCTTCATGGTGGGTCTGACCGGCAACACTCTGGCCATCTACGTGGTGCTGCGCTATGTCAAAATGAAGACAGTCACCAACATCTACATCTTGAACCTGGCTGTGGCCGATGAGCTCTACATCATCGGGCTCCCCTTCCTCACCACGCAGAACGTACTCTCCTATTGGCCATTTGGCACCTTCTTGTGCCGCGTGGTCATGACAGCAGACACCATGAACCAGTTCACGTCCATTTTCTGCCTGACGATAATGTCCATCGACCGTTATCTGGCTGTGGTTCATCCAATCCGCAGCACCAAGTGGAGGCACCCCCGCGTGGCCAAGGTGGTGAGCGCAGCCGTGTGGGCCGTGTCCTTTGTGGTGGTCCTGCCTGTGTTCATCTTCTCTGATGTTCAGGTAAAAACTTCAGTCCTACATGTGCTTCACCTTTTCTGTTTAGCTTCAACTAAAGTAAGTGTAGGATCCTTGGAAATCTACACAGGGAGGGGGTTTTCTTCCCAAAATCCATTAAGTTGCACCACCATGTTTCTACAATATCTTAGAATGGACAAATTCAACTTTGGCTCTCGAGAGGGACTTTTACATTTTGGTGTTTACTAAAGGCCATCGCAAGGAGAGGTGAAAGGAGTGGTTTTCAGTTGGTTTTCATCAACCTCACAGCTAGAGACCAGAAACTCATACACACTTGAACTTTAAAAGCTCCTCCTGATTAAAAATCCTTAATGTTCCACTAAGTCTAGTTAAAAGCTCATATAGAATTAGAAAACACAGTCGGTTCTTCCCTTTTGTTACATCCCAAATTGATATGAAAACAAGGAATTGTTTAAATAGTCATAGTTATGTAGTTCAACATTACTCCGCCCTCAGCAAATGATTACACGTTTTCATCGATCATCTTGAATTGAAGCTTTTGTTATCTTTAGGCTGTATTAAATGGAACATATTATGCTCATCTTCACATTTCATTTTTGTATTTAGGGGCTCTTCTGTCTCCATGCTTTAATGTTCAAAAAGCTCTTTATTTTTCTCATACTGCCTGTGCTGCAGCACCTCTTTTCACCCTCTGTCTGAAACCAGAGGCCAGTCCGCTCTGATTGGTTAGCTGGCCATCTCTGTTGTGATTGGTCAACCGCTTACAGATGTCTCGCCCCTTAGCCGTACAATCATGTACAATGTGTTTGAGTGCTAGCCAATAGAAGCGCAAGTGTAACAAAGTGATGTCACTATGTGTCGGAGACAAACTCCCTCCGGAGGGAACTGTGCATTCTAGCATTTGCAGACCAACTTTTTCAAAATAATGTCGAAGAACAGATAACATCTGTTACAAGATCAGACTTAAAGGGATCATTTGAATTCTGCAAATTACACTGAATTCACTTTCTTGTTGAGAGAAATACAAGGATATTGATTCCAGATTTGTGTCTGTTAAATATGGAGCTAAGGGCATCATAGGCTTAGTTTAGTATAACAGCTGGAATTGGTTATGTTTATGTATATACAATAAATACAATTATGGTCAACAGAAACATTTGCTGATGGCAAGAACAAAGTGGAGCACTCACTGTACCAGCCAGATAATTTCTTAAGGCATAGATAGAGACCAAAAACAGAGCTAAATTAAATTAATAATAGAAGAACATTTTCAAGGCAAGAAATTCAATAATTTGTCTCCTAAGACTTAACTGGAAGAATGCCTTTGTCTTCTTGAACCTTTTGAGCATTCATGATTATACAAGAGATACTTTGATGGAAAGCTGTAACAACCGGTGATTATGTGACCGGTAGTCACTCACGGTAACGCCCACCCAGCCAGTGATTCGCTGTTGGTTGGAGCCTCCATTTCCTTTTCCCACCATTTAGTTAGACGGAGCCGGAAAGGAAAGGTGTGTGTGCAGCAAGAGGGATCGGCGGAAAGGTGTGTGTGCAGCAAGAGGGATTGGCGTAGCAACACGCTCATCTGTTTAGCAACCAGCAGTTAGGTCGTTTAAAGTCCGTGTTACCGTTTGTCTGATCCACCGTCATCATACCAGACCCGGCGGAAAACATACATCTCTGGGCGGGCATTTGATTTACCAGGGCGGGCCCACCACGACACTGTTAGATGCTCGCGATTTGTCAACGGGGGGAGGAGGGAGGCGCTCGTGAATTGTTGAAAGAGAGGGGTTTTAGGTTGCCATAAGGCTGTTGACGGTCTTATGTATCCATTGGTTGGTTTTGTGGCACATTGGTAACGCTGTGCCTACTTGGGCAAGCACGCAGGCAAACTTGAGCACACACAGGGTGGAGGTGGAGTGAGGTTGAGCGATGGAGAGAAAGGGAGAGAGAGAGAGATTGAGCGAGGCAGAGAGCATGTGCAGCGGTCTGCTTGCGCACAGAGCAGGAGTTTGTGAGGGAGCCGGCTTGAGAGTAAATTTCTCTTCAAAATATAATTGATTGCCAGCTGACTTGCTTGCTCGTTGGTAACGTAGGCCTAACTGGTTTCTTCTAATGTGCCTGCATCTGGCGCTGAGTTGCCATATTCCTTTCGTGAACCACTAGCAAGAGTAAACTAACTGACAGGCTGCTGTGCCGCATCTCACTCAAAAACCCACACGACTCAACCCAGCGAAAAACCAGTCTTGCGTGCAGCCTTTCATTCAGAATTTCCTAGCTAAGTAAAAAAATGATATTAAACTAATACAAAAATAGATATTAGGACAAAGCCCTACAAATAACAACAATACACATAATAATAAAACAATACAAATGTGGTATTCAGCCCTGATTAAAACAGCGGGCCCAAATCCTGGATGGGCGGGCCCGGCCCCATGGGGCCCGCCCATGACGCCGGGTCTGCATCATACCCTTCTGTCGCTTCACATTCCCGGATTATTGTTTAAAAAACTGAAAGGAGCCGGTCATCTCCCAACCACCTTAAAATCCAGGACTGGATTTTCAAAACCGACTGGATTGCTAAAACTGACTGACATGGTAATTGAATTGTTTTATATATTTTGAAGAAAACCCGAAGTGGAACGTTTTGGATTTAACATTGAACTGTGGGAAGACGAATTGTTTGGGGGGTATTCAAAAATACACTTGCTATTTGTGATTATGATTTTGAGTTGTGTCCTTTCTTATATTTTATAATGTCATTCAATGTTGGGTGTTTACAGTGAGATGTATACACCTTTGTGCAGACTTACTAAAACTGACTGACTAGCCAAATCTGAAACGTCAGGAGAGAGACCTGACTGGCACCCCAAATAACCTAAATAAGTAAACTGTCACATAAAAAATGGCACCCCAGATGGGACCGAAGATGAAATATCGTTGAATGACAAAGATAAAAGAAAAAAACTAAATGAAGAAACCCAGCCCTGTGGCAAGTAGACCTATACTTTATTTTTGGGAAAAAGAGAACAAAGGACAACAAAATGGCTGCTTATTCAGAATCCTTGTTGTGGGAAATGGAAGGAGAATTAGTGGTGTCCCCTACATCAAATACAGTACCTTCTCACGAGTCTCCTCCCACAACATATTCACTGTTGGACATGGACCTCACTAGATTCTCAGAGTTGGCTAATCCCTTAACTCCTGAAACTGCTGTAAAAGACGACATCAATGGAAATGGAGGACCTCAACGGAAATGGAGGACCTCAACCTGTAACTTCTGCCTTAGAGGAAAATAATTCTGGCTCTAGGATTCAACAGCAGCTTCAGAAAATGATTGAGCACCAACATCACCATCGCCAGGAGCTAAAGGATAACATGGAACAAATGACAAACAAAATCACAACTCATAATGAACAAGTAAACAAAGCCCTGACAGGCCTATTTCATGAAAAACAACAAGAAGTTGTCAAACATATGGATAAGCAGTTTGAATATCTGCAAACACAGCTCAATGCATCCATTAGCTGGCGGTTAAATCACTATCATACTGACCTGCTCAAGGATCTTTGTTCTGCTCTCACCCCAATGTCTGTTACCATAACTAACCTACATGAGGAGCTTTCCAAATGCAAGAAAACTATAGATACATTGTCAGAAGAAATGACGGCAGCCAAAGTTAGCACCACCTTTGGCCATGTGACTGTTCAAACCCACCCTGTGGTTTTACAGGAAGATAAGCCCCTGCCCATTCCTAACCGCCCCAGATTACAATCCACCGTACAGCCTGGACTGTCGGAGAACAATTTTGGGTCACCTGGGGGGTCTACCATTCATGAGGAAGTAAAGAGCCAGTTCATCGGAAAGAGTCCTGTTAAACTTCAATTTCCATCATTTGGGAAATTGAATGATACACCTGACCCTCTCCAATATCTGGAAAGGTGTGATGATTTCCTGGCTCTAAATCCGCTCACGGATGAGGAGCTTATTGCCACCCTGCGTAATGTGCTTCACGGGACTGCAAGAGATTGGTGGGATGTTGGCCACCATAAAATTCACACTTGGAGAGAATTCCATGACCAGTTCCGTGCTGCCTTCCTGTCAGAGGACTATGAGGATGAACTGGCAGAGAGGGTGCGCAATAGAGTTCAGGGAGAGGGTGAAAGCGTCAGAGACTTTGCCTACATGTACCAGTCATTATGCAAGCCCTGGAAACCCAATAATGATGAAGAGGTGATCATAAAGTTGATTTTGAAAAACATCAACCCCCAACTGGCCAGTCAGCTGAGAAGTAGCAGAGTCACCTCTGTCGATGGACTTGTCCGCCTTGGTCAGCAACTGGAGAAGGACCGGGAGAACCAGATGCAATATGAACAAAGAAAGAATTTGCTAAGTAAAACACCTCAGCATGTTGCCTCTAAATCTGCTACTATGCCTCCTAACAGAGAAAACCCTGTCCGACCAAGCCAACCTAATCACAACCGACCCCCCCCCCAAGTGTTCTGTTGGCGCTGTAAGGGAAGTCATGCCCCAGATTCCTGCCCGCACTGGAACTCTAACAGGGCTACTTCTCAGAAAACCCCATATCAACAACCAAAAACTCCCCATGATGGCCCTGCTACACTTGGTTTCCTAGGACCAACTACTCCTGCAAACTCTTCTTCAATACCACCAGGGGGCACTCTTCCCTGTCAGTTGATGGTTCCATTGCACATTGGTCCATGGATGGGAACTGCAATTCTTGACACCGGTTAATCTTACACCCTGGTAAACTAAATAATATGGAAAGGAATTAAAGGACAGCAAGATGCGCTCAAACCCTGGAAAAGGGGACCCTTGTACTTGGCAGATGGCGAAGCGAGACAGCCTTTAGGATGGAGCGATATGGACCTCACATTAAAGACACAAACAGTTACATTAGCTTGTGTCGTCCTGCCTGTTTCCAGTCTTGCTTTCCCTGCAGTGGTCGGGCTTGACTTCATTTTCTTTTCCGGCTTGCAGTTTGATGTATCAGAGAACAGTTACTGGTTTAAGTGCAATAAGAAGCGCCAGTATCAGTTCTTAAAAGAAAGTCAGAGTACAGGGTTTTCACCACAACTGACCTTCTTCTCTGCTGTGCCTCCTGGTAGCGTGGTTGATCTACCACCATGCCCTGACCTCCTACAGGCTGCAACCCTCACTTCTCACATAGGCGACTTCGGAAAAAAACAACTGTTACGTCGACTACGAGCAAACTCTGATGTTTGTACAGAAAAACTTGGAAACACAAATATTCTGACACACAAAATGTTCCTCACCCACAATATGCCCATCAAACAGAAGGCCTATCGTGTTTCTCCATCCAAACTTCAGGTCATAAAAGACCATGTAGAAGAAATGTTAGAAAAAGACATTATTGAGCCATCTTCTTCTCCATATGCTGCTCCTGTTGTCCTGGTGCCTAAAAAACAGGATAGCAAACCAAGGTTTTGTGTGGACTACAGAAAGATGAATACAGCTACCCACACTGACGCCTATCCCTTACCAAACATCCAGGAAATACTAGTCATTGGCTGGATCTGTAGTATTCACTTCCTTGGACCTCAACAGTGGCTACTGGCAAGTTCAAATGGATAAGGATAGCCGAGAAAAAATTGCCTTCATATGCCCTTTTAGCCTGTATCAGTTCAAAGTAATGCCATTTGGACTTAAGAACGCCCCAGCTACTTTCCAACGGGTGATGGAGATAGTACTTCGGGACCTACAGGGAAACACATGCTTTGTATATTTAGATGACATCATCATCTATTCTGACGCCTTCGGAAATCACACATCTGATATACAAGCGGTGCAAGACAAACTACGTGAGGCTAATCTTACAGTCAACATGAAAAAGAGTCAGTTTTTTCGAACCTCTCTGAAGTTTCTGGGCCATGTTGTTTCCTCTGTTGGTGTTGAAGTTGACCCTGAAAAGACAATGGCAGTACAGAACTTCCCTGTTCCCCAGAACATCAAGGAACTCCAAAGGGTTCTTGGGATGGCTGGATGGTATCATCGCTTTGTGCCTGGACTTCTCAATGTCAGACTGCTTTTTGAGGTTCTAAAAAAACATCTGGTTTCACCGCCAATCCTGGGTCATCCTGACTTTAAACTCCCCTTTATCGTCTATACAGACGCCAGTGATGTCGGTTTGGGGGCAGTCTTGGCTCAACAGACTGGTCTCTGTACAGAGCAGGTCCTGGCTTTTGCCACCCAAACTTTAAACCAGGCAGAGCGGAACTACTCGACCACAGAGCAAGAATGCCTCGCTGTCGTATGGGCCCTAGAGAAGTGGAGGTACTATTTGGAAGGCAGACACTTTACAGTAGGGACCGATCATTCCTCACTTGTCTGGGTTTTCAAAACGCAAAAAACCAGCACTCGACTTATTCGTTGGGCTCTCCGTCTCCAGGAGTTCTCCTTCACTGTGGAGTACCGTAAAGGAAAATACAACACAGTTCCAGATGCGCTGTCAAGACCTCCTGTGGATGATGCCCAAACACAACCTGCCACCTGCGCTGCTGTGCTGCTCTCCAAGAGGGACATCTATAGAAACCTCCAAATGACTGATTAGGACATCTGAAAAGCCCAGCCGGAGGATTCTGTCATCCAGATTCTGTACGATGCAATCATGGAAAAGGAGAAGTCGTTGAAAACGCAACTACCAAGTTTACTGTTTTGGAGGACAAGGTGGTGGTGCACTTACCTCACAAAACGTTATACCAGGTGTATATTCCATCTTCACTACGCCAACAACTACTCCACCATTATCATAATGATCCTGTGTCCGGCCATTTCGGAAGATATAAAACGTATAAAAGACTACAAGCCCTTGTGTATTGGCCTAAAATGAGCATTGATGTGAGAGAGTATGTACGTTGTTGTCAGGTTTGCCAGCTCTACAAACCTCAGACCCGAAAACCTCCAGGGAAACTTCAGCAGACTGTGGTACATGGACCTTGGGAGATGTTAGGAGTTGATCTCATGGGACCCTTCCCAAGAAGCTCTAGTGGTAACCTCTATCTCATTGTCTTTGTGGACTACTACACCAGATGGGTTGAGATGTTTCCACTTCGTAAAGCAACAGCAGAGGCAGTATCCCAGATATTAACAAAGGAGATTCTGACTCGCTGGGGTGTACCGACCTTCATCCTCTCGGACCAAGGTCCCCAGTTTGTTTCAGCTGTTTTTGGAGAAACATGCGAGTGGTGGAACCTTCAGCAGAAACGGACCTCACCGTACCACCGTCAAACGAATCTGACTGAGAGAGTTAACCAGAATGTGAAAGCTATAATGGCTTCCTATGTGGAAGAAAAACACAAAGCTTGGGACAAATACTTACCAGAATTTCGCTTGGCACTGAATTCAGCGGTGCATGAGTCCACAGGAGTCACCCCTGCAGAGCTAAACCTTTGTCGTCCTTTGAAAGGCCCATTGGATGTTGAGCTAAAGCCCCATCTCTGTGATCCTGACACCTCTGCATACACTACAGCTAAACAGATAGCCGAGTTTCAGAAAATGGTAAACGGCAACATGGAAAAAACAAGGCAGAGACAAAAAATAAACTATGACAAAGGAAGAAGAGATGTGGATTTCTCAGAGAAGGATCGTGTGTGGATAAAAGCACATCCTTACTCAAGGGCTGATAAATCCTATATGGTCAAATTGGCACCTAGGTGGAAAGGTCCCGATCGTGTCATCAGGCAAGTCTGACCTCTAAACTTTGAGGTGGTCCTAGAAGAGACTGGAGAGAACATTCGTGTTGTTAATGTGACTCAAATCAAACGATGCTTTCCCACTGCTGAAGAGATGGACAGAAAGCAACATCAGCTTATCCTCAAGATTTTTGAAGAGGAAAGCGATGAGGATTTTGTGGGTTTTCCAGCTTAAAGTTGGAACAACAATATCTGAAATAAACTAAGGAGGGATAAGGAAAATGAAAAAGCCTTCCTATGTCAGGCTTCTCTCATGGGGGAAGGAGTGTAACAACTGGTGATTATGTGACCGGTAGTCACTCACGGTAACGCCCACCCAGCCAGTGATTCGCTGTTGGTTGGCGCCTCCATTTCCTTTTCCCACTATTTAGTTAGACGGAGCCGGAAGGGAAAGGTGTGTGTGCAGCAAGAGGGATCGGCGGAAAGGTGTGTGTGCAGCAAGAGGGATCGGCGGAGCAACACGCTCATCTGTTTAGCAACCAGCAGTTAGGTCGTTTAAAGTCTGTGTTACCGTTTGTCTGATCCACCGTCCACCGTCATCATACCCTTCTGTCGCTTCACGTTCCCGGATTATTGTTTACAAAACTGAAAGGAGCCGGTCATCTCCCAACCACTTTAAAAACCAGGACTGGATTTTCAAAACCGACTGGATTGCTAAAACTGACTGACATTCTCCCGTGGTAATTGACTGTTTTATTTATTTTGAAGAAAACCCGAAGTGGAACGTTTTGGATTTAACATTGAACTGTGGGAAGACGAATTGTTTGGGGGGGTATTCAAAAATACACTTGCTATTTGTGATTATGATTTTGAGTTGTGTCCTTTCTTATATTTTATAATGTCATTCAATGTTGGGTGTTTACAGTGAGATGTATACACCTTTGTGCAGACTTACTAAAACTGACTGACTAGCCAAATCTGAAACGTCAGGAGAGAGACCTGACTGGCACCCCAAATAACCTAAATAAGTAAACTGTCACATAAAAAATGGCACCCCAGATGGGACCGAAGATGAAATATCGTTGAATGACAAAGATAAAAGAAAAAAACTAAATGAACCTAAATAAGTAAACTGTCACAATACACAAGTTGTTTTTGAACTAACTGAATATCCGAAGGTATTATATGAGAGGAGAAAACAATGAAGCAAGTTCTGCAACACAACACTTTTAAAATAAAGGTGGGTGGAGAATATTCCGAACAAAGTTTCTTCAGTCAACGTCGAACCATACTGCTGAAGGCCATTGATAACAAAATGACAAGTTACTTGCCAGTTAGACAGTCGTTTCTCTAGGCCAGTGCTTCTCAAAGTGTGGTCCGCGGACCACTGGTGGCCCGTTAGCGCCCTCTAGTGGTCCGTGAGTATATTGGTAAAATTTCACATTTTAAATAAATAAATTTAGGTTTTTCGCACTCTCGCGGCAATATCTCCGCAATGGAGCGAGCTTAAGTTTCACTTTCGATTGCATGATATAGCCCAGATAAACACCTTCATCACACATGTTGCCACTTGTTTGTACCATTTTCAGGCGATTTGTAAAAAACGATGGGTTTTTGGATATTTGTGGAGTTAGGTGGTCCTCCAGTGTTTTTTTATTGGTTAAGTGGTCCTTGGTATGAAAAAGTTTGAGAAACACTGCTCTAGGCAAACACAAAATGTAACAACATAAAGTCTGGAAATGTCATCGACAAAGCAAAATGTGCTTTCTTGAGAAAGCAGATAATGTTATTGGAATTTCTCCTAACATCCCTTTCTGCATTATGAATACGCTTTATATTTTCAATTGAAGTCTATTGTTTACCGTGTTTTGCTCCCAGTCTGACTGAGCAGATAATTGCAATTTGTTTTACTCAGGTTAATTTTATGTCCTTTATAGGAGACATTTAACTCCTGCAACATGAACTGGCCAGAGCCAAAGAATGCGTGGTCAACAGCCTTCATCCTCTACACTGCCACAGTGGGCTTCTTTGGACCGCTGCTCATCATTTGCCTCTGCTACCTGCTTATCATTATCAAGGTGTGTACAAATGTGTGTTTTTGTGTGTGTGTTCTTGTGCTGTTATTAAATATTGATAATTTCAATCATCCTCAACATTTTACCAACATTTGTATCCCTTCAATCATCATTCAATGGGTGCAGATGAAGTCATCAGGGGTGCGGGCGGGCTTCACCAAGCGTCGGCGTTCAGAGCGCAAGGTGACGCGGATGGTGGTGGTTATCGTGGTGGTGTTTGTGCTCTGCTGGCTGCCGTTCTTCATCATCAACATAGTCAATCTGGTGGCCATCATCCCAGAGTCCAGCGTCAGTGCCGGCATCTATTTCTTCGCTGTCAGCCTGTCCTATGCCAACTCCTGTGCCAACCCGGTGCTCTACGGCTTCCTGTCAGACAACTTTAGGCAGAGCTTCAGAAAGGTAGGTTAAATATCCTCAAGGCGAAGGTTGAACAAGTAGTTTGACATTTTAGGAAATAGACATCTTTGCTTTCTTGCAGGGATATGGATGGAAGATCAATACCACTGTCATGTCTCTACAGGTAGTAGCCCTTTAGTTTAGTTTAGCGTAATGACTGAGAGCAGGTGGAAACAACTAGCGGTCCTGTCTAAAGGCAAAATAATCTTCCTAGGGTTATCTGACAATGATTGGTAGTGCGTTAACATGAAAAGCAAACTGCAGAGCAAAATAGTTTGTACAACTACATTTACTTCTTCTTTCGTCCTGGCTACGATGCCTACCTCAGCAGCGCATGTGCGTTGTGGAACCTCTTGCTTTTTTAAATGAAAAGCCCTTTACATTTAAAAACATAGTGAAATATTTATAGGACGTTATTTTGGGGATAATGCATTGACTTGAACGGCTCCAATATTTAGTGGAATATGGATTTTAATAGTTGAATCTGTTGGGTTCAGAATTCCAGAAATGACAGACAACTTCTAAGCTTAACTATTTATTGTAAAGAGAGCAAAAGATATATATTACTTGGCCAAGGACTCATCACGTCTTTGGGAATCACAGGAAGCAAAGCTGTAATCTGTAACCACCAAATCTGCCAAGAGCCTCGAACCTCGTGCGATAATACATTTTATTACACAGGGCGTTGCCCGTACATTTATGATTGGTCAAGACTAGATGAAGAGATGCCACGGTTTAGACTCGGTTCTCTTTGGTTGGTGCACAGACTCAGATAGAGTCTCTTGGCAACACGATCCTCCAATCAGCATTCAGCCGGCCTGTGGAAGTCCCTCCCTACTCTGGCACCATCATACTAATTTGTTTTCTCTAACGTTTCTTCAGATATAGCGGGAAACCATAATGTTGCTTCCTAGCTTTCACGGGGGAGCGCGGCTCCCATACAAAGTGAAGGCCGGTGCGATGTGCTGTTCTGACTACCTCTTTGTGTTCTCTCAGTCTCTGCACTCGACCTTGCTTCTTTCAATATTGCAAGCTAAACTTTCTTCTGACTATTCCCCTCGTTGGTATCTAACCCATCAGAACCTGGGATTAGTGATTGTGTCTATTTATTCTATAGTCATAGCAATCTCATGAGCACAATAAGCATAATGTAATAATAAGAATCAGTCTTGTAATGTTATATAAAAATAGACTCCACAAATCCCTCCTTTCACATCGTTTAAGGTGTGAATCTAATCTATGTCTATTTTTCTTTTTACTGCGTCTCTGGTGTAATTTAACCTCTGCTGGTTATAGTAGATATAGCTCACCCCATCCACATCCTTGTTGATTGTGGGACAGAGGAATGTTACTTCAAAACCCGCTGATATTTGGTTTCTATCTTTAAACTCATCAGGAGGCAACCTAATGCTGTCTTTAGCTTAAAAACTCCAACCTGGGACCATTTAGTTCTGCTGTCTGTGGGTTGTTCTGCGATTATGGTCAATTTAAGATTAAGTTACAGTCCTTTGATTGTTCATTAGATATTCTAGTACCATCATATCTCAGACTGCACTGTAACTTTTATCCATGTATTTTTTCTTTGAGTGTTTATCCATGTATTTCTTCTTTTAATGTTTATTTTATTAGCTTTTCTTTTTAATGACTGATTTTAAATGCCATTTTCTTAATGTCTTTCATTTGTTGTAAAGCACTTTGAATTGCCTTGTGTTGAAAAGTGCTCTATAAATAAACTTGCCTTGCCTTGCCTTACCATGTCATACTTTCACATGTCAAACACATGCTCTTTCATTTACCCCTTTCGCTTTAAATCTCACATTCTCTTCATCTTAATTTTCTGTTTAAACCACGTCTTTTCTTATCTCTGTAAATTGTAAAGGGTGTGCTTATTATTTTTAATGTTTTCTAAATTAATTGTAGACCTCCTAATTGCTAGTGCAGCTTCAGAATCTTAATACTTGGACTGTGCCAACAAAATAAAACCTCAACATCTTTAGCTCTCGCGTACAGAAAAGTGCTATATAAATAAACTTGCCTTGCCTTTAGGTGAACTAAATCACATATTTCAATAGCTCTGAATTTCTGATGAGCATCTGTGTTATTCTTGAATCAAATCCTTGAAATCCTATTTTTAAAATCTAAATATAATAATGAACTACTAATGTTTCTGGTAAAGAAACACACATGTTATGGATTCAAAAACAATTAGAATCATGATACTGTCAAAGTGAATGATTTCCTGGCAATACTGCTTCTACCTGTCAGTGCTTAGATATTATCAAGCTGAAAAAAATAATTCAGAATTCCAAATGTTCAATTCAAATGTCTTTCTATTATGAATTTATATTTCCCTTGTGAAACTAGTCTTGTGTTAATTTCTATCCCCATAATGACCCAAACAATAAAGTCTATGGCTTTTACTTCTAATTATTTACCAGGCTAGAGAAAGAATGTTGTCTAAATTAAGTTCTGTGTCATTACATTACTATGTTTTAGCTTAACTGTAATATGTTCATTCTACATTTCAAACCCCACTTACTCTAATAAGTAAAAATATCCACATTACACAATTTTTTCATTATCACAGGTCAACTTCTTTGGTATTCCCATTCTGGACTTACATCTCTCACAGTAGCCCCTTGGCCACTGCTTCTGCATCTGCGTTACCTGTTATAACTCAATCAATATTTAGAAACATGTCAACATTCATCAAACAGTATCTTATAGACATGGAGCAGGTTCATTCTAAAACTGTCAATCAATGGTCAGATTGAACATCCGAGTTGAGGCGGCAGCCGGCAGGTTTCTTTCAGTCCCTAAATGAAAAATTTAGATTGTGAATTTGACAGCCATGTTGATATAATACATTATACACACACTCCCCCCTTTTTACACATGAACTCATGTGTAACAAAATCATGTATGGGAAGAAAATCTTCAGGTAATAATTGATTATAAGAAAATACCAAACATTATTCACAAATGTACATCCATTATTTTCCACAGTAAACACTCCAGTGAAAAGAAGTGTTTCTCTCTTTATATATACAGTCTATGGTTTCTCTCCATCTTTCAGTCCTAAAAGAAACAGAATCTTAATTTTTTAGTTTGAGCTTCACATTTTGCAAACCGCCACCTCCCGTGGGAGTACAATACCATCAAGTAGATTAGAAACGGGTCACATGTGCGGTTTTCCAATTTTGTGGAATTTTAGGAAACCTCATTTCCCACAGAGCCCCAGAATAATGTGTTAGTCCAAAACATGCATGATTAGTCATTGTTTTAAATCATGCAGTTACACTGATCACATGCAGACATACATTCACTCTCACAATGTCTGGTTGTCAAGTTTGGTCCGGTACACCACAGAGTCAGTCATTGACAGTGTTTTTCTCAAGTAACACTGTCAGTCAGGGTCAAAGGTAATTTGGTCTCAGTCTTTTTGGCCATGTGTCGTGCTCTGCAGAGACTTTTATATTTCAGCATAGGCCTGTATCCTTTGTCGACAAAAATATGTCATATATGGAGCGTCATCATTTATTAATTCACTATTACAACTATAATTTTCAAGATATCTCTAACTTTTCATTGGGACAGCTGTTTCCCACATTTCCTGAAATGTGTTAGCCAAAAATGTAACTTCCTTATAGTACTACTACTGCAGTTTATTAACACATACTCTGTATTAAAATGTCTAATACAGTGGTTCTCAACTGGTGGGTCGCGACCCAAAAGTGGGTCGCGGACCCGTTTCAAGTGGGTCGCAGATGTGTGAGTTTTTTTGGGGGGAAAAAAGTCAAACTTTTATTTTGAAGGCCCGATTTTCTAACGCTGTGCATGCAGAGTAGGCGTTGGACTGGAAGTACCGGAGACCATAAACGGTTTTGAAAACTTCTGTCACGTAGTGATCATCTTCTCAATAAAACATCTTTGCTGATGTTTTTCCGAGTCTTCTGGCCTTTGATCAGAATCAAGATTGTTGCCGGAAGTCCCCACGGAAAATAACTTTGCGGTAGAACTATTCTTTATACATCCATGGGTACAACTTCAGATAAAAATGAACACATAATGAAATATGACCCCCAGTTTGATGATTGACAGGTCACAGAACAATGGGGGCTATCTACCCTTACCCACAATTTAAAGTAATTCACACAGACTCTCTCCTCTTTGCTCTACTCTCTGTGAGGAGCAGCAAGCTCTCAGAACAAAGTGAAAAACAAACAATGGCATCAAATATTATTAATATGTCGGGTAGTAATAGATTTATTTATTTTCTTCTCAGAGTGTACCAGAATGGGTAGTTTATATGTTAGTATTTGTAAAAATCTCCTGGGGGAGAATCCCCCCAGACCCCCCTTCTGGTGTTGGATTTTCAGCATGTGGGCCTTTTTATGTTATGCAGTTCAGCTTTGATTCCATCATCTCATTAAACCTTATTTAAAAGCATACTTTAGTTCTGTGAAGGGATATAAGGGATATATGCACTGTACTTCACTTTAATTAATAATGTATGCTGAAAAGAGTATATTTTACTGCACAATTTTTTGTTGAATAGATTTCAGTGGTTCAAAATTTCGGGTCGCAATCTATTGACTAAGGAAAAAGTGGGTCCCGAGGCCTGACCAGTTGAGAACCACTGGTCTAATAGATCTATTTCAGAAACTTGTGCATATCATTATTTTCTTGAGTCAAAACATTGTTAGGATCTGTAAAGCTCTGCTATGTTTTTCATAATTCATTATATTAATTTATCTTCACTTCTGGTCCACTTAAAGAAAAACGTTTAACCTCCCTAACAGTGCGTGGAACCTTGGGTGTCCGAACATGTAACAATCACTCCTTCCTTTATCAAGGATTTAAAAACAGAAATAATTGCATCAATGGTTTGTAGTTGAATTTAGGAATTATCACTTATGGTAGGTATGTTTTTACCTTTTAACATCTCTACATTTCAGGTCATTACTAATGAAATGGATGACCATTAGAAGGTGGTGACGCTTGTCTTATAAACTCATAATCTGGTGCCGTGCGCTTCCTGTGAAGCTGCAAGTATGATTTTGGGGGAGAATTGTTTGTCCAATGTTTTTTCAGTTAGGTTTTTTATTATATTGTTTATTTCATGTTATCTTATCCTTTGCCTGTGGGCTGCTTCGACACTTCATATACTAAACTCAGTCTCACGCCACACCTTTTCTCTCCCTGTTGCTTGTCGGCGGGGGAGAGGTGCCCGGTATGGGGACAGGTACATGCAGGTACACCACCTGCCCAGTATCATTGTATGCTAAACTCTAACTCACTCTCACCAAGTGGTGCTTTAAGATTTGCTAGTTGGAATGTCAGGGGCCTGAATTCTTCTGTGAAACGTAACAATGTGATTAACCATCTAAAACATTTAAACACAAAAATTGCCTTTTTGCAAGAAACCCACCTACAACCATCAGACCATCTTAAACTTCGCAGAGGGTGGGTGGGCCAGCTTTACCATTCTTCCTTTTCAAGTAAGGCCCGAGGCGTTGCAATTCTTGTTCATAAATCTGTCCCATTCTCTGTGTCCAATGTTATATCAGACCCAAGTGGCCGTTTTATTATCGCAACTGGCAAAATATGTGGCAACAATCTGACGTTGGCGAACGTGTATGGCCCAAATTTTGACAACGAGGACTTTTTCAGAAATTTTCTTTTCTCCATTCCTGACATAAATTCCAGCCAGCTCATTCTGGGAGGGGATTTTAACTGTTGTATTGATCCTTCACTTGACCGTTCATCTAACAAGCCCTCTGCCCCATCTAAATCTTCCAAAGTTATCCAACTGTTCATGGAGCAATACGCAGTCTCAGATGTCTGGCGCTTTTTTAATCCTAGTGCCAAACAGTTCTCTTTCTTTTCTCCTGTTCATGGTACTTTCTCCCGAATTGATTTCTTTCTTATTGATAACAAATTGCTCCCCTCTGTCAGCTCGTGCTCATACAGCCCTATAGTTATATCGGACCACGCAACTGTCATTGTTGACATCTCTCTTCCCGGCAGGTCCTTGTCACGTTCCCCCTGGCGCTTCAATTCACTACTACTTTCTGACCCGGATTTTATCAAAACTATTAGGAATCGCATTGACCTTTTTATTTCCACTAATGTTAACCCGGCTGTATCTGCAGCAACAATTTGGGAAGCGTGCAAGGCCTATCTAAGAGGAGAAATAATATCCTATTGCGCTTACCAAAGAAAAATCAACACTGAGAAGAGTATCTGCCTTTCCAGGGCTTTATCGGATCTGCAGACAAGATGTGTGGACTCCCCCAGTGCAGATATTCTCAAAGAATTACTGACAAAAAAGGCTGAATTTGACATTTTGGCCTCAGAAGAGGCAACAAAATCACTTTTAAAAACACGCCACAATTACTATGAATTCGGAGATAAACCGAGCAAAATACTTGCCCACCAAATTCGACAATTCTCTTCCTCTCAGCACATCACTCAAATTAATACTGCTGATGGAATATCTATGAATCCTCAAACCATTAATGACCAATTCAAGGACTTTTATAGTTCATTATATACTTCTGAGAGCTCATCTGATGAGACACAATATGACAACTTCTTCAAGTCCCTAAACATCCCCTCCATTGACCCTGAAACATCGTCTGGGTTAGATGAACCCTTCACAGTTAATGAAGTCAAAGCTGCTCTAATGTCGATGCAGAGTGGGAAATGTCCGGGCCCTGATGGCTTCCCAGCTGAATTTTTAAAAATGTTTTCTGATAAGTTAACCCCTCTATTGCTTAACATGTTTAATGAATCGTTTCAATCTGGCACACTTCCCCCTACGCTACGTCAGGCTACTATTTCTCTTATACTGAAAAAGGACAAGGATCCACTTCTTTGTGGTAATTTCCGCCCTATATCTTTGCTTTGTGCTGACGTCAAGCTTTTAGCTAAGGTGCTAGCAAAACGTTTAGAATCTGTTCTGACTACTATCATCTCCACAGATCAAACAGGGTTTGTTAAAGACAGACACTCTTTTCACAATGTCAGACGGCTATTTGATATATTATATTCACCCTCTTCTCCTGATTCCCCGGAAATTATTATTTCAATGGACGCTGAGAAAGCTTTTGACCGGGTAGAATGGCCTTATTTATTTCACACATTGAGAAGATTTGGGTTTGGCGACACATTTATTTCATGGATTAGGCTTCTATATACATCTCCCCTCGCTTCCGTCCGCACAAATAATGATTATTCTGATTATTTTCCCCTCAAGCGTGGAACTCGGCAGGGTTGTCCACTTTCTCCTCTTTTGTTTGCCATTGCCATTGAGCCGCTGGCGGTGGCCCTCAGGTCCAGTCAGATGCAGGGCATCTCAAGGGGGGGAGTTGAGCATAAACTCTCCTTGTATGCTGATGACCTTCTGCTATTCATCTCGGACCCAGACAAATCTATTCCTCCAGTATCGGCTGTGCTGAGAGAGTTTGGGCAGATTTCGGGTTATAAGTTAAATTTTAACAAAAGTGAACTGCTTCCCATTAACGCTGCAGCTACAGCCTACCCCCTTTCAAAGTTACCATTTAAGACATCTCTGGCAAGTTTTAAGTATCTGGGCGTTTGCGTGACCAAGAGCTTCTCAGATTTGTTTAGGTGCAATTTCTCCACTCTGTTGGTCCGACTGACTCAAGACCTCCAACGTTGGTCTCTCCTACCTCTATCTCTGGCTGGCAGAATAAATTGCATTAAAATGAATGTGCTCCCCAAATTTCTATATCTTTTTCAGTGCATACCAGTTTTTATTCCGAGACATTTCTTCCATTCACTCGATCGCTCAATTTCTCAGTTTATATGGAACAAGAAAACGCCCAGAATTCGAAAAAACATTCTTCAAAAAACCAAGGAAATGGGTGGCTTAGCATTGCCTAACTTTTTATTTTACTATTGGGCCGCTAACATTCAAACTTTATTGTCCTGGCGTTGTATTAACAAACAACCTCCACCGTGGCTGCAGATTGAGGATGCCTCATGTGGCTCTTCTTCTCTGGTGTCCCTCTTGTGCCTCTCCCTGGCGTTACCATCCTCAAAATACTCCAAAAATATTGTAGTTAAAAACTGTCTCAAGATCTGGACTCAACTTAAACGGCACTTTGGGTTCCAGGGAATACCGCTACTGTCCCCTGTGCATTCCAATCCGCTGTTCACTCCCTCCATCACTGATGCTGCCTTTTCAATATGGGAGATCAATGGGATTGTGTCTGTAAAACAACTTTACATTGATGGAACATTTGCATCTTTTGATCAGCTGGCCCGTAAATTCAATCTACCCAAGTCCCACTTCTTTAGATATTTACAAGTCCGAGATTTTATTCGTAATCGTTTTCCAAGTTTCCCTGCTATTCCTCCTTCTACCTGGGTTGACACTATCTTAAGTATTAACCCTAACCTCAAGGGTACCATTTCAAAGCTATACAATACTCTTTTCACATGCCACCCTCTGCCCTCTGATAACTTTCGAACTAATTGGTCAGAGGACCTCAATATAGAGATAGGGACTGAGGTTTGGCAGTCTATTTTGAAACGTGTCCACACATCATCCATTTGTGCCCGCCACGGGGTTTTACAATGTAAAGTGGTCCATAGAGTGCACTGGTCCAAAAGTAAACTAGCTCGCATCTATCCTGGTACTGATCCTAATTGTGATAAATGTCACCTAGGACCAGCTAATCTCGCCCACATGTTTTGGACTTGCCCCACCCTATCTCAGTTTTGGAAGTCTGTCTTTGACTCACTCTCAGCTATCACGTCTGTTACCATCCATCCCTCACCCTTAATTGGCCTGTTTGGTGTCTTACCCATTAACCATTTACTGCCATCCTATTTTGCTGAACTTGTAGCTTTCCTCACATTGCTGGCTAGGCGCGTTATTTTGATGCATTGGAAGAGTCCTCGTCCCCCCTCTCATACACATTGGATAAAGGATGCCCTATACTTTGTGAAATTGGAAAAAATTAAACACTGTATTAGGGGCTCAGACTTGAAGTTCACAAAAATATGGCTACCCTTCTTAGAACATGTTAAGTCCCTCCAGTTGGAGTCTATCCCCATTGGCTGAGTCGCCCCCCCCCCTGTACCGCAACAGCTCACAGGTATGCTCACAAAATGTCTCGCAGGTTTTTATTTTATTTATTTTTATTTTTTTCTTCTTCTTTCCCTGTTTGTTTTTTATTTTTTTTTTTATTTTTTTTTATTATTATTATTACTATTATTTTTTTTATTTCATTATTGTCTAATTGTAACTGATGTATTGTGTCTTGGGGTTGTTTTGTTAGAAATCGCAGGGGTAATGCATTGTATTGCTGCTGTATTTGTGTATTGAAAATCTCAAAAATAAATCATATATAAAAAAAAAGAACTAGCTTTCCCTTCAACATGGTCTATATAAATAAATATTTGTCTGATTTTATAGAGTGGTTACTAAAACTATTCGTGCATGCTTCAAATTCAGAGTCAACATTTCTACAGGCTCGCACTACCTGTTAGCATCTGCCATCTGTTAGCATCTATCTCTCGTGCTTACAAACTTTTAGCCATCCCTGCTTATACAAGTAGTAGTTTTAGTTGTCTGCGATCTGCGGAGGCCTACTCCCACCTGTCGAGTACGGCTGTACTGAGGTGTTTTTCCTCCGGAGACGGAGCGAAGAGACGGAGCGGCTCCACCTGTTGCTGCCTGCGATCTGCGATTTGAGGCCTGCTCGTCACGAAGAGATGGAGCGGCTCCACCTGTTGCTGCCTGCGATCTGCGATCTACGGAGGCCTGCTCCCACCTGTAGAATAGGGCTGTACTGGAGAGGTTTTTACCCCGGAGTCGTCGCGGAGAGACGGAGTGGATCCACGCTTCGGGCTTGGCCTGCTTCCACTGGGCGTGTGCTGCTGTGCGGAGGAGGATTTTAACACGGCTGGGGCCTGCTTTCCACCTGTCCTGGTTCTGCTGTTGCAGAGGCCTGCTTTCACCCCGGGGATACCACGGAGGGACCGGAGCACTTCCACGCTGCTGTTTTCGCCTGTCCTTTGCTGCTGTGCTGATTTTGCTCCAGGAACATCGCGGATACTGTGTGCTGGTCTGGGAAAATGGCCCATATCGGGATTCTGCTGTGCCTGTTAACTGTTTTGGACTATGAGAAGATCTCTAGTCATTCTGAGAAGTCTACTGGATTCAGGTCTGTTCTGCCACCCGCAGTGGGCATCCCCTGCAAAGGTTCGGATGTGTTGCACAAACAATTACCGGTTGCCTTGTCACAGACAATCTGCTCGACAAAATATGTTTGTCTTTTTTGTTTTCATGCGATGATGGTTCTTCAGGACTGCTTCTTAAGCTCTAATCACACTCTCGCAGACTTTTCCGGTGTTTCTAAAGTAGATGACAATGTATGTGTGTCGTTTAAGAGGAAAAGATGCCTGGTTTTGTTGTTGTTATTATTGTCAGGAAATGTACAACCTAACCCTGGTCCACCCAGTAGTAGTAGTCAGATCGCTACTCCTGCTGATTTTAAAGCTAGGTCTGGGTTGGATTTCATCCACTTGAATGTGCACAGTCTGTTAGGTAAACTAGATTTTGTCCGCATCTGGGCGGGCTCAACTGACGCTGACGTCATTGTTTTATCAGAAACATGGCTAAATAAATCTATTTTGGCCTCTGACATTGCCTTAAATGGTTATAATGTGTATCGTTCCGACCGGCCTAATAAAGGTGGTGGCGTTGCCATTTATGTTAAGAATAAGTTCAGTGTAACCACATTAGTTTCCAAATCGATCAGTAAGCAATTCGAATTTTTAGCCTGAAATATAGAAGTGGCAAAGGGGCAACAGGTCATGGTGGTGGGCTGTTACAGACCCCCCTCAGCTGGCAAGGACTCCTGGTCTTCGCTAGCAAATCTTTTATCGCAACTAGACTACAAGGAAATAGTGCTACTTGGAGATTTTAACTGGGACTGGTTAACTGCAGTATCAGAGGATTTTAAAAACCTTTGTATCTCTTTGAATGTTACTCAGAATGTTGACAGTCCTACTCACCCTAACATTAAGTCCCCTAATAAATCCTCCCTAATTGATCTCATTTTAACTAATGCTCCCTATAAATACTTATCTGTGGGAGTATTTGCGAATGATCTGAGTGATCACTGTGTTGTAGCCACAATTAGGGACACTAAGGTTCAAAAGGTTAAACCTCGTAGTATTATTAAGAGAGACATAAAACATTTTGTGGAGCAGGGTTTTGTTCATGATCTGTTTGGGTTTGATTGGGGAAAAATCGATCTGTGTGCTGATGTAGAAACTGCATGGTCTTATTTTTATCTTGGTTTTATGGAGATCATTGATAGACATGCACCCCTGCGTAAATTTAGAGTGAAGAGACGAGACAATCCTTGGTTTTCTGCTGAACTGACCAGTCTCCTTCATGAGAGAAACAAGGCCTGGGCAAAGGCTAGGCAATCAGGCTCAGAGGTAGAATGGCTGCGTTTTAGGCAGCTAAGGAATAGCTTCACTTCAAATATCAAAAGTGCTAAATCAAAGTACTATCTGTCAGTCACCACAAAGAATCTGAATAATCCTGGAAAATGTTGGAAAGCCATTAAATCGTTATCCACCTGTATATCTGTAATGAGCTACCTCCGTGCATTACCACAGCTTTTGGCACTATATCGGACAGGGCTACTATGCTAAATTGCTTTAATGAGCATTTTGTGTCCTGTGGTTCTCTATTTGATTCTGTCACTAACTCTGCTTCTGTGAACACTACAGTATGTGACTCTGAAAAACGTGTGTTGGAAAACCCTTTTACTGTTGATGTTGCTCGTGAAGCTTTAACCAAGTTAGATCCTAAGAAACCGGCTGGCCCGGACAACGTAGAGCCTTTCTTTTTAAAGATAGCTGCAGATTTTATTGCTCCACCTCTCACTACTTTTTTTAACCTCTCCCTCAGCACAAACACAATTCCAAAATTGTGGAAGTCAGCGTATGTCCTGCCTTTGCTAAAAAGAGGGGAGGCCACTTTATTAAATAACTATAGGCCAATCTCTAAGTTGTCAGTTCTGGCTAAGGTTCTTGAACGCTTAGTGAGTGAACAGGTAAAGGTGTTTTTATGTACAAATGACATCCTGTCTAAACATCAGTCAGGCTTCAGAAAGCAACATAGCACCATCACTGCCACAATGAAAGTGGTGAATGATGTGGTGAGTATTTTAGATAATAAGCAGAGTTGTGCAGCTCTATTTATTGACCTTTCCAAAGAGTTTGACACCGTCGATCATTACATTTTAAAGCAGAGGCTAGCCAGTATAGGCATGTCCAGCCATGCAGTAGGGTGGTTTGTGAACTACCTCTCTGAAAGGTCCCAATGTGTTCATTTTGATGGGCTGTCTTCTGAGTGGTTGAACATTGCAAATGGTGTTCCCCAAGGGTCTGTTTTAGGTCCACTTTTATTCTCCATCTCCATCAACAGTTTAGGTGAAAATGGGGATGAAGCTACTTTACATTTTTATGCGGATGATACCGTGATGTACTGTGCAGGTCCCTTCATTAAGGAGGCTGGTGTTAAATTACAGGCTGTTTTTAACATTATTCAGACTCAGCTCTCTGAACTAAAGCTTCTTTTAAATGTTGAGAAAACCAAGGTAATGCTCTTTTCTAAAGCTAAAAAGACACCAGAGCCTGTTTTAGATATTGTAACTACGCAACTTGAAGTACAACTTGAAGTGGTTACATGTTACAAATACCTTGGTATCTGGCTTGATGATTGTCTCACTTTTAAACTTCATGTCAATAACCTGCTTAAAAAACTGAGGGTTAGGCTAGGTTTCTTCTACAGGAACAAGTCCTGTTTCTCGCTTGAGGACAGGAAAAGGCTAGTCACTGTGACCTTTTTACCTATGCTGGACTATGGTGATTTGATGTATATGAATGCATCTGCCAATTGCCTGGTTAAGTTAGATACTGCGTATCACAGTTCACTGAGATTTGTAACAAACTGTAAAGCATTAACCCATCACTGTACCCTGTATGCAAGGGCTGGTTTGCTTTCACTAACTGTACGGAGGCTCAGTCACTGGTACATTTTTATATATAAAGCCATGTTAGGGAAACTTCCATCTTATATCTGCTCCCTGATTTCACGGAAAATTGTAAGTGGCTACTGCCTGAGATCGAATGCTGTGGTTTTATTAAATGTGCCAACTGCTAGGACTGTCTTAGGGAAGACAGCTTTTAGATGCGCAGCTCCTCTGTCTTGGAATAGTCTGCAAATTAAATGGAAACTGAACAATCTGGTGCCACTAAATGTTTTTAAAGCTCGGTTGGATGCTAGTCAATCGGAAGCTATTGGTACCTGTGTATGTGGATAATTATGTAAATGATGCTGTATGATGTCCTTTTGTTGTTCTATTTATGTTTGTATGTTTCATGTGGAACTACTTGAGCAGGTCTCCCTTGAAAAAGAGATCAATGATCTCAATGGGATTCATCTGTATAAATTAAGGTTTGAAATGAAATTCCTTTAAACTGTAGATGAATACTGTAACAAATTAAAACACTACCAAATTCACACATGACTAAGAATGTCTAATTTGTTTACATGATGAAAAGATTGAAGAATATGTTCTACTCTGTACTCTTGACTCCAAAACACCCACTGCATACAGTGTAGTGAATATTTCCATCATGTCTCCCCCTTTATCCCACAGTACCCTCAGTGTTTTAGGTTTATTTTCTCATTTTACTTTAATAGTTTCCTCTTTACTGCTATTTTTAATTTACCAATTGATTAATTAATGGGTAATATGACTGTTTATCTTTACTTATTTATCAAGTCAATTCAATTTCTTTAAATTTGGTTCTTTTTATTTGAATAAGTATGTTTATGTGCAAACTCACTCATTCCGATTGATTCCCTTCCCGCCTCCTCTGGTTTATCTCGAGCCGTGACCCCGGCCTCCTCACATTCTGCTCGACCAACTCCTCTGATCCTGACGCCTCCCCCTTTGTCCGTCAGCTCTTGAATCCATCCGCTGTAACTCTTTGAGGCAGCCATCTGCCCAGTTACATCTGCAGCCCCCATCATGCCACTGTTCTTGTACTGCTTTGCATTTCATCTCCTCCTTTAAAGTCTCTTTGCTGCTTTATGGAGCTTTGGTTCTGGCTGCCACAGGTGGAGATTGTTCTGGATGCAGTTCTGGATGCAGTCTTGTTGTTGTTGTTTCAGCTCTGGTCTCTGTCTGTTCGATGGAGAAGCAGCAGTCTCCTGCTTGGGTTAGGTCTTTGTTTGCTCAGG
Organism: Harpagifer antarcticus; assembly: GCA_902827135.1. Lineage (NCBI taxonomy): Eukaryota > Metazoa > Chordata > Actinopteri > Perciformes > Harpagiferidae > Harpagifer > Harpagifer antarcticus. The sequence goes on along the minus strand of CADEHL010001296.1, from coordinate 47,032 downwards.
CGGGTCGGAGTCTTAGCCGTCTGACAGGCAGAGAGAGAGAGTCCAGGTCTCGGGACGCATCACCTATAGAAATTCTAGCACACTGAGGTTAAATAAATCCAACCGTTTCCACTCGTTTTCCTAATCATACTATCTGTCTTGGTTGTTAAATGCCATCTTAACAACAAAATGAATGTCTCCTCATGATATTACAGAACTCCTTTTAAAAAAAAAAAATAATAATAAAATTAAATACTCACATATTTCAAGCTCCATATATTTCACACAAGAAGAAAATCCCCACTTATTCTCCAATATTTTAAATCCTACTGTTACTTGTAACCAGCAGAGAGCATACTAACAGATCACAACAATGTAAATTGACTCAAGAGTAGGCCTATGTTTTCTTTCTATTATAATTATTAATATTATCACTTTTAGTGAACACTTATTCATATTATCTAAATGCCCTGTCCATAATCCAGACATGCAAATTGTTTGAGTGTAAAAATGTGTTTTTCCCTATCTGTTTACATTCTTTAAATTATTATGGATTAATTACTAATACGTTTTGTACTTCTGATCAAAATTATTTATGTGTAATGCTTTAAATATACAAATATGTGTTAAATGTAATAGTTCTAAATTTGAACACAGTGGTTCTAGTTCTGACTAAAGTAATACACAATATGTCCAGCATATAGAGCCAAACCTTAATTTATAATTACTCTCTCTTTCTTATGTGCCACACCCTGTTGTATACGTTCTTTGTCCTTTTCACTATGACTTCTCCATTTTACAAAACCTCTCCTTATTTCACACTTTCTTATTTATTTGATCTGTTCTTTTGATCAAACAGCGTAACAAGTCTTTGTCATTTAGCAATGTATTACATTACATGTCACTTGTTAGACACTTTTATCCAAAGCGACTTACATACTCAATACTGTGGGCAATCCCCCACAGGAGCAATTTGGGGTGAAGTTTCTTGCCCAGGGACACAACGACATACTGACTGCAGTGGGGTTTGAACCTGTGCTCCCCTGATCACAACACCAACGCACAACCCACTGCACCACACGCCTCCCTGTAAAAAGTATTTTTAGCAACCAAATGCTATATTTTCTGTCATGTGCCCTAAGCTGTCCCTGCCACCATTTTAGGATAATATAGTAAGTTCATAGGAAGGAATGAGACAATTAAGCTGTCGTCACTCACCTAACGTAATCACCCTTTTAAACCGATGCCGTCTTGACGGGCTCTCCGTAAAAAGTCTTCACTTACTATAAATATCTTACTTTAAATCCAATCACTTGCCCTATTCTTCGTTTCCCCCAACCCACAGTCTCCACACGGCGGTGGAGCCTCACGGCGGAGGATTTAAACTATTTTCTGATAAGGTCCCAGACTCTTATCTTTAATTGATCTATAAGGTCCCAGACTCTTATCTTTAATTCTTAACATAGGTCCCAGACTCTCATGTTGATCACTAATTCTTAACATAGGTCCCAGACTCTTATGTTTAATTCTATAAGGTCCCAGACTCTTATCTTGAATTCATCTATAAGGTCCCAGACTCTTATCTTTAATTCTTAACATAGGTCCCAGACTCTTATGTTGCATTTTTTAACATAGGTACCAAACTCTTATGTTTATGTTCAATTCTTAACATAGGTACCAAACTCTTATGTCGATTTTCAATTCTTGTCATAGGTTCCGGACACCTAAACCATGTGCACACTTATCAGAAATATATCCCTTGCTCCCCCCACACTTCAGTTGTCTCATATGTTTTACATTACCTCCTTTGTTCATCCACCAACACTCACAGTTCTAACAGTCCTATTCTACCTATGCAGAATTTTGGTAGTTATACAACAGGCTTCTGCTTACCTTTGATTTTGGCCCTGTGAGTATTGATAGGAATCCGGAGGAGGTATCCGCCGTCCTTCAGTCCCTCGGACTCGAAGGTCACCATTTTGTTGAGTTCAGAATTCCAGAAAAGACAGACAACTTCTAAGTTTAACTATTTATTGTAAAGAGAGCAAAATATATATATTACTTGGCCAAGGACTCATCACGTCTTTGGGAATCACAGGGAGCAAAGCTGTAATCTGTAACCACCAAATCTGTCAAGAGCCTCGAACCTCGTGCGACAATACATTTTATTACACAGGACGTTTATGATTGGTCAAGACTAGATGAAGAGATACCGCATACAAAGTGAAGGCCGGTGCGATGTGCTGTTCTGACTACCTCTTTGTGTTCTCTCAGTCTCTGCACTCGACCTTGCTACTTTCAATATTGCAAGCTAAACTTTCTTCTGACTATTCCCCTCGTTGGTATCATCTAACCCAGGGGTTCTCAAACTTTTTGTTTATACGGACCACTATTTATTATCAAGGGTTTTCGCGGACCACCTCATATGCAAACCATACAAATAAGTACATATATAAACGTAGTGTTAAAACGCCAATATTTTTTTATAGTTAATCATAGACAATCAAAAGTAAATTGAAGCCTATCTGATACTTTTGTATTCGGTGTCTGTCTGCGTTGTGTATGTTTCTCAAAGAGGACGGCGGACGGTATTTTAATTAGGTCATCCCAAACAATGCCACAAGTGTGCGTGTACGCACGCACGTGCACAAAACGGACAGACAGGTCTACAAAAAAACTACCGGTATGCTTTAGTTACTGTGCTGCAAAAAGCAGACGGTGCTGCGCTCAACACACACAGAGTCAAAACAATGGACACACAGGCATATAAGTAACATAAACAATGTATAGGCCTAAGTTGCATAAAGGCTTGAGCTACATTATTGCTAATAAGCAGACAGGCTGTTTCTCTCTCTCTCTCTCTCTATCTACACTTTCAAAATCTATTTAAATCACAAAACAAACTCCCAAATTCCAAAAGTTGGGGGGGGGTGCAGGGGTACAGTGCTATTTTGTATAAGTGGGGGGTGGACAGAACATCCTTTAGGGGGGTCGTCGCCTCGTCTGGGGGGTCGCATACTCCCCGGGAAGATTTTTCTTTAAATATTGAAGTTGAAAGCATCAATCTGGTGCACTTTGAGAGCAACATTAACCCTACCTTAATAACACCTTAAAGCGGACAAAAGGCACTGGAGAACACTCATTAACACCCTTTAATGAAGCAAACTAATGCCTTAACTCACTCAAACAGTCGTTTACTTATTAAGGTGAAACGAATGTGCGTAGAGTTTTAAAGGATGCGGATAGTCTCACCTTGATTCTGGCGCATCGCTTATCGTTTTATAGATCTATTCTCATCCACCATCTTTGTTTGTGACGTAAAAAATGTGTAAGAGTCACGTTTCTGATCGGACACTCTGATGCAGTCACAGCCAATCGGAGTCTGATTCAGAGGGTTGCCTGTCAGTTCCGTTGTTATGTGTACTGAAACGAGAGCCGGTATAATACCACGCGCGAAAACAAAATAAATAATGGAATACGTTATTTTAGTGTCTTAAAAGTAGACTGAGGTATGAAGGGTTAATGTTACATCTTAGGATAATTTTTAGTCATGTTCTGTATACATACTAAAATATAAGGGTATACTTAGTGTGGTTACTCCATGTTTACTAACTATAACATTAACGTTACATCACTCTTTTTCACTTTTTTCAGCCAGAGTGCAGATATCACCATTAGATTCACAAACCTGAAACATCATCCATTTCTTCACTGCTGGTGATGACATTGTTGTCAGCTGCTGATACTGCTGCTGCTGCGATGACAATAACTTTCGAATATCCATAACTGTATAGGCTATTAGCTTAAAACTCGTCAGGCACTAGGAAGGATCACTTCTACTTCAGGGTAGGCTATGCAGTACGCAGGCTAATGTCCCGCAGCGGATGCCTCTCTGGTGGACTCCGGTACTGCACATTACTCCCGAGACGTTTTTTTTTAAGTGAAACATCCGGGGCTTTTCAGAAAACATCCGGGGCTTGAGTAGGTACCCCCTAGCGCCGCCACTGATTAGAAAGCTAGGAATCTCCTCTTTCCCGACAGTGTATACAACTCAAAATGTGTCTTCGGGTCAATGCGACTGATTTTGATAGAGCTAGTCACATATGAGGTGGTCCCCGAAAATCCTTGATAATACAAAGTGGATTTTATTTAGCTTTTTTCCACGGACCACCTGCAGTACCCTCGGAACCTCTGATGTAACCCATCAGAACCTGGGATTAGTGATTGTGTCTATTTATTCTATAGTCATAGCAATCTCATGAGCACAATAAGCATAATGTAATAATAAGAATCAGTCTTGTAATGTTATATAAAAATAGACTCCACAAATCACGTAACTCATATGATAAACCTTTATCAAAGGAAAACTCAATAGAACTGACAATACCTGGTGTAAAAGTTGGGGTTGAAGAGCTTTACATTTAGCTGTTTTTTTTTATTTTCAGTCAACCCAGCTAGCAACAAACTTCTTCTTTTAGTGTGGTATTTGTGAAGTTTTTAATTTGGCGCCGTCTGCTGGTAGTATTAAGAACGACAGCAATACACGGTGCTTTATCCCAGACATTATGACCCAAGGACACTGAGATGAACAGACTGATCTCATAGACGACCAACTTTCAATGCAATTGTCCAATTTTTCGTAATTTGTATGTCATTAGAACAATATGAAAGATGCTAAAAGAAAATGATATCCCAATCTTTGAGGATGACACCATTTATGTTGTTGTGGCCCTGCAGGTTCTGAGCGTGGGGACTGTGCGGTGCAAGACCAACGGTGTGGATGACTGCGACCCCAGCGCTCCTCGCACGGAGAAAACCACGGCACACGACTGCGTCCTTTTCTCCCAACGAAACCAGGCCTACCACGACCCCCAGAGCAGCCAGGTACGGTGTGCATCTGTGTGTATATGTTGTTGTTGTGTGTATGTGCGTGTGTTTGTTGGCGGATTTTGCGGGGAAACATGCCTGATCTATTCAAAATGACATTTCCACACAACAAAGCGTCATTGTCAATAAGAATATTCTCCTTGATTACATTTTATTTTGTCTTTAACAAATTCATAGTCAAAGTCTGCACAAGTCCTTGTAGGGAGGTGGCCTTGGCTAAGTTTTATACATATGAGATAGCTGTTTGTAAAACCAAATCTCAACTTTGCATTAGAATCTTTATTAACATAACAATAACACACTTCAAGTCAAACTTTGATCTTTTACTAACTCTTATCCAAGTGACTGACTCTGACTCTATTGAAACAGTAGAGACAGTACACAACACTTTTAATAACTAAGCTGTTTCCTCTCCCAACCTCCCTCCCTGATGTACTAACACACACACACACACACACACACACACACACACACACACACACACACACACACACACACACACACACACACACACACACACACACACACACACACACACACCTGTTGATTAATTTCAATGTGTTTAAATCTGCATAAGTATTCCTGCCAAACCTGATGCATCACACTAATTGGTGGTGTGTGTGTGTGTGTGTGTGTGTGTGTGTGTGTGTGTGTGTGTGTGTGTGTGTGTGTGTGTGTTAGTACATCAGGGAGGGAGGTTGGGAGAGGAAACAGCTTAGACTCCCTGGACCACAGCACTTGTCCAATTAGAGGATTTGTATGAGAGTGCTCTGGATATTTTTAGAAATATAGGTTCAATTATAAGAACATGTGGGGAAATGTGAAATTTGGGCCCAGACACTAAGCATATTGCATTTAAAATATTAGTTTACTTAAGCATTGTCTAGATTAGAGAAACAGCATGTATTTTGAAATAACATTAATAACTTACAAAGCACAAAAGACTAACCAAAGACCCTAACAACTAACTACCCAAACCAATAACTTCCATTAACTAACCATGTCATAATTATTCACCTCTTCATCGCAATGAAAAACAAACATGACCCCCTTGATGTACATTATCCCACACAGTATTTTACTTAATGGACCCCTATTATACTGTTTTTCATCAATATATTATAGTTCTCAGATATATACAAAACATGTCTCTGAAGTGTTTGGCTCAAAATACCAAACAGATCATTGTAGCATCCCATAAACCCCTCTGTTTCAGCCCTGTTTCAAAAGTGCTGATTCTCTGTCTGTTACTTTAGATGGAAATAAGGAGCCACTCCCCACGCCCCTCTGAGAGATATTTGGTTAAAAATAACACAATAGTTCTCTAGTGCCCCTTTCATACCAACGTGTTTTCAGCTCCGGCTCGGAGATGGAGCCTGAAAAGTACAGTTTTTTCCTGTTCACACCACAGAGGCGCCGCCTCTTAGCTCCGGAATCCGGTTCACTTCCAGCTCCAAAAAATTGTCGGTCTAGAGGCAAGAGCTTCGGAGCTAAGAGGCGGCGTCGCTTACGTCTCTCTTACGTCGAGGCGGGGGCAGGGGCAGATTCGTCGTTGATGCTGAAGACCACAAAGAAGTCTTGCATTTCGCATGTGATGTTTGTAAAGTTCCAAGTAAAGTCGTCCCTTGTAAAGTCGTCCGATGCCTTCCATGTCGTTTCGTAAGAGGATAACCAAAGCGAACAGCGCTTCAATACAATCGGCCATTGTTGTTGTTGTCGATGTGAGGGATTTCCGCGGTTTGGATTTTATGAAGCAGGCACGTAAACGGTGACGTCATGACGCAGCAGCGGCAGCTCTTGGCGGTGTGAACAGAGCGGGAGCAGAAAAGGGAAACCGGAGCTGAACCAGAAAAGCTCCCGCTTGGAGCTAGAAAGGGAAAAGCGCTGGTGTGAAAGCCGCATAAGAGGAGATTCAGGTGATAAGGTGGGCGGGTGTTACCTTGGTTGGTGATTGGCTAATGGTTACACAAGCCAAACAAATCGTTATGACATCATAAAGTGACCAAAATCTGATCAGCTCATTTTCAGACAGGTTTTTATATAAATGGTTCAGGACAAAAAGTGAGCGAATATTTTTTCCTGAAACATTCAGAATCTCTTTACACAGAGGGGACACATGTTGATGTAGAAGGGACATGAAGAAGTGGATTTTGCATTATAGGTGACCTTTAAGAAATCAATCAATTGACATAAGTAATTATATAAATATAAATATTTATTGATTCAAAAATGATTTTGTTGCCTTCTCCAGAGCCTTTAATCTGAACTCCTTCCATAGCAGCATTCTTCTGCTTCTGAATGCAGTAATTGTGTCACAATCTGTCTGTGTTGTGTTTTGTCTTGTCTTTTTCTGTCTTTGGTTTTCTGTTTTATTTTGAAAAGTGTTCACCTTCTGTCTTGCCTGTTGCTTTCTGTCTGTTTTCCCTCCCTGATTACCCGATTGTGTTCACCTGGTGCCCCTGTGTTTTCTCCTCCCTCCTCACCTGTCTCTTGTTTGTTTGATTAGTCCTGTGTGCATTTAGGTTCTGTGTTTTCTGTTAGTCTTTGTAACTTCCTTGTTATAATTTGACGTTGTTCACGGGGAAGAGTTCTGTTTGGTTTAATTTTGCCTTGGAATAAAGGTTTTTTTTCTGAAAAATCTGCATTTGGGTCCTGCCTGCTTCGCTCATCCCTGACAAATTGACCAACCAGAATCGATTTTCAACCAAGCTGCGTCTTAACAATGAGGTACAATTATTCTGGATCACATGCTGCATTGTTACTGGTGAAGCCTTCATGTGTGTGACTGTAATTTGATTCATACCTAAATATACACCTTTATGATGAATGGACAATCGAACCTGAACTCCATTTACCACAATTCCATGTTGTGTAGATTTATTTCTGCTGCTAAATGCTGAAAAGGTGTGGATAATGGCTTATCCTGCACACACATACAATCAGGATATTTTCATAAAACAGGGCTCGACATTATAATTGGCCCGCTGGCCCGGAAGCACTATTTATACAACCCGGGCCAGCATAACGTACTTTCCACTTGCCCGCTCGGGCCACTACAAATATTGTTTTAAAAAAAATGTTTCCTGTGGTATTGGTATTTTGACAAGCAATTTTGTTAAATTGTTTCGTTTATCAACGCTACAACATAGCGTTTCGTGAGTCGCTTGTCGTTGTTGGGTGAAAAGCAAACAGCTGTTTGCTGAGGAGCGCAGCGCGAGCAGGCTCCCGTGAGCGCGCTCCTTCACGACAGACTATCGCGCCACCTAACCATTCGCCAAAATGTTTTTAATACCAGCGGTAACCGGCCAAGCGCCGAGCAAAAAAAATTTTTTAAATAAAAGAAAGTCACCGGAGGAGTTAAAGGAGAGTGACATGAGAAGAAGAGGGAGAGAAAGTTTCAGCTTGATCGATGGAGTTGCAGTGACGCGTCCTAAAACCCTTTTATAATCTATCGATTAGATTTATGATTCGAAAATTATAAAAGTAGGGTAGACATGTGGAGATTATCCGGCAGAACAAAACGTGCATTTATCAAACAGGTTTGTTTTCCACAGACCTTATTTCCAGCTATTTTCCAAAACCCTGTGGAGAAATCTCATTACTTTTGTCGAGGGAACCAGCAGCTTACTTCCTGGTTTTAGGACGCGTCACTGCACCTCTCATGATGATGCCAATATAAACAAGGTCTTCTGTCGGCTCTGTACATCAATGCCGACCTGCTGACAAGCAAGTCAAGAGTAGAACATATAAAGGTATTGGCTAAAGGGAAATGTCCCAGCAGTTTAGGATAATGAAGGATCTAATCTAATCTATAGCCGTTACATGTCTAACTCCTAATGACAGGAAGGCAGAAAGTGCATTATACAAATAATAATACTCATAATAATAATAGCAGACATTTTTTAACAATGACCACAATATCATTATTTTAATAAACAAAATATGAACAATTGAGGAAAATGAGGAAGAACTGATTGTTCAAATGTTGTAGTACAAGTAGTAAGTGCATAAATTACTATTACAACAAATGTGTTAATTTTCTTCATTATTAGTCGATTTATTTTTTTTGGACGAATGCTCCGGGCCAGTGGTTACAATGGTGGGGCCAGTGACAATACAATTCCACCGGCCCGGAGGGCCAGTGGCTTTTTACCCTTAATGTCTACCCCTGTAAAAGAATCAAAGGGAGTAAAGAGGAAAAATGCATCAAAGACTGCGGCAAACTCAAGGTAATCATTGCAAAATCGCGTATAATTGGCTTGTAATTATTCACATTTTTCCTCCTTTCTCTGCCCTAACATAATGTAGACCCACCCAAAGGGGAATTAATTGAGCCTCTACTGCTTTTCCCACCCTTTTCCTTTATTCCCCTTCCTCTGCCTCTGGCTCTCTTTTTCTCTCTCTGAAGATCTCTCCTCACCCTCCAGGCTCGCCCACCTCCCACACAGCAGCAGACCTGCACCGCTCCACCCCGACACCTCAACCGTTCTCCTCCTGCCCAGGAGTCGGACCCCCCACCACCCCGGTAGACTCCACAGCGGCTTCCATGGTAACCCCGGCTGATCTTCCCACCATCACTGCCCTGACCTCTCCCGCATCCATAGCTCCTCCGGAACAGTAGCCAGCGATCGATGGATATCATGGGGTTGTAGGAAGTGAAAAGAAAAGCGGAGGAGGAAATATATAAAATGTCACATGAGTGGAAGCATCGAAGTAGCTGATGAAAACAGAAAAAGTGGATGCTTGTCGGCATTTCCAACCTAAAAGGCATTTCCGGGACTATAGTTTGACAACACTCCTAAATGCATTTCAGTATTTTTGATCCAGTAAACAACATCATCATCACTTACGAGTCACGGTGAATCTTTACCTGTATGAATAGCTCAGCTGTTCAACAACCTCCATTTCTTTCTATCTGACACAAGTGCCTTTTCAGACCGCTTTCAGCTATCCTCACAGCTCCTGAACAGACAGGAACATTACAACTACAGTATGTTCTTTCACATTTTGTTTATCTGTCACTCAACATGTTAGAAGGTCATTACTTTTCAGGACCAAAAATGCCATCGAGGACATATTTCAATACAGCGGAGGAGATTTCCTGCAGGTATAGGAAATGTTTATTTATGTTTAAACCGGGCATTACAACGTTCCATTATTGCACACCACACGTTTTGATTAAAACTGAAATGATTATTCCTAGTGAAAATCTTGCCTACTACAGCTTTAATGAAACAGCTAAACATCACAAAGTACTATAGTGTTGAGTGTTTCTGTATTATTGTACAAGTGCATTGTTTCTGTTTCAAGGTCCTTGTTACTTAAAGAGGAACACCACCTAAATGAAAACACCAATATCTTATTTCAATGGTGCAGGAAGGTTCCATCATGATAATTGTGAACATGAGCTACTCTCTCTCAAAGCCACAAAGAAGAGAAGAGAAAACCAGTGGTCAAATCTGTGACTTCATCAGGTATAAAGTCTTGAGCATGCAGCTCCATAGACAATTACATTTTATTTATAAACCCAAAAGGCATTTTTCTTTTGTAGTTCTATTGTAATCCATTACCCCCGAGTGCTCTGTGTTGGAGCAGTTGGAGACTTTATACGTTACGACATCACACATTTGAGTCTGAGCGCTCATGGATGAGTTTGTTTACTAATATAATTATAAAGAACCACGGGAATAATATGTATAAAATAAGAAGTTAAACAAAATAAAGTGTTCTGCTTTAATTGGAGTGGAAAGTTGTATAGCTCTGTGTTAAAAGTCTGCTGTAACACTTTCTGTGACTATTTTCAAAAGATGGCTTTATCAGCTTTATCAGGAGGTGACTCTATGCCAGCTAAGTGTTTTTCTGTACACATGTTGCCAGCATTGAACACAAAACCTGTTACCTCTCTAAATGTTGTATGACACCTGTGTGTCCCTGTCCATTTTTTATGCCATGTAAGTGTTTATGTGTCTACATTCGTGGCTGTTTTGCACATTTAAATTCATGCCTTTCAAGCTGCTGAATCAAGGGATGATATCAGCATACTGTAGCAAGTGTTATTGTGTGACCATGTTTTGATCAGCGCCTTGTTAACTGTACAATAGATTTGATATATTATATATACTGTAACTACACAGTGGCTATTTTTGATCAGTCCAGCACAGCTGCCTGCGATATTGCAAACGTTTCTGCCCTTGAGCTTTTATTGTTAAACGTCCTGTGTCATTTCTTGGACAGATGGGAGAAGATTTCTGATAGATATGACTTTATCGGAGTATGAACACATTTTTAAACAAACAGGTTTTTTCAATTGGTAAGTGGGCATTGTACAAGCACAAAAACACGTTAATCTTGTGTTATTGTATGTAAGGACGTATTTCTGGTCTTCATACCATTTCTGCACGTGGCCAATCACTTTATAGAAACATTGTGTTATTCGATAAAAGCTGATCTAACATGTAGGCGTAAGGATGAGTTTAGAAATCCCCAATGATGGATGTTTTTCAGCTCTCTTTCTTTAAGAAAACGAATCAAGGGCACACATTGAAGACAATGGAGGGTGATCAGAACGTGGGCTTTGACATGCAAATTGAGACATTTTTGTATATTTTATCATTGTCTAAGTTGTTGTTCAGATGCTTTGGTGCAGTATGTTTGTTGGGTTTCTCTGTAATAAAATGCTGTGATTAAGAACAGACAATTGTTTGCACCTTGTTTGTATGTATATTTCAGAAGGTGATGGATTGTGATTAAACAACCAACATGTCAACATCCCACAGCTCAACAAGCCTGTCATCTTATATCGAGGTGATTTATATGCAAAGCAAGAGATTAACATATCCATAGCAACCAGTCGTCATGAGTGTCACACAGGGATGTCACTATGTTATGGAAGTAAACAAAGGAGTCCAATGGAGGCGTATCCGGAGACGTAAGTCCGTTTTCCATAGCTGAACATTTGGAAAGACCTTTAAACCGAAGTGCAGCTGAAGTTTACAGTTAGATCATATCAAGTTTTATTTATATAGCACATTTATAAACGATTTTTGGTCGAGCCAAAGTGCTGTACATATAATAAAAATAGCCTACAGTAGAGACACTTTACAGCAAATACAACAGCACAGATTGTTCAGAATATCAGTATGAGAAAAACGACACCCTCTATCCTTAGACCCTCTATCCTTAGACCCTCACATCGTACAAGGAAAAACTTCCAGAGAAAACCCAGAGTTTAAGGGGAAAGAAAAAATGGGAGAAACCTCAGGGAGAGCAACAAAGGAGGGATCCCTCTCCCAGGACGGACAGACGTGCAATAGATGCCGTGTGTAAATCAAAGAGATAATACATTTTACAGCATATAGACCGAATGTTAGGAAATGCATGTGTCTGTAATAAGAAGATGAATCCACGAGGATGTCAGCTACAATCCTGTGGAAGCCATCAGGGAAGCAGCATGACGAGACCCAAGGCAGGACCGCAGAGACAGGTTCAGCCACGACCCGAAGTCCACGACTTAATCCAGAACTCAGGATAGAGGATCCAAGACACAGGACTACAGCAAGAGGATCAGCCTCTACTCCGGATCCCGGCGTAGATATAGATACAAAACAAGAAAAAAGATTTGGCTGGGTTAATCGGAACAAGAGAATACACAGACACAGACAGAAAAGGTCATTGGATAAAAGTTATTCTTGGACCGTGGAAAAAAGCTAAATAAAATCCACTTTTTATTATCAAGGATTTTCGGGGACCACCTCATATGTGACTAGCTCTATCAAAATCAGTCGCATTGACCCGAAGACACATTTTTAGTTGTATACACTGCAGTGGCGAGCCGTGACTTTTATACCTAGGCCCTCTGGCCCTTCCCTCGGAAAAAAAAAGAAGAGTTATTACGTCACATACTTCAGCGGAATATCACAACAGTGGCCCGGGGTGCAAAACGCATCAATGACAGCGACCCTCTACCACACAAAACAACACCATTTATATAAACACCTATCATGACAGGCTCCCACAGCCAAGTAACAATTACAAATGAATTAAGTCGGCACGGCGGCCCACATTGAAATTACTGAGGCCTACCTTTGATGATCAAATCACCTAAACACAAAGTCAATCCTCCTGTCCTTTTGGATGAAGCACTTCATGGCGGGGTCATGCGGCTGATCCTTTGCCACTCCAGTTTATCATTGTAACTCAATCTTGAAAATTACTCGGTTAATAATTTTGCAAACGATGTCATCACTATCACTGAAGTGAGCCATCATGAACGAACTTATGCTAATCATAAATCTATCGATTAGATTTATGATTCGAAAATAATAAAAGTAGGGTAGACATGTGGATATTATCCGGCTGAACAAAACGTGCATGTATCTAACAGGTTCGTTTTCCACAGACCTTATTTCAAGCTATCTTCCAAAATCCTATGGAGAAATCCCATTGCTCTTTTGTCGAGGGAATCCGAGCGCAGCTTACATCCGGGTTTTAGGACGCGTCACTGCACCACTTGCATAGACCTTACAGCGGGCGGAACTTGTCATAAAATAAAGCCCGCCCATGCTGGAGTTGAGCATCTCTTGAGCTGCTTTGTTGTAGGGGTGGCAGGACTTGAGTCTGCTTGGAGGTGCTGGTGTTATTGTGGTGTTGTGCAGGATGTGCCAGTCATACTTTTGTGCCTTCCTGGCCAGGGCGAGGGTGGCAGCCTCCCGTCGGAGGCCGGCCGGTGCTATTCCCGCGAGGACTGGCAAGAGGGACACAGGGGTAGGCTTTAAGCATCCAGTTATTATTCGGAGGGAGGTATTGATAGCCACGTCGACCTTTCTCGCATGAGGGCTTCTGCTCCAATACTTATTGGATATTAAATAGTAAATATTCCGCTACAGAGAAGACCAGGGCTTGTTTTTCCGACGCTGAGCTGTAGACGCCACCTTCGGAGGTATGCTACTAGTGTGCCCATGTCTTCGTTAAGACCCTCTTCCATCGCGGGCCCTCTGTGAATGTAGAGAGGGCCCAACAAGCCCTCCCGTCTTCACATAACTCGCAGAGACGCATTTAACCCTTCACATTCCAACAGAAACTGAACAGGCAGATTCGAAGGATTTTTTTCTTTGGAAATGTTATTTTAAATACAATTAAATCAAGTTATTTTGGTAAAACTAATGAAAAATGTAACAACAAAAAATATTTAATTTTTTTTTTTTTTGGTTATGTTTTCAAATATTATTTTTTAGAATATCTTAGACTTAGGCCCTCACAGAGGGCCTAGAGGGCCCTGACGGCTCGCCACTGATACACTGTCGGGAAAGAGGAGATTCCTAGCTTTCTAATGATATCAGGCAGTGGGGTAGTGGTCGTTGGGCTCATCGGACATTTATGAGAGAAAATCTCTAATGTCCGAGTGCAAGTGAATGCACCACAAGACACAAGCCTTGTAACCCCTCCCCCGGCCCTGGCGCGAGCGTGGAAATATGATTGGCGGCGAATTAATTTGAAGTGGACGGCGCAAAACGAGAAGCATGGACCCAAGTACTGTAGACGGATGGAACGAGGTATTTGCGGTCTACAATGACAGAGAAGAGACTGTCAAGTTTGGCTGTACTCAGCATTGAATCAAAAACGCACTAAAGCTTTGGATCTTAATCAGTTTGTGAGGCGTTTTGCTGAACAGAATGGTAATCGCCGCATCATAACAGTGATTGACAGCTGATAGGAATAATATGATTGTTAATATTATCATATTAATTCAGACAAACATCGATGAGACAGTTAATTAATGTACGTATTGCAGCAGTCTGCATACATTTGGTACCCCTGGTCTAAGAGTGAAACAAACTAATTCAGTTATTGTCCAGTTAAAATGCATTCAATTATATCTGCCATCTTCTATTTAAGGCTTTACTGATGTGCCACAATAATGTCACCTAATGTTATTCAGTTAAAATATCAATATTTTGGCTTTCCAAGTTAACATTGATTGATATTGTAGAAGTTGTCAATACTTCTTAATACATGCATGTGTGTATGTACAAGGAATACACAATGCATAGGCAAGTGGTAGCTTTATTTATGACCACAGCATGTACAGTGAACATGTACGTTGCATGCCGACTAACAACTGAATGCCTATTACCTTAACACGTCACCGTGTGGCGCACCAGCTACGGTGGCCTGCAAAGGACAAACTTAATCATATGAGAATGATCTACAGATATGACTGCGATTAAATCAGCATATACTTCTGCCAGGGGATGCCACCCATCAAAATCTCCTGCCACCCTCTTGCCACCCCATGAATATTTTTCTAGATCCACCCCTGAGTAGGCTATATTTTTCGTTTCGTTTAATAAGTTAATTTCAGGACAACTTTGGGAATTTGGGAGTTTGTTTTGAGATTTAAATAGATTTTGAAAGTGTAGATAGAGAGAGAGAGAGAGAGAGAGAGAGAGAGAGAGAGAGAGAGAGAGAGAGAGAGAAACAGCGCTGTCTGCTTATTAGCAATAATGTAGCTCAAGCCTTTATGCAATTTAGGCCTATACATTGTTTATGTTACTTATATGCCTGTGTGTCCATTGTTTTGAGTCTGTGTGTGTTGAGCACAGCACCGTCTGCTTTTTGCAGCACAGTAACTAAAGCATACCGGTAGTTTTTTTGTAGACCTGTCTGCCCGTTTTGTGCACGTGCGTGCGTGCGTACTTGTGGCATTGTTTGGGATGACCTAATTAAAATACCGTCTGCGGTCCTCTTTGAGAAACATACACAATGCAGACAGACACCGGTCACAAAAGTATCAGATAGGCTTCAATTTACTTTTGATTGTCTATGATTAACTATAAAAAAATATCGGCGTTTTAACACTACGTTTATATATGTACTTATTTGTATGGTTTGCATATGAGGTGGTCCGCGAAAACCCTTGATAATAAATAGTGGTCTGCATAAACAAAAAGTTTGAGAACCCCTGCTCTAGAGCATACATTTATTGAACACACCTCTTTTTATTGCATTTTAATACTTTAAATATTTTATATTAATCAGGTATGCTGGTCGCCATGTCTCTGCTTTAAAGAGTCCTTTATCCAGGTGCTTAACGATGCGTCTTTTGCCCCCCACAGAGTGAAACTTAGTTATCACTATTAAAACCTAAATAAGATATTTTTTAAATGAATATGAATACCCTCTTTGCAAACAGATACTTCCTTTTAGTTAACAGTTTCACAACAACTTGAGAAGAAACATCCTTAGCAAGCACAAATCATTTAAAACAAAACCCTGAATCAAATCTAGAGAGGACAATAACGTTTTTAGGTGTCTTAGTGAGTGAAAATGAATGGCTGTTTTATTTAGTTTGAGCTATTTCTTTTTTAAAAACTAACTCCATCCCCTCGCTTCTCACCACACAGAGTGTCTTGATCAACATATAGATTAACATCCCAGGCTTATCTCTAACCCTCACATCAAAGGCCAACTCCAACGTGTGTGTGTGTGTGTGTGTGTGTGTGTGTTAATTGTTCTTAAAGGTAGGGGGAGGTCATTTTGTAGAAACCAGCTCGAGTGAGCTAGAATTAGAAAATACACAATCGGGAAAAATCTGCCACTTCCTCACAGAGCCCCTCTTCCAGCACACATGAACGCGCGCCCATGACCAAGAGAGGGCGCGAGATAAGTTTGTGCACAGATCCTCGACTGTAGACGTCTGAACCCCGCACAGTTGCGGCATTCGTTTCTTGACTGGCGCTCCGGACGGATAGCGGTAAGTTCTCACAGGCATCTCTTGGTCATTTTTCTTTTTTTGAAAGGTGACTTGGTCTTTTATTTAGTTTTGAATATATTTCTATTTTCATCTAATCCCACCCCCCACAATCTGCCAGCCTCATAGCCAGAGGAAGGGGGTGGAGAAAAGGGGGAGAGGCCTGAGCTGGGAGGGGGCGGGGGGCTAGACCGTCTCACGCATAACTTCAAAGAGACACCTAGATTAACATCAAAGGCTTATAACACACCACATCAAAGGGCAAAACATCAAAGGCTAATTAGATTAGATAACCCTGAGGGGGCGGGGACCAGACAGCATAACTTCAAAGAGACTGCCTTAATCAACACATCAAAGAATTAGACAACAAAGGCACTACACAGGGGGGCTTTTCACACCTACCCGTTATAACAATTCACATCAAAGGCTTAGACTACAAAGGGGTTTGAGGGGACAGGGGCCAGACAACATAACTTCAAAGAGACTGCCTTCATCAACACATCAAAGGCTTAGACAACAAAGGGGTGAGGGGACAGGGGCCAGACAACATAACTTCAAAGAGACTGCAACACCTCACCCCCTCAGATCAAAGGGTCTCAACCAATGGGACTTAGCTCATTTGCATAATTGGGGGCGTGTCCACCGGTCACTTTTTATGCATACTAATGTGATTGAAAAGGGATTGTTACTACTACTTATGCTCACCAAAGCATTTTAATCTGGGCCCAGCAGTTGAAAAACTAAAGAGGAGGTTCCATATCCGGCAGTGCAGTTGTTAGAGCTGCCGGACTTTGAAGCGCCCCCTGTAATTTTAGCCAGGATAGTCACAATGTCACCAAAATCACACTGGTGCTTGCTGTTCCCCTCTAGTTTGTGCTCACAAAAGCATTTTACTCTGGGCCCTGCAGGTGAAAAACTAAAGAGGGGCTTCAAAATCGGGCAGTGCAGGTGTTAGAGCTGCCGGATTTTGAAGCGCCCCCTGTAATTTTGGCCAGGATACTCACAATGTCACCAAAATCACACTGGTGTTGCATGTTCCCCTCTAGTTTATGCTCACAAAAGCATTTCACTCTGGGCCCTGCAGGTGAAAAACTAAAGAGGGACTTCAAAATCTGGCAGATCAGGTGTTGGTGCTGCCGGATTTAGAAGCCCCTCTTTAGTTTTGTACCTGCTAGGCCCAGAGTAAAATGTTAACAGTGTTATGGCTACAGATGTAATATCCAACTCAACATTAGCCATGACAGTCTGGACTTAGCAAGGGCCTTAGAATACATACTCTAAAGGCCAAATCCAAAAACAGTGATACTGACATTTTAGCAGTTCACAGTCTTTGGAGGTGGTCTTTCAGGCAATTGGCTAGTGACTTTAAAAAAATATAATTTCCCCTAGGGGTGAAATGAACTCTATCTCGCAAAAAAAGCCCAGGACTGTCATGTCTAATGTTGGAGTGGTCAACAATGACAACATTTAGGCTATGAACAAAAGTAGTCATAACACTGTTAACAAACTTCCGGGCCTTGTCAATTTTGACAGGATTTGCACCAGCCCTCCACCGGCGCCTCTGGTTGATCTGGGAGAGCATGATCTTCATGTCAGGGTGCCGATGGTGAAGCTGGTGCAGGTCCTCCTTCATCTGGTTCAGCAACTGAAGACTTGGCACATCCCCCAAGTCATTGCCGCCACAGTGGATGAGAAGGACATCCGGGACTGCTCTTCCTCGCAGGGAGTAGGAAAAGAAAGGGAGGACACCTCTCCAGCGCAGTCCACCCCAACCGAACCAGCACACCCTCAGGTCGAGGCCAAGGTTGCTGCCGATGGTCTCTGTAGCTCTCTGGGCTCCACGCCGGACATAGCTGTCTCCGATTATCCATACAGTCACTCACTATGGGAGGAAAATAAATGAGAGTCACAAATGCTTCAGATAATGAGGAATATCAAAGTAAGTATAAAGGGTTGCTCATTTTGTTCCTTTGACAATAACATACAAAATAACTATGAAATCACACCTGTATGGTTAAAAGTAACAAGAGAGCAAAACCTCAAAAAACAGATTAACAGCACACAGTTTATATATATATTTATATACTGTGTGCTGTTTATCTACAATTGTGCACACATGTATATATATATATATATATATATATATATATATATACATATATGTATAGTATGTTTGTGTGTAATGTCAACCATCTGAAGTCATGTAAAGTAAGCCAGGACCATCAACTTACAGGTTGTGCAGTTTGGCGTGAAGGAGGTTGCCATCTTCTTTTTTCTTAATGCTGAAAGAAATAAAAATGGTTAAATCAATATAAAAGCACCTTTCTTTTTCTACAGTCATATTTCATTAATTACATTTAATTCACGCAACACTGGCCATATCTCTGCTAGTTTACAACGTTTAGTTACAAATGACATTTATATTTGAAAAACGGTGAAGCACTTAAAAAACAATTGTATAGTGTAGGTTCAAGAACATTTCAATCAAAAGGACAAGTTTTGTAAAGTTACAAGGTATCTTACCTTCAGAATATCCTGGGAACGAGGAGCAGTGACCGCAAGCTGCGTTGTTAGCATAGACTGTGTTGTTAGCATAGGTTGTTAGCTTAATACTGAGAGCATGTTAGCTTAGCTTCTTAGCCTGAGCTAGGTCTGGAACGTCACGCTTGGCAGCAGGTCCCGCCCTGTGTCCCGCCTCGGCTCCGCCTCTTTGCCCTTATTTGGAGCAGGCGGGAGTTAGACTCTGACGTCACTGTCGAGCCGTTAGTAGCCGACTCCGCCTACTAAGGGCTTCACGGCAACTCTGCAGAATCCTATGGGTGACGTCACGGACCCTACGTCCATTTATATATACAGTCTATAGAGTCTATGGTTAAAATCAAGCAGCAAATTCTGGGGAACAGCCGGGACGCCAATACGGAAGTGCCACACACTGCAGTTCATACATGGGCCGCTAGGGACTGGCTGCAGAAAGGATCAATTTCCATAGACCCCCATGTTAAAATGCCCAACTTTACAGCAGAAAAAAACATGTTTCTACCATGGATGCAATAAATATTATTATCGATATAGTTAGATTCCACCTTCATGATTATGAATCTGTGAGTGAATTGTTTTCTAACACGACCCTTTTATTTATATTTGGTCTTAAAGTTTTTGCATAAATTAGGGCGTGGTCACTTTGATGGACACGTACATGCCTCACTGTCAGCTAACAGCAACTTGTTCACTCTGCTAGGCTACAACCATCGAGGCTACAACGTTAGTTAGTCATAGTACTGTACTTGACCCTTTAGCTTTAGCCGTGTTCGTGGTGATTGTGCCTTTTAGGGAATATTGTTACAAATACCAGACAATTAAAATGTCGTGCTGTGCGCTTGAATGTACTAACAGAACTTCCAAGAAGTCTAAAATGATAATATTATACATGTTAACCCCGTTCGCAGGTGTTTGTGTGCTTGGTAGCTTAGCTTGTTACTTATTAGCCAGCTAAGGATGTAACCCTTTATACATACATTTTAGTTTACCTTGGGTAAGACTTTTATAGTCTATGGCTATGACGCTCATAATGCTAAACGGGAGCAAATGTTAATAGGGGACCCAATTATCCCAGTGGTGGCCGCCGGAGCTAACGGAGCTGCAGGGCGCTAGCTCCAGCCGGCGTCCCG
Source organism: Harpagifer antarcticus (assembly GCA_902827135.1). Classification (NCBI taxonomy): domain Eukaryota; kingdom Metazoa; phylum Chordata; class Actinopteri; order Perciformes; family Harpagiferidae; genus Harpagifer; species Harpagifer antarcticus. Next base: position 26,749 of record CADEHL010001296.1, on the reverse strand, counting down.
GAGCTAGCCCACTGCGGCTCCGTTAGGTCCGGGCGGTGGAGTCCGTCTTTTCTCAACGTGTGAATGACAAGCATTAAGAATAACAAAATATAGCCAATTCTCTTGCAGATTGTCTCATTTGATTATGAATGTAACGTTTATATAGGGGAACTACACTGTTAGCAGTAACTTGGTATGCATGTATTTCATGTTAGCTTAGCTTCTTAGCCTGAGCTAGCTCTGTTTACTTCCAGTTACTCTGCAGAATCCTATGGGTGACGTTACGGACACTACGTCCATTTATATATACAGTCTATGTTTAAAATACAATAAAAAGAGGTGTGTCCTATGCAGCCAGTGTAGTTCTTTGACCAAGCATTGATTTTGAGTGAATCGGTCACATGACCTGGAAGGTATTGAAGAAATAAGCTCATTTTTCCATCAAAATATTAATATAAAAATATTTAGAGTGTTAAAATGCAATAAAAAGAGGTGTGTCCCATTCAGCCAGTGTAGTTCTTTGACCCAACATTGATTTTGAGTGAATCGGTCACATGACCTGGAAGATATTGAAGAAATAAGCAAATGTTTCCATCAAAAATATTAATAAAACGTATTTAAAGTATTAAAATGCAATACAAAGAGGTGTGTTCAACAAATGCATGCTCTAGCGTGGATTTGCTTCACATTCACTCGATCGGGAAGCTGTCGATTTATTAAAAAGAAGATTTTTCTTGTCTAACTGTAAAAGTCATTTGTTGATGGTCCCTAAGTGAAAGCCTCTTTTCACGGAGAAGATCTCCCCGTCGTAATACAGCCAGCAGCAGGGGAAACTGACGATGTTGGCGGGTCCGTGAATGTCCGTCGAATATCCAACCTAAAACTAAATTCACCGCGGTGGAAGCGAGAGGGAATGCTAAGGTGCAGTTTGTCGGCCGCAAGTGCTTGACTACATCTGAGAGAGAAGAGAGGGATACAGGCTCAAAATGTTTGTTGCGTCTAAGCGTAAAAGGAGCAACAGAATCCAGTATTAGTGTGCATGTCGAATTAAACAAAGAGATAAGCTCATCCGCACTAAAAGCACAGTTCACCTCTAATTTACAAATCGGATAATTATTAAAGGCATCTGAAAACTGTGAGGCAGTCAAGGGGTTAATTGAACGCAGACAACGCGCAGGAGCACGTGATTCGACTCCCGCAGAAGGGATCGAGGTTGTAAACAGAACCGGTAAATGGTCTGAGATACGCGTTCCTGCACAGATTTCATCCACAGAGATAGACAAACCAAACGATAATACTAAATCTAAGGTGTGTCCTTTATCGTGTGTTGGGCCACAGACTGAATAAGACCGAAAGAGTCGAGGAGGTTTAAAAAATCCCTAACCAGAGGTTTAGACTCGCAGCACACATGGACATTAAAGTCTTCGCAGATCAAAACACGATCATATTTCACCATGATCCCAGACAAAAAGTCAGAAAAGTCAGTTATGAAATCATTATTGTACTTTGGAGGACGATACACGACTGGGCAGAGTATAGGCGAGGCTGGGTTCAATTCAAAAAGCTGCAACTCGAAGCTAGCATAGCTAGTTACTGGGTGAAGCAAACGGCATTGGAGATTAGCTCTAAACACTGAAGCTATACCCCCACCACGGCCGGTGGTACGGGGGGAGCTGAAGAAAGTACAGTCGGGAGGAAGAAGTTCAGAAAACGGTACATACTCGCCAGTGTGGACCCAGGTCTCCGTCAGGAACATTAAATCCAGATCATGAGAGGTGAAGAAGTCGTTTAACAGGAACGTCTTGTTTGCTATTGACCTAGCATTTAGCAAAGTCATGCAGAGTTTTCTCTCCGGGCTGGCCGAAGGTGTAGTGCGTCTCAGCTGACGAAGATGTGCGTGTTGAACGCTGCGCGGACCGGGAGCAGTCAGTCGGGCAGGAGGAGCAGTCAGTCGGGCAGGAGGAGCTGCCAGCGGGCCCAGCAGAGGCATCTAATATCAGGTAGAGTTCCCCAGATTTTATTTGTGAGCAGCTTCAACGGCAGTGGAATAATGCCGCATCTTTTAGGCGACATTTAATACATCAGGATTATAAACGAAAAAGAGCCCTGGCTGTATAGAAGTCTATGAAAAATGACCCTTGTTTTATTTTCATTTATTACCTGATACATGTGACTCTTGGTTTTTATTTTGTACCCGACTCTTATAGTATTTCTGACAAATGTGTTACGGGTGTCTTACACACTGTTCTACTTTGCACATGACCTTCAGTACAATGCTCTGTTTTCTTCCCTGTAAGACTATGATGGACATAAAATACATGCCAGTCAAATGGTCCCCTGCAGTATGAAGCATTAACTAAGAATTGAAGTTAATCACTTCTGATTATCTCTCCAGTATTTCTGTCTATAGATTCAAAGGCTAATGTACTTATAATTTAAAATAGGATACTTTTAACATATAGACACATTGAATTTGTATGAAAAAACAATATCTTTACAATAATAAAATCAGTCCTAGCACTATGACATTTCAAATAAAGAAGAATATAGGCAAGGCAAGTTTATTTAGCACCTTTCAGCACACGGCAAATCAAAGTGCTTTACAAAATAAAATACATTTAAGAAGAAATACAGCAGAAACACATTATAAAATGGCATTTAAAAAAACAGGCATTAAAAAGCAAAGATAATAAAATAAACACAACAGGTATAGAATACATGAATAAAAGCCATACTGCAGTGTAAATATTGTTGGAGCAGATATCTCTGCTCCGCACCGATCCTATATGAGTTTGTTTTAAAAGAAGGAAAACTCAAAACAGCCAGGATAAGGGTTAAACAATAATCTGTTTTAATGGTAAAACACAACACAATACACCATACAGAGCACTCTGCAACAGTACTCCGGGCTCAATTCCTACCACCAGGTGACATACGTACCACAACAGCCAGTCAGGAAGAGAGCACAGAGCATAAGAATGTTACAGTATTTATACACATAAGCGGGGAGGAGTTTGGCCGGTTTGCCTAGGCAATGAGTCAGCAGTTTGTTGATTCCATCTCCTTACAGTGTGTGTGTGTGTGTGTGTGTGTGTGTGTGTGTGTGTGTGTGTGTGTGTGTCTACCCTTAGGCAGTCCCACAGTCATGCTTTGGAGTCATAATTTCACAGACAGAGGACTCTTTAACAGAATGCACACACATTCCCCCTAAAACATCTTTAACACACACATCTGTTTAAACCAATTATTCCAAAATGTGGTGGCAATTTAGTACTTATAACATGAAAGAATAAAACAGAGAAATCAATATAAAACATAAGCACCGGTATTGCTCAGCATAATGAATACACACATCTCATCCTGCAGTCCCTCGTGAATGTCACATGTCTTTCTTTATGAAAGCCATACTTGTTGGGGTTTACCTGTCATCATCTCATGACCTCCTCAGGACCAGCTAACCAACAAAGCTTAACTGTTCCCATACCCTAAGGCCATCTCTGAACTTCCCTTCCACTCCGAAGTCAGCTTACCCAGAATCAGAAGGACCATTGTCTCTCTAATTGTGTGTGACCCAATCGTCTCCTGACTTCTTCCAGTATCTGGAAATTGTAATCAAGGTATGTTATATTTGAGAAGATCCAGCAATTGACATATTTCCTCCTCTTATTAATTTAAGCTTCCAGATTATACAGAAAACTCTTACAGACAATCTACTGAGTTCTGCCCTCGAAAGCCAAAATGACTCTCTGAAACACTTATCAATGGGTAATTATTTTACTTAAAGCAGAGATCACAGATTGTCCTGTATCATTACCTACTCACAAAATAGCCAAAAAACCACCTCCTGATTATTAACAAGTCAAGTGGAACCATTTGCGCTAAATGTACCTCTACTAAAAATGGGACATCATTATAAGAACATCAATGTAAAAAACCTCTCTATGATTAAGAGGAAAAACTTGACTTGTCCATCCAAGTTTTAATACACATATATTAGATGACATTAAAAATGAATATACCAGAAATACGCTGTATTAAACTTTCTGCCATAACACTTTACTTCAATTCTTCAATATGAACAGCTCAATCAAATGCAGCGGCAAAAAGATACGTTTTCAGTTTGGATTTAAAAGTAGTAAGAGTTGCAGCGGACCTGCCGGATTCAGGGAGTTTGTTCCAGATAGTCGGGGCATAATAGCTAAATGCTGCCTCACCATGTTTAGTTCTGACTCTTGGAACAGAGAGCAGACCCGTCCAAGAAGACCTGAGACTCCTGGATGGTTCATAGTTATGCAGGAGATCGTTAATATAATTTGGTCCTAAACCATTCAGTGCTTTAAAATTCAGGTCTGAGTCCATCACTACACCTAGATTTCTTGCTTTATTTGTTGTTTTGAAGTCTGCCGACAGAAGCTCTGCGATGACTTTTAATCATTCCTCCTTTGCTCCAAAAACCATTACCTCAGGTTTGTTTTTGTTTAATTGAAGAAAGTTCTTACTCATCCATTCATTGATTTGCTCGATGCACTTGCTCAGTGTTGTAATTGTAGAATAGTCTCCTGGTGAACTTGTTATATACATTTGGGTGTCATCTGCATAGATATGATAACTTAAGGTCGTTGTTTTTCATTATTTGAGCCAGTGGTAGCATATAGATATTACAAAGCAGAGATCCTAAGATGGAGCCTTGAGGAATCCCACATGTCCTATTTGTCAACGCTGATGCGTAGATGCCTATAGAAACAACATTTTGTCTGTCCATTTAAGTAGGATTCAAACCAATGTAAAATTATATATACTATAAAAAAACTAAAACGTTGACATGTATTATGTCAACAGATTTCACAAAACAGTATTAGTTCCAACAATGCAACATAAATATATATAGAAAGCAATAATATTAAGTTTAAATACAAAATATTAGGTTCAACTTAATATTATTGCCTTCAACTAACCTAATACCTGTTGACAAAATACATTTATTTAAAGTCAACATTTCAGTTTTTTCTTGATTCAATACGATTCAATGTTTTTAAATGGTTTGAATAGAGTGCCATTCTCTTCCACATAGGTGCTGATTAGTAAGCTTGAAATTGTTTATTTTGTTATTATGTTTACAGAGGAGGAAGCTGACTCACAGCTTGGAGTCGATCAAAACATGTTCAAGGGCTGTAGTGCTTTTTTGATTAAAACAGGGGAGTCTGAGACAGTTTAATAGCGAGCAAGTAGCAGGTTCAGATTTTCCATCCTCCATGCTGACTTCTCTCTTATATCTCGATGCTATAACTCACGCTTCATCAGGTGATTTAGTCACCCTTTTGTCTGTAAACTGTAGATGTTTAAACGTCCTTTTCGAGCCCTTTAAGGACTCCTCATCCAACAAGTAATCTCCAAAAAATAAACTCAAGGATATAGCTATGAAATGGACTTTGCAGTTATTTTCTGTTGTTGTGTCCAGGGTTAAGAATGACGTTTTTAATCTCAATTCAGAAGCCTTTTGGCAATTTAAAAGTAGTTGGCAAAATCCATCTAGTCATGAGGATTGTGCATGTGATGCGATCGAAAGCTCTAACTAATTTTGTATTTAAAAAACATTTAACCTGAAGTATCAATCTGTATTTTTCTTTCCTTTTTTCTTTTTTTTCTTTATGTAATGTTGTGTTGCTTTGTAGGTCTGCCCCTGGACTTTGTATGATATTGAATAGGTGAAAAAAAATGGACTTCCTGCTGGCACCATCTTTCCCACAAATACATTAAAGATCTTTAAAAATGCAGAAATTATTGACAGGTTGTAGGGCAGTTACTGCAAATCAAGTGCTTTCAGTTCTGCAGTATGTAAAAGCTACAGAGAGAAAGAACAGGAGCCATGAAGTCCACAGAGATTTTGTAGCACACAGCATGATGTGCACATATGGCTTCACACAAAGAAAAGATCTCATGTAGGAGAGGATTAATGTGGGCCTTTCTGTAATGTGTCGGAGTATTAATAACTTGTTATTGGCTAGTTACTGATTCTATCTCATACCGTCAATCATGTATGTCAAGCAGCAACCTAACAATGTGCGAAGCTTAAATGGTTCACACTGTAGCCTGAAAATTAATTGTATTCCATGCTGACAAGCAGGCAGGATAAAAGCCAAAGAACTGTACTGTTTCTCCTTATTCAGTTGTTTTGTGGGCTTGACCGTTATGTTCTGTCTTTCACAAAAGCACCACAGGAGGAGAAGGCATGGCTACGCACTGAAAGCACTTCCTCTCTTCTCAAAGCGCTGCTGTAAATGAGGCTTGATGACGTGGTGACAGATGGAGTGAAAGAGAAGGACAAATGTGTGAGGGATGAGGATAAGGAGGCTGAACATTGGAATTTCAACATAAACCTGGTAGGACTATAATCATCTATTTGAGACATGCTGGGTGAACACTGAGAGACCATTATATTAGTCCGTAACTGAGTGCTGGCTGGTAAGACACAATCACACAAGACAAGATGAACAGACGCAGGCAGGTGCAAGCTTGCAGTGATTCAACGACTCAAAGGCTATTGCTATTTGCACAGTAGCTACAGTGTAGTTATGGCAATGGAAATCTCCAAGGCTCCTCCAACAATGCAACATAAATATATATAGATATAAAACAATAAAACACATTTAAAAAACAATACAATTGTTCAAAAAGAAACAGAGTAGGAAAAATTTGTGCAAGACCAATGTGCAGGTAATGCAGATGAAGCAAACTACATTGTCAAAGAAAATAAGAATATAATAAGCTAGATGTTGCAGGGAATGTGAATAAGTAAATGCAGGCGCCGATATACATGTAAATAAAATTAGACAAACAAGAAAATAATATAAAATTCAAAGCGTACAGTGAGATGAAATGTGTTTATTGTAGCAATACATACATTTTAAGATGCAAACAGATGATTGCTGTTTTATGAAGGCACTTTACAGAGCTCAGGCAATTAGCCTTATAGCCTGTGGGATGAAACTGTCCCTGAGTCTGGTGGTTTTTGTCCTGAAAAGTGTCTGTAACCAGCTGATATTCACTTTCTTTTGCCCCATTTACTACCCTTTTTGTTTGTGTCAGGCTATCTGGGATGGATTCCTGATTCGTGTCTCTTGGTGTCTTCCTTTCTTTTCTGTTCAAATCTCGATTTTGTAACACACATCGAACACACTCAGCTCCTTGTTCGCCACTTGCTTTTTATTTATCTGTCTCCTGTGCTATATATTCCTCTCTGTATATACATGTAAGAGTGTAAAATGAGAATAAAGAATGGCTTATAGAGAAGACAGGGAGTCATGAGAGTGTGCAGTAATCAGAGAGCGGACACAAGTTGAAACGTAATGTGAAGTCGTCTCCAGTGGTCTTATTTCCTTTGGTTTCATGACAGTAAATATTTTCCACATCTTTCTCTGTAGCTGATGGAGTCAAACAATTACAGGTCAGTAATTTCTTTTCAGATCGGTAATGGTGATGCCCTTCTTCAGCTGTATCGATTTGAAATTGCTCATCTGCGCTGAGATTCATAATTTCACAGGGTCAGTGAGTTCAGAGATATCGATTGGTTCAAAGACGCTTCAATCGTTTTATCTAAATACTCGGAAACAGGCCTCACTGCAATAAAATGTTTGTGTGTTTTAAAAAAATATGGATTTTGCTTTTTTCTCGAAACTCTAAACACAAAACCATAACGCATACAAGTATAGTACATGTGAATGTGCTATGCGATTAATAGATGTTTAATTTGAATTTATCATATCAAATTATGTCAATTGTTTGGATACATTTTTTTATTTAGAATTCAGAAATGAATGTAAAAGAGAAATTGTGACTTCCGGTTATGGCGGCTCGCTAGAAAGACGCAACTATCAGTGCTCCACCAATTTCTGTCTTAAATCCTGTTTAACCCACGTTTTATGACAAGCCATCGTATCTACTCTACGGAAAAGACAGTGAAATGTCGGCTGCAGCCGGGAAATTGACTAAAGGATGAACAAAATCCCTTCAATCTAAGCTTGAAAACTTCGGAGCATCCGAGCTATGTGGAAGCTAAAGAAAGTGTTGCTAGCTCTAGCATAGCGCCGACCATGGCCGCTGTTGAGACAGGGCTGGGGGAAGCTGGCTCGGAGAAAATACTGGCTGCCATAGGTTCTCTAAAGTCGGACTTTTCCACAAGACTTAATGGCATTCTAACAGCAATAGAGGGAGTGAGAAAGGAGGTACGTGAATGCTCAGATCGAATTGCAGAGGCTGAATCTCATCTTCCGAGGATGACGTGAACTCCTTGCAAACTAAAGTGAAAACGCTTGAGGCTAAAAACACCAAGCTAGAGAATAAAGTTGAAGACTTGGAGGCAAGGTCCAGGTTATCCAACTTAAGACTGGTGAATCTGCCAGAGGAGAGGACGCCGAAGGAGGGGATGCTTGTGCTTTCCTCGAAAACTGGATACCAGACGTGTTGAATTTGGACCCGCTACGTTCAAAGTTTATACTGGAGAGAGCTCACAGAATCGGCCAGAGGAGGGATGCAAATGCCCCACCAAGAACTTGTATCATGAAATTCCTCAACAATAGGGACAGGATGGTTGTAACGAAGGCAGCTAGGGCAAAAAAACAGATCCTATACAAAGACCAGCAGGTGAGATTTTATCCAGACTTGGCTGCAGGAGTGCACTAGCGGCAGAAGACGTTCGATAATGTCCGTCAGCAACTACGGAACCTGGGGATTCGGTATGGCATGCTATTACCGGCTCGGCTCCTGGTAACCTACAAGGACAAGTCGCACACTTTTGAGAACCCGTCTGCTGTGGAAGACCTCATCAAGCAGATTACAAGAGAGGAAGAACAGACAGAGGGTGTTTCTCAATGTCGAGTATGCTGGCTTGGTAGCACATGTCTTCCGAGCGTCTTGCTTCAGAAGCGAGGCAAGAATACTTCCTGGCCTCGGAAAACAAAGAATGGAACAGGTTAGCAGGTGTGCGTCATATGATAGCCCCCGCCTTACATTTTCTGCCACAGATTTGGGGAAATTGGTCTGTGCGCAAAGCATTGTGGGGATTTTAAGACTGTGGAGTCTACACATGTGCAGCCTCGAAATTTCTCCAAATGAAGTGTGCCAGGCTCGGTAGAATTCCAAGTATGCTGGACAATGGAACAGTACTTCGGCGGCACTCAATGACGTAGTATGCTTGAAATAGTGGCTCTGGAGCAGCTTTACTCGAGATTGAGAAACACCCTGAGTAACGTAACCTGTGGCTGCGCCCGGCTAAAAGGCTAACATGTGCTAACTATGTGCAGGTATCATGACTTATTTTCTTTAAGTATATGCGGTCGGGCATCTTGGCTATGTCATGACATATCGAGCTACTTGAAGTTTGCAACTGATGTCTGACGGTGACCAAATGTATGTTCTAGTGGTCATGACGAGTGTTTTCTATAATGTTGAGGTCTCTTACCACACATGAGTCGCTAACTACGTTAGCCCTGACATAGCTTTTATTTCTGGGTTGTTTTTATTTTATTTTTTATATTCACACCATACGTCTCAGTATTTAGTCAACGTTGCATGGTGTATTTAAGTGAAAAGTTTGAAAGCAATAGCTTTAAATGAGGCTGAGTCAATAAGTAATAGAGAGGCCAGCTCTTATGGGGATTGCTGATTTAAGTTTAATCTGGCTCTGATAACTAGCTATTCAGCTACATTTGTGTTAAGCCCTGATGGTTGGTTAACAAAACGGGTGAGTGTCGTTTTATGACAAGGGTATGTGGAGCCTTCAATTTAAAATTGAAGAATGAACGCATCTTTTAATTTTATTTAGGTACTTTTATAATCTTACATTTTTTCGACATAACGTTTGTTGGCTCCTCCTGAGCTCACTAATCTACTTTAGGTGGGATTTCTTATGTTTACATGGCGGTTAGTAAGGTAAAACAAGGGTTAGGTATAGAAGTATGGTTGAGCTGAAGCACGTTCTTTAAGAGTACAGTGACTGTTAGCCATAAGAAGAAGTGTCAACATGAGGAGGGGGGGGGCGGCCCATTAGGTTGGACGCATTTGGGAAAGGGGGTAAAGGTTTACAGGTTTGGATGTGGTTTGGAACATCCATGTTGTGTTTCTTAATGTTTTTTAAATGTATTTCTTTTTTACACGTGGGTAACCTAATCTGTGTCAAAAGTCATGTCGCAGGGTGTGGAGGTTAAATTTACTTCCTGGAAAAAATTAAACAGGTTATGAATGGAGATAAAAGTCTGCAATCTAAAATAGTTTTTTTGCAGGAGACACACCCACCTCCTCCTAATTCTAATATCGTCCTTTACTGCCAAAGGATGATATTAGGAGGAGGTGGGCGGGATGTGTGTATTCAGCAACATTTTCTACTCAGGCTAGGGGTGTTATGACGCTAATTCATAAATCAGTACCATTTCAGGTAACAAATCTAATCAAGGCTGGTAGATACTTAATTGTTCAGGGTACTACTAACAGAGAACTTGGATTTAGTTAATATATATGTCCCCAATAATGATGATCCGAAGTTTTTTAGGGACCTGTTTTATACGCTTTCAACATTTACTGGTAATTACATCATAGCAGGGGATTTTAATTGTGTATTGGATCCAACAATCAATCAATGTTTATTTATATAGCCCAATATCACAAATGTTACATTTGTCTCAGTGGTCTTCACAGTGTGTACAGAATATCAGTATGACAATACGACACCCTCTGTCCTTAGACCCTCACATCGTACAAGGAAAATCTTCCGGAGAAAACCCACAGTTTAAAGGGAAAAATGGGAGAAGCCTCAGGGAGAGCAACAGAGGAGGGATCCCTCTCCCAGGACGGACAGACGTGCAATAGATGCCCTGTGTAAATTGAAAAGATAATACATTTGCAACATAGGTAATCCAAATATTTGTAAATGCATGTGTGTATAATAGGAAGATGAATCCATGAGGATATCCATCCAGTACCTATGATCCAGGACCACAGCCACGACTCAAGATCCAGGGCTCGCGATGCAGGACACATGACCGCAGGATCATCCATGACTCCGGATCCCAGCGTATATAGACACCAAAAAGAAAGAGATTTGGGGAAGCTGGGTTAATCGGAACATGAGAGTACACAGGTATAGATAGAGAGAAGGAAGAAGTAAGATGTCCCCCGACAAACTAAGCTTATATCAGCAAAACTAGGGGCTGAATCTAATCAGCCCTAACTATAAGCTTTATCAAAAAGGAAGGTCTTAAGCGCACTCTTAAAAACGGATAGGGTGTCTGCTGCCCGAACACAAACTGGAAGCTGATTCCACAAATGTGGAGCTTGATAAGAAAAGGATCTGGCTCCCATTGTACTTTTAGAGACTCTAGGAACAACCAACAACCCTGCATTCTTTGAACGCAATGCCCTAGTACGACAGTAGGGTATAATGAGTTCTTTAAGATAAGATGGCGCCTGCCCATTAAGGGCTTTATAGGCGAGAAGAAGAATTTTAAATTCTATCCTGTGTTCTATAAGGAGCCAGTGTAAGGCAGCCAGAACAGGAGTAATGTGGTCCCTTTTCCTAACTCTGGTTAGTACAAGCTGCAGCATTTTGAATCAGCTGAAGCGACTTGACTGACTTCTTGGTACACCCTGATAATAAAGAGTTACAATAACCCAGCCTTGAAGTAACAAATGCATGGACTAGTTTCTCTGCATCGTTTTGAGGCAAGATATGCCTGATTTTTGCAATGTTACGTAGATGTAGATGCGTAACAGTATAAATTGGCGACACACTTGGAACTTGCAAACCGCTCTCATCTGGCTCCACAGATGCCAACGGCCTGGAAACCCCCACAGGCGGTGGCACACCAGCCCACAGCACTACCAGCGAGATCGTTGCCCAAAATCATATGTATCCCATCAAGTGGCAACGCGGGACGTACGCCAATAGACACAACTCCCCGCACCAGCTCGCAATCCAGCACTATTGTATGCCGTGGCACAGGGATCAAGCCCATCTCCATGCCCCTCATCAGCACAACATCCCCAGTCTCTGTCTCTGATGAAAAAGGCAATACTGACTCAGCAATAAATGAGTATCTAGCTGCTGTGTCACGCAACACCTTAATCGGAACATACTTGTCACTACCAACTACTGACACAACGGCTTCCGTTATGAACGGCTCAAAAACAGAACCCACATCCAGGTCGGCACAAACCAGCTTCTTATCAGGCACCATGCCCGATCCTACACCCTGCGGCTTTTTAACCAAAACGGCAGAACAACACATGGCTGGAGCATGTGGTGAAGAACGAGGCTTCCCCTCAGGTTCCAGCAACGGACACTGCCCCTTCCAATGACCCTCTTCTCGACAATAATGACATAGGTCCACTTTGGCCCCCTCGGGTCGCCCTGTACCTACAAGTCTACGGGAGGAGCTTGGTGAAAACTTTGCACCACCGCGGGCATAGCCATTGTCTTCTCCCCGTTTCCAATCACCCCTAGAATACTTCTCAGTAAAACTTCCCTTATGTGTCAACACAAAATCGTCCGCTAATTCAGCAGCTCTAAACGCGGTGGAAGGTTTCTGTTCATTCACATAAGTGGCCACACGCTGAGGGAGACTGTTTTTAAATTGTTCCAAGACAATGAGCTCACAAAGGCCGTCAAAACTTGCAACCTTTGCTGCCGCGCACCACCGCTGAAAATGAGAAGTTAAATCACGGATAAACTCCATATGTGTCTGCTTATCTCCCTTGACCCAACTTCTGAACCTTTGACGATACGCTTCAGGAACCAGTTCGTAAGACTTCAACACCGCTGATTTTACTCTATCATAGTCCAAAGCATTTTCGCCACAAACTGCTGAATAGGCTTCCTGTGCTCGCCCAGTGAGTACACACTGAAGTAACAGCACTCTGTCCGAATCTGACCAGTTTCTTGCCTCTGCTATGTGTTCAAATAGAGTGAAGAAAATGTCCGGGTCACGCTCATTGAACTTTGGCACTAATCGCAAGTAAGAAATGATATCGCCACTGCCTGATGCCGACCTATCACCACCATCCTCCCTTGGAGACAACTTGCCCTCTACCATCAGCCGTAATCTAGCATGTTCCACCTCACATTTCATCTTTTCCACCTCCAGCACCTTCTCCACCTCTAAACGCTTCTCTACCTCCTGCTGCTGACCCCTCATCTCCAACCTCAACTTCTCCTGCTCCAACCTCATCTCCAACTGCAACTTCTCCTGCTCCAACCTCAACTTCTCCTGCTCAAACTGCATGGCCAAAAGCTCCTTTTGCTGCTCGAACGTCAAACCAGCTGTCTGAACCACTACCGGCACGAACCCTGCCTCACCAGACTCACTCTTCTGCAACACCCCCCTGCTCAAACAAAGATGACACAATGACAGTTTTAATGTCATGTTTCCGCTTGCTCCCCACAACAGCAATGTCATAGTGCTCTGCTATTTCGACCAACTGCGCCTTCTGGCAATTATCTAAGAAAGACACTGAGGGCGCATCCACAAACGCTGACAAAGAAGTCATAATAGCCAATCAGAAAGCAAAGTACTAAACTGCCAACACGCATGGGCATAAGATTAACCCAATAGAGAATTTCCCCCTAACTGCCTAAACAAAATCTTCCTAATCTCACCTAGTCTTCATATGGCTTGCGGTGGGTAATTACGCACTGCAACCCGGCGGAGTTATGGAGCGACCTGCACGCAGGTAACACCAAGAACTCACGCGGACATGCCCCGAGACAGCTGTCCGAAAACAGCTGACACTAACCACGTTGCCACAACACTATGAAAAAAACAGACGCAACCCAAAGGGAAACGCCACTTAAGCCTAGCGGGGAAAACTCTTTACAAAAGCGTAACAAGCAGCAACATCTTACCTTCCGATTGGCACACAAAACCTGACGCCATGTCAAACACTAAAGCTTCCTGAAACCCAAAAGACATGATGTGTCCCCAAAATAGCAGCACCGAGCCAGCACACAGCTGGACCACATCAACTAATTAGCTGCTCAAATGACACCATGTGCTCTGAGCACTACACAAACTTTTAACTAAATAACCCGTAGGACGAGCCCCCATTTGTTATGACCTGGCTCAAAAGGCCACAACAAAAAGGAGACACACCATGTCAACGGTTATCAAAATATGTTTATTTAAAGGAAACAATTGAAATTAGCCAAATTAATTGAAGTGCAACAATAAGTAAGGCATGAGGTGTGGACGTCAGTGGTATCAGTAGTATAAATGCAGGGTGAGGGTTGTATGAATATGTATGTGTGAGAGTGTTGAATTGCACAAAGTAAAGCAAATAGAGTAACCACAACATATACTCAACAAAACCGGGGCCCTGTACGGGAAAGCAGAGAGAGCACAGAGAGGAGCAGAGAGGCTCTAAATAGCTGCAGGACACCAGACCCAGGTGCCCTGAGTTACTGCAATCAATGCAAACACCAATCACCACAGCCACCTCCTCTCTACTGATGCACCCACAGGGGCATCACAGTGGGCGTTAAAGGATAAATCCTGATCAAATATAACACCAAGATTCCTTACAGTCTCACTGGAGGCCAAATTAATGCCATCCATAGTTAGTATATCTTTAGATAATTTATTTCGTAGATTCTTCGGGCCAAGTACAATAACAAGTCGTGTTTAACATAAAAAAATGTAAGGTCATCCACGTTTTTAAGTCCTTGAGGCAGTCTTGAATTTTATTTAGATGATTAATTTCCTCAGGCTTGATTGATAAATATAGTTGAGTATCATCCGCATAACAATGAAAATGTACAGAATGATTCCTTATAATATTGCCTAACTGAAGCATATATAATGTGAACAAAATAGGTCCGAGCACTGAGCCCTGCGGCACTCCATGGCTAACTTTGGTTTGCGTAGAAGATTCATCATTGACACGTACAAACTGAGAGCGTTCAGATAGATAGGACCTAAACTAGCCTAAAGCAGTTCCCTGTATGCCAACTAAGTGCTCTAGTCTTTGCAATAAGATATCATGGTCGATAGTATCAAATGCAGCACTGAGATCGAGCAAAACAAGAATAGAGACAAGTCCCTTGTCAGAGGCTATTAGAATGTCATTTATGACTTTAACCAGAGCTGTCTCTGTGCTATGATGTGTTCTAAAGCCAGACTGAAAATCTTCAAATAAATCATTGTTTTTTAAGTAATCACACAACTGTTTTGCGACTGCTTTCTCAATAATTTTTGAGAGGAACGGAAGATTAGAAATAGGTCTATAGTTGGCTAAAACCTCTGGATCGAAGTTGTGCTTTTTAAGAAGCGGTTTTATCACTGCTACTTTGAATGATTGTGAAACATAGCCTGATAATAAAGACATATTCATAATATTTAATAAAGAAGTGCTAATTAATGGAAAAACTTCCTTCAACAGCTTAGTTGGAATTGGGTCTAACATGCACGTTGATGGTTTAGAAGAGAGAATCATTGAATTTAATTGTTCAAGGTTTATGGCTGAAAAGCATTCTAGTTTACTATCTAGTGTAATATTAGAACTTACGTTTCCGGGAGCTGTTGATAACACTATACTGGTCAAAGGCAAGAGGTCATTAATTTTGTTTCTAAGAGTAACAATTTTATCGTTAAAAAAGCACATCAAATCATTACTACTGAGTGCTATGGGAATAGAAGGCTCAATCGAGCTATGGCTCTCTGTCAGCCTGGCTACAGTGCTGAAAAGAAATCTTGCATTATTCTTATTCTCATCTATTAATGAAGAGTAGTAGGCTGCTCTCGCTTTACGCAGTGCTTTCTTAAATTCATTGAGAGTAATATGCCAAATTAAACGAGTTTATTCAAGTTTAGTGGAACGCCATATCCTTTCAAGTTGTCTCGACTTTTGCTTTATTTTGCTGGTTTCGGCATTATGCCATGGAGCTAATCTATGTTGTTTTATTTTCTTCTTTTTCAAAGGAGCAACAGAGTCTAATTTTATTCGCAGCGCATCTATAGCACTTTCAACAACATGATCAATTTGGGGTGGTGTACATTTTGTATAAGTTTCCTCCCCTACATGCAGACATGCTATCGAGTTAAGTATTGGTGGAATCTCTTCCTTAAATTTGGCTATAGCACTAACAGATAGGTTTCTGCTGCAGGAGCTTTTGACTAATGCTTTGTAGTCTAGTAACAGTACTTCAAAAGTTACTAAGAAATGGTCGGATAAAGCAAGATTATGCGGTTCGACTAATAGTTGCTCAATTTCAATACCATAGGTCAGAACAAGGTCGAGAGTGTGATTATAGCAGTGGGTTGGTTTAGTTACACTCTGACAAAAACCAACATAATCTAATATAGAGTTAAATGCAACAGTAAGGATATTTTTATCATCGTCAACATGAATATTAAAGTCACCTACGATAATTACTTTATCTGTTTTAAGTACCAAAGTTGATAAAAACTCAGAGAATTCTGATAAGAATTCTGAATAAGGACCTGGTGCACGGTACACTGTAACAAATAAGATTGGCTGCAAAGTTTTCCAGGTCGGATGCGTAAGACTAAAAACGAGACTTTCAAAGGAGGTATAATTTAATTTTGGTAGTATTAGTATTGATAAGTAAACTTGAGTCAAAGATTGCTGCAACTCCACCTCCTCGGTCCGTGCGGGCAATATGAGTATTGATATGGCTGGGTGGAGTGGCCTCATTTATGCGGACATATTCTTCATGTCTCAACCAAGTTTCAGTGAGACAGCATATATCAATATTATAATCTGATATTAAATCATGTACCAATATTGCTTTAGATGCTAGAGATCTTATGTTTAAGAGACCACATTTAATATTCCTGTTTTGTTGCACTGTAGTAGTTGTTACATTTACTTTTATTAGGTTATTATGTATGACACCTCTATTAGGTTTTACCTTAAGTTGTCCTTGGGCAGACACACACACCGCTAATATTGGGTATTTTATTGAGTTCGGGATTCCTATGGATGACTGCCTAGGAGAGAGCACAGAGAAGCGTGTAAGACTGCGACTCCGCCTCCTGGTCTCAACTCCAGTTTGTCATGGATTAAGTCCACAAAACCCTGAAATGTTTGCCGAAATGAGATTTGCACCTTCCAAAGTAGAATGAATGCCGTCTCTCTTAATCAGACCATGTTTTCCCCAGAAGGCTGTCCAATTATTTACGAAGCCCACATTGTTTGCTGGGCACCACCAAGACAACCAGCGCTGAAATGATGACATGCGGCTGGCTATACATGTCATCATTGATCAGATTGGGGAGGGGACCAGAGAAGATTACGGTGTCCGACATTGTTTTAGCATAACTACACACCCACTCCACATTAAGTTTGGTGCATTCTGATTGGCGTAAACGAACATCATTACCACCGACGTGAATAACAATCCTACTGTATTTACGTTTATTTTTAGCCAGCAGTTTAAGATGCGCCTCAATGTTGCCCGCTCTGGCCCCCGGAATGCATGTGACTGAAGGATCGGTTAGGGGGCATAGATAAATCACACACCAAAAGCAGGGAAGTCTTACTTAGTATTATGAAAGATTTAAATGTAAAGGACATCTGGAGAGAATTAAAGCCTGATGCTGCAGGGATGTCAAACTCAATTTCATCGCGGGCCACATTCGCATAATGGTTGCACTCAAAGGGCCGGTTGTAACTATATAAATATATCATATATATAAAATAATGTATTATATTACATTATTGCCTCTGAATTGGATTATTATCGGATAGGATAATAACTTAGTAATTAACTACGTCTGAAAGCAGAAGTCCAGGGCAAATAATTGCAAGTCTCTTCAGTGCGCATGTCACAAAACGAGATGCATTGTGGGACATGTAGTTTATGGGCAACCTGCTTCTGTAAAGTGGCGTGTAACCATATAATAAACGTATTATATTCTTTGCAAGCTCTTGCGGGGCCACATACAATGAAGTCGCGGGCCGGATTTGGCCCCCTGGGCCTTGAGTTTGAGACCCCTGATGTAGAGTATTCTTGCTATTCTGCTTCTTACAAATCTTACTCCCGTATTGATTACTTTTTGATATCAGCTAATCTGGCATCTAAAATCAAAGACGGCACTTATGATGGAATCCTTATTTCGGATCATGCACCAAACTCACTGCTTTATGTAGACGAGGCTGGTGAGAGATCCTTCTAAATGGCGTTTTCAACAAAAATGGTTGCAAGACTCAGATTTTGTCACGTATCTTGTCAAACAAATTGATTTATATTTTGAGACAAATACATCGGAATCATCAGCATCTATACGATGGGAAGCTTTTAAAGCATGTATTAGAGGCCTAATTATACACACTTGTACACTACACAAGCTCTAAATCCAAAAAAATCTCGTCAGAAAATGACAATGTTGGAATCAAAAATAATAAATGGAGAGTGAGGCCTTTCAGAAACCCTGCCCTAAAGTACCACAAGAACTGCTAGTACTGAGGTCACAGTATGATGAATGATCAGCTTCTAAAGCAGTGGCAAGTCTACTAAGACTCAAACAAACATTTTACGATCAAGGAGAGAAGCCTGGAAAGATATTAGCGTGGCGCATTAAACAATTACAAATTGAAAGATCTATTACGTCAATACAGAATAACAAGGGAGATAATATAGTTGATCCTTTAGAAATAAATGAGGCTTTTAAAATGTTCTATGAAAAACTATACGACCGATAAATTCAGATCTGACGCGTCAAAATAACTTCTTGGACTCTCTCAATATACCGAGTATCCCAGCAGAAATCAGACCTAGTTTGGAAGGGGAATTATCACTAGAAGAAATCTCTAATGCAATTGATAACATGAAATCTGGGAAAGCTGCTGGACCAGATGGCTTACCCATAGATATCTCAAGTTCAAATATAAAATACAATCTCCCCTCTTAAATATGTTGTTAGAAGTCCTTCCGCCATCACTGAGAGAAGCCTTGATTACATTGTTACCAAAACCAGGGAAACCCTGCAATAGATGCGAAAAATCTAAGACCGTAAAGGTGTTATGTAAAATCCTTGCGAAAAGGCTGGAAGGCCTGCTCCCAGGGATAATTAAGGAAGATCAGAATGGGTTTATGAAGGGACACCAAGGGTTTCATAATGTCAGGAGGGTACTGAACATTCTGCATAGTCAAAATTAAATGCCAGATACTGCTCTCTTGTCGTTAGATGCCGAGAAGGCATTCGATGGGGTCGAATGGCCATATCTTTTTGATATCCTCAAACGCTTTGGATGTGGTAACATTTTTTGTAAATGGTTAAATTGTTATACACTGACCCTGTGGCAGAAATACTTACAAATAATACAACCTCAAAACCAATTAAGGTCCACAAGGGATGCCGTCAGGGGTGTCCTCTATCACCACTTCTGTTTATAATAGCAATAGAACCGCTGGCCATAGCTATTCGGTCTCATCCACAGATCTCTGGTATAACTGTAGTCAAACGGACCACCGTTTAGCTTTATATGCTGATGACGTCATCGTGTTTCTCAGGGACTTGGAGAAATCAATTCAGGGGCGGACTGGGGGGAAAAGTGGCCCGGGGATTAATTGACAGACAGGCCCACTTAATGCGCGGCATGTATCGGCCGGCAGCGGGCACTGTACAATAGCTGCCCACTGCTCCTAGTACTAGACTCCTGGTACTAGGATGGGTTAAAAGCAGAGAACACATTTCACTGTGTGTGCTCTGCATGTGTGACCATTAAAGAGGGATCTCTTCTTCTTCTTCTTCTTCTTCTTCTTCTCTTCTTCTTCTTCTTCTTCTTCTTCTTTCTTCTTCGTCTTCTTCTTCTTCTTTCTTCCTTCTTCTTCAACACCCATATAAAACAGAACTGTAAACAGATTTACTTTTTCTTTCAACATTTATTTGAACAGCAAGTGGAGGCAAAAGTGACTGCACCCAAAACTCAGAAACAGAATGTGGGCAACACGTTCTTCTCCACAGCCGCGCGACCTCTGAGTCCGACGTCACTTCCCCCTTTTCTATCCCACGGGTACAGCCGTACAGCTACTCCCCCTGAACCCCGTTTCCCTGCCAACCCCCCTCCCCTCCCCTATGCAAGCCCCTCCCTCTGAACCCAGGGCTCGCTACAATACTGTATACTGTATACACAAACTATACAAAAACGCCCTTACGCTTTGGAGCTTGTTTATCCATCTGTAAGCAACTGCCAGCTAGGTCTCTCAGTCACTCACTCCTGATCGTTCACTGCACAGTGACAGCTGCTACGGGCCTGATGTGTGAAATGAAACTGATAGATAGAACAAAGGTAGCCTATCAAAACGGCCCAGCCCAGCCCAGTGGGCCACACCCCACTGGGCTGGGCTGGGCCGGAACACTTACAAATGTGGGCCCACACACAGCACCGGCCCACCGGGGGAACTCCCAGTAGGCTATTCCCAATGGCCAGTCCGCCCCTGGATCAATTCTAGTATTATTAGAAGTGATAGAAACATTTGGTGAATTTTCTGTAGTCCGACTGCATCAGTCTCCCAGTTTAAAGTTGCGGAGCATTTACATATTTGTATGTAAAAATAGTGCCCAATATAACAGATGTGGTGAATTCTAATTACGAACCTATTATGGAATCAATTACAAGCACAATTGATAGATGGATGCCTTTGCCGATCTCTTTAATTGGGAGAATTAATATATTAAAAATGAACATACTCCCTAAGTTGCTGTATCTATTCCAAAACATCCCCCTGCCTCCTCCAAACTTATTTTCAAAGTTAAGAAAATTATTTTTGAATTTTCTGTGGAACAACAAACGAGCCCGCCTGCGCTTGGCCCTCCTGTATATGCCTAGAGGGGGCCTTGTGTGTCCTAATCCTCTCTGGTACTACTGGGCAACTCAGTTAAGGACTATTATGTTTTATTTTACAAACAACACCCCCCGGTTGGAGAGAGATGGAGACCCAATTCTCGACTAATGTGAAGAAACTTGAAAAAAAAAAACACTAACCCTATTACTAGGAACATGATCAGAGTCTGGCATGATGTGAGGAAGTACTTGGGTCTCTCTCTCTCTCTCTCTCTCTCTCTCTCTCTCTCTCTCTCTCTCTCTCTCTCTCTCTCTCTCTCTCTCGTCCAATTTGGGGAAAATGATGACTTCATTCCAGGCAGAGCTGATAATGGGTTTAAGATGTGGTCAGATAAGGGGGACAGCACATTCAAGATCTATATAGGCTCAATGATCATAATCTGATGTCGTTTGAGTAGTTTACAATTTAGCACAACATTTCACGGAAACATTTTTTCAATTACTTACAAATTAGAAGCTATATTGGAGCAAACCAAAAACAATTATTAACTATACCTCCATACTCACTCAGAGAAAATAATGTTAAAGGACTGTAGGGGGGAAAAACTAATTTCTGCACTTTACAACTTGCTTATATCTGGCTCCCCTGAGTCATCCGAAGCTAAACTTAGGAATTGGAGGGAGGGTTTGCAGGAAGACATTTCGATTGATGAGTGGGAAGGTGCCGGTAAGAAAGCTCAATCACAAAACAGCGAATACCCGTCTTAAGGTCTTACAATATAACTGGCTGATGCGTACATATATTACCCCAGAAAAGCTAAACAAATGTAATGGTAATATCCCGGACTTATGTTTTAAATATCTGGAACATGCAGATCTAGAGAGTACTCTGGGTCAGTAAATTGGAGATGATTAATGTTCCTCTGCTGGGAGAAGGATAAAAGCAATCTGCCTTCATGTTTGTATATTTCTTTACTTAGCCTACCCACGTGTTTGTGAAGTTAATTTTATTTATTTATTTTATTTATGTGACTTGTAATGTATTTTAATTTGGTATGTCTTGTGGATGTTTGTGTACTGTCTTATATATTGTCCATATATGCGTAAACAATAAAGAAAGTGTGTGAACTGTCCTGCGAGCTAGAACTGCTTGCTGACTGTCTGAAAGCTTGCAAACACTGAAAGGAACTTTCAATAACTGTCGCAGAGGTAGCAGTTCCAGCAGAGAGCCCCAAACTTTCTTTTCCATGGCGACATCAACCAGCTCTGACTGGGGGATCCCAAGGCGCTCCCAGGCCAGCGAAGAGATATAATCCCTCCACCTGGTCCTAGGTCTACCTCTTGGTCTCTTCCCAGCTGGACGTGCCTGGAACACCTCCCTAGGGAGGCGCCCAGGTGGCATCCTTACTAGGTGCCCGAACCACCTCAACTGGCTCCTTTCGACGCGAAGGAGGAGCGGTTCAACTCTGAGTCCCTCCCGGATGACCGAACTTCTCACCTTATCCCTAAGGGAGACGCCAGCCACCCTGCGGAGAAAACCCATCTCGGCCGCTTGTATCTGCAATCTCGTTCTTTCGGTCATAAAACCATGGGAATAAAATGCCAGGGGGGAGTAAACAGAACAGAGTAGAGAAAGTAGAAAAGCCTTCAAAGCTGTACAGTCATCTTCAGAGAGAATGAGAGATTGAAGAGGAGCTTCAAGAGCCAGAGGGAAAGTGACACCCAATAGCATATCAGTTTTAAAAACCACTGCAGTCATAATGGCATTTGCACTCTTCATAATTAGAGCAGTCTTTGCTGTGTATAGGAGCAAGAGAGAGGACCTAAAACCTCAGAAGAAATCAATCGTGTGTGTGTGTGTGTGATCAGGCAGAATCATGCTGTTTGAAAGGCTGCAGACCCCCTGGCAAGGTTATGAGATTTTTTGTTTTGGACAGCGAGGCTCCTTGGATCGAAATGAGGAGCAGGAGTGTCAAAATATGAAAGGCCACGCTGTCGGAGGTCTGTATTTAGTGCAGCTCCACAGCACCAGCCTCCATCTTTCTCTCTCCTCTTAACACTCCTGCTGCCCCCCTCCTCATCTCCTCACCCCTCTCCACTGCACTCATCATCAAGCTGTTTCTCCTTTCCTCCTCTTCCCTTATATTGCCAAATCAACGTGTCCTGCCCTCAATTCCATCATATAAAAAGAAAAAAAGAAAGTGACACACAGTCACACACATCCATCACTCGGTTTCACACATGTTTCACAATATAATGAGCTTCAACACTATGTTGTCTCAGGCCTTGTTCAGTGTTCCTCTGACGTACAGGGCAGTAACGTTTTCTCTGCCTGGAATTAATATTGCACTGCAGCTTTAATCTAACCCTATAGCTGGAATATATTAAAGACAGTATTTGTCTGTATCACTGAGAAGCACTGCCTCATGGGAATGCATGGAGCACATGCAATATTTTTCTAGTTAGCCTTATAGTGGTAGATATATGGATTATAGATATATGTTATGCAGGGTCAACTACTTGTTTTTTTTCTCTTGTAGTTAAAGGTTTGAAAGAAATAGGATTATTTCAGAAACGTTGTTATTTTGACAATGTGAATTTAATAAAAGGTAGACCTCAAAGGTGGAATAAGTAATATGATCTTTTACTTAATAAAAGTTGTTATAAACAGTGTCAAAGTTAAGTAAACCTTTATTCAACATGTTACATTAGTAAGAGTACAAAAGCATTAGCTTCTAAAAAACATAATTCATTCCTCAAATTATATTTGTATTTAAAATAACAAGACTCTTCAGAGAAACAAGTAATGAATGTTGTCAAATGTAATGAGTCAAAAAGGTACTTTTAAAAAATGTATGATAAAAAAAGGTACTTTTAAACAACACATTCTCACTCCCCAATCCGTCACATTTGGCGGACGGTCAGGGCCCCTCCCCGTCACTCTATTACGTACAGGGTACCCCTTGGAAGTCAGTTTTCAACGGGCAGGGCGTCCCCATTGACTTGCATAGAGCTCCCTGAACGTTGGTAATAGAGGAGTTGGGATCGCGGGCGAAATGCTCTCCGCATATCCATTCTCACAGCGTTTATCAACCTTTTCTTACTCAATATCAAGCCACACTTATTGTTTTTACTTCTTTATTTTAATTGAATAATGTAGGACTTTTGTTGCCGTCAGTTATGGGGAGAGTAGGGGCTCAGAAAACTGAAGTCTTGTATTGTTTCAACATCGTTTTTTTTCCTTCTAATTTTGTATTCTTTTCTAAACCACTGTCACGGTTGAGTGAAGGAAGCAGGACCCAAGCGCAGATAACTTTGATAAACCTTTATTTCAAGGCTAAAATGGAACGAATACAGAAAAACACAGAACACTCACCGGTGGAGTCCGTCACCAACAAAAGAAGCACCGACACTGAACACAGCACGAGACCAGACTAAATACAGGGAGGGGCTAATTACCAGACACAGGTGAACACAATCGGTAAACGAGACACAGGTGAGGAGGGAGGAGAAAAACACAAGAGCCACAGGTGAACACAATTAACTAACGAGACACAGGTGAGGAGGGAGGAGAACACACAGGGACACTAACGACAGGAGGAAAACATGACAGAGAACAGTGAAAACACCCAAACTTAGACAGAACTGTGACAGAACCCCCCCCTCAAGGGACGGATTCCAGACGTCCCTAAACCCCAACAACAAAAATCCAAAAAAAATCCAGCAGGGTGGGTGGGGGGGTCCGGGGGGGGGACGTATCCCTAGGCCACCAGGGTGGGTGGAGGGGGTCCGGAGGACGGGACTAAGCTGACCGCCCAGGAGCCCAGTAGGGACCAGGAAGGGATCTCGGGCGGACGGCCCGGGGCACGGCAGAAGCCGAGAAGGGGGACTCGGGCGGACGGCCTGGGGGCAAGGCAGAGTCCATGGTGGGCGTAGGCCACAGCGGGCGAACTCAGGGGGCCGAGCATGAGGGCGAAGGCAGCGGCAGGAAGAGTCAGGGGGCCGGGCCCGCGGACGAAGACCGCGGCTCACAGAGGGTCGGGATCGAGGGCGAAGACCAGACAGCTCCGGAGGCCGGCAGGACCCGGTGTCGTCGGCCGGACAGGAACGACCGGAGCCGGCGGACAGGCTTCGGCAGGATCCCCCACGGAAGAGGACCAGGAGTTGGCAGGACCCCCGGCAGGAGAGCGGTTGGCGGGACCTCCGACGGACAGGACAGGGTTGGCAGTACCCCCGGCAGGAGAGTAGACGGCGGGACCTCCAACGGAACAGGACATAGGGTTGGCAGGACCCCCGGCAGGAGAGTAGTCGGCGGGACCTCCAACGGGACAGGACATGGGGTTGGCAGGACCCCCGGCAGGAGAGTAGTCGGCGGGGCCTCCAACGGGACAGGACATGGGTTGGCAGGACCCCCGGCAGGAGAGTAGTCGGCGGGGCCTCCAACGGGACAGGACATAGGGTTGGCAGGACCCCCGGCAGGAGAGTAGTCGGCGGGGCCTCCAACGGACAGGACAGGGTTGGCAGGACCCCCGGCAGGAGAGTAGTCGGCGGGGCCTCCAACGGGACAGGACACAGGGTTGGCAGGACCCCCGGCAGGAGAGTAGTCGGCGGGGCCTCCAACGGAACAGGACATAGGGTTGGCAGGACCCCCGGCAGGAGAGTAGTCGGCGGGGCCTCCAACGGGACAGGACAAGGGGTTGGCAGGAGCCCCGGCAGGAGAGTAGTCGGCGGGGCCTCCAACCGGAACAGGACATAGGGTTGGCAGGACCCCCGGCAGGAGAGTAGTCGGCGGGCCTCCAACGGGACAGGACAGGGTTGGCAGGACCCCCGGCAGGGATAGTCGGGGCCTCCAACGGGACAGGACAGGGTTGGCAGGACCCCCGGCAGAGAGTAGTCGGCGGGCCTCCAACAGACGACATGGGTTGGCAGGACCCCCGGCAGGAGAGTAGTCGGCGGGGCCTCCAACTGGACAGACATGGGGTTGGCAGGACCCCCGGCAGAGGGCTAGTCTGCGGGACCTCCAACTGGACAAGACATGGGGTTGGCAGGACCCCCGGCAGACTAGTCTGCGGACCTCCAACGGACAGACATGGGTTGGCAGGACCCCCGGCAGCTAGTCTGCGGACCTCCAACTGGACGGACATGGGGTTGGCAGGACCCCGGCAGAAGACTAGTCTGCGGGACCTCCAACTGGACAGGTAGGTTGAGTGGGACTCGAGAGAGGGCTTGAGAGGGAACTTGAGAGGAAACTGGAGAGTGGACTTGAGAGGGACTCGAGAAAAGACTCGAGAGGGAACTCGAGGAGAGGGAAGGGACTAGAAAGTGACTAGAGGTGGGACTGGAGAAGGGACTAGAGAAGGGACTAGGACAGCTGGGGCCAGAGCTAAGGCTGGAACCATGGCTGCTGGGGCCAGAACTGGGGCTGGAACCATGGCTGCTGGGGCCAGTACTGGGGCCGGAACTATGGCTGTGTGGCCGGTTCTGTAGCCGGAACCATGACTCTTGGGGCTCGGATTGCTAGCCTGGACTTGCGACTCCTTCTCCTAGAAGCCGCCTGAAGGCTCCGTGGACCTCCAAAAGCCAGCCGAGTTCCAGAAAACGCCTCTTGGACAGGAGCAGGAACTGGGGCGGAAGCACTGGTTGACTCCAGACGGAACACACCGAGACGTTTATAGTCCGCAGGCTGGAAATCACACGCCGATGAAGTTCAACATCCAGTCAGGTAAGAACTTCACCAAGTCCGGTTTCCCCATAGCCAACCGGTGCGCCTCTACCAGAGCGGCCTCCTTCTGCCGAACACTGGACGCTCCCCTCCACCAATCATAGCAGCAAGCCAAAGCAAATGAAAAATGCTGTAATTCCAACTCAAATGGGTCATCTGCTGGGTCCATCTCTGGTCGGTGCTTTCTGTCACGGTTGAGTGAAGGAAGCAGGACCCAAGCGCAGATAACTTTGATAAACCTTTATTTCAAGGCTA
>CADEHL010001295.1:15000-217500 GCA_902827135.1 Harpagifer antarcticus | reverse complement strand
GTGATGGATACATCAATTAGTTGCTGCTCTAAACGTTGTACACAATGTTTTTGAATGTGTTTGATGTTAGAGAAAGATGAGGATATTGGGTTAGTGTTTGAAAAGAATAATTTAGCTGGTCTAAATTATGTTTAGACTCCATTGTGAATAATGTAATCAAAACCATCACCTTCCTTTTATTTCATCCTCAGTATACCTGCATCACTAAGACAGTTCATATATATGAATGTGGAAGGTCAATAAAGTGTAAACATTGGTGAGTTGATGACATGTTAATAATGATTAAAGAGTGCAGGAATCATTCGGAAAACCTAGACACGAGTCAGCGTTTTACCACTTCCTGTTCCTTCGTCTGGAAGTGTTTTTGGTTGGAAGCCTGAAATAAGGTTTTGTTTCTACAACATAAAATACGTCAGTAATAGTCATCCACCTCACTAATGGATTTAAATATGCCCGATAGATGCTAACACCTTTGTCTAAATGAGACTACTAGACGTCATGACGCTGCACTTTAGCCACCGTTAGCTTAGCACAAAGCTTACTTTTGCAATATTCCGAAATCCAATGGAAAATCCCATTGCTTCCAACTTCCTGGTCGGCCTACACTAATCTGTCATCACTTCACAAACCTCTACATTAACTTTCTTTGCCCACCACATTTGATATAGACGTGTATTCGTCTCCCTTTTCCTCGTTCACTTTGTTCCCAACATCTTCATTACACTCCCCTCCCTTGATCCCCCTTCTATCTCCGCTCTCTAATTTTGTCTTCTGCCCACAGCACAGTATCATGTTGTATTCCTCCAGCATCTGTCTCCATCTGTCTCTCTCCTCTTCCCACAGGATCTCCATCTCTTCATTTGGTTTGTCAGTCTCTCCCTCTCTTTCGCCCCCCCCCTCTCTCTCTCCTCCCTCCAGCTGTGCGATGACAGGTAGCTGTGATGTCATTTATCCTACTACTGCGTTGCCATGGTGCCCCTGAAGCCAAAGGCACTGTGGGTAAACGGAGTTCCACATGACTGGAGGATTCATCAATACATATACCATTAATGGGGGGAGATTTTCACACACACACACACACACACACACACACACACACACACACACACACACACACACACCACACACCACAACACACCACACACACACACACACACCACACACACCTAATTTTGTACAAACTAAATCAGTCATTCATTTGAGTTAGGTTGGAGTCAGTGCAAGTTGTTTAAGTGCATCTACCTGAAGGCTGTTGCCTTGAAAAAGTAACATTTCTGTCTCAGCCAAGATACTTTACTGATATATCACTAAACAATCATACAGCACAAAATGAATGAATGTGCTGAAAATAGAGAAAATATAAATCTTTATAAAAGAGTCCAGCTTAGTAAGCACGCTAAAAGGGTGCAGCAGCAGCAAAACCATTATGTTTACTTTGCTCTTTCAAATGAAAATAAACCTGGGGGTTAAAACACATATTTCTCTAACTCAGCAAGGGTAACACACACACCACACACACACACACACACACACACACACACACAACACACACACACATACACACACACGCACACACACACACACACTCACACACACACACATACCATGTATACATCACTTCAGGGGACATTACATTGAATTACATGCATTTCCTGGAGACTTATCCTAACCTTAACCATAACCAAGTCTTCACCCTAAAATGCAGCAACTCAGCAAGGGTAACACACACACACACACACACACACACCACACACACACACACACTCACTCACACACACACTCAATCTCTACATGAACAAATGACTTGCCAAACAATCTGAATAGTATAAGTCAAACCTTAACATTTCTGTGTACCTTAAACCACCCTTTATTATAATAAATAATAAATAAATCAAGAAAGAGTGAGGGCAGGTTTCTGCACTTAAAAATAGAACATTTAACAGCTTGATAGAAAATATTCTAATTCATGGTGAAAAGCACTTCAACTAAGAGTGTGGATAACTCAAATTGCTGTTTGACATTATTCATGTCTCACAAATGAACTCAATTGATGTTCATTACATTCGGTCAGCCTCACAGACGGATCTCTTAGTACCTGGGGAAATGAAACCAAATATGTCGATATGGCAACATAACAATAACAACTCGTATACAGGTCTAAGGAAAAAAAACACTAAAAGTGTAACCTTTATAAATAATACAATACTTTAATTACTGTATCAGCACAACATGTGTAGATGGTAAAATATTTGTCATGTTATTAATTTGAAATTATTCTGATTTACAACCATAGTGCTAAAATATTTAAATTAGATAAAAGTTTTTGATCCCAAATTGGGAAATTGTTTTTTTTCTGCAGCATGTTTACACGGCAATAGAAATGAGTTAAAAATACAATTACTTCCAACACATTGAAATAAACATTACATAAGGCATGACTGGGAGTCCCAGCAGCTTCTACTGAAGCCAGTCCCCAAGTCCGGGGACTTCCCGCCGGGGACTCCGGGTTGCGTTCCAATAGTCTATTTAGCTTAGGAACCTTCCTAACGGAGTGAAATGACCCGGAAGTCCCTCAGTAGCAGCCATGATAAGTGCCGTTCGAACTCTCTAGAATGATAGGAAAAGAGGTTTCAAACTTCCTTCATAACCTCCTTTAGCTTAGGAACCACTGGACCTCCCTAACCGAAAGGAGAAGAGAAAATGCTGCCCCACAATGCCTTGCAGCCGCAGCATTTGCCGTCACACAACAGTCGGCCGTTCACGGAAACAACCGATTATGACCGAGAAATTATATCATGAAAGTTACGGTGCTTATTAAGCTTTTTAAACGTATGGGTAAGTTGCCAAAGTGCTTTAAAAAGATGTTTGAATGGTGATATACACAGTGATAGGTGTTAAAGACTAACGTTTATAATAAATGCATTTGTATTGATTTTAAAGATATTTTTCATAGTTCATACAATCATACTGGGATCATTAGTATTAATGTGGACCGGAGGGAGAGGGGTGATGAGCAGAAGTTTCACTTTCCTTTTTTATTTCAATTCCAACTTTGGTCATGAAGAGAGAATCTGTTTCTCTGTTGTCCACGTTCATAAAGCAAAGCAACAGCATCAGAGCACGGTGCAGAGTCTCTAGATGAGTTTACAGTAGTCCCTCGTTCTTATTAAACATCCATTTTGTAGTCCGCTGTATAGAAAACTGTAGTTTCCATAGTTTCCCCACAGCAGCAGAGCACCACATTCATGACGTGCCGCTGGCGCATCATCAAACACGTCGGATAGTGAAAGTGCAGTCAGGTGGCCGTTTCTCAATCTCGAGGAAACTGGCTTCCAAGCCAATATTTCAAGGATGCTACGTCATCGAGTGCCGCCGAAGGACTGTTCCAATCTCCAGCATACATGCAATTCCACGAGGCCGCGTTCTTGGTTTGGGGGACATTTCGAGGCTGCACATGGGTAGACTTCGCGTCCTTAAAATCCCCACAATGCTTTGCGCACGGACCAATTCCCCCAAATCTGTGGCGGAAAATGTAAGGTGGGGCCTCTCATAGGACGCACACCTGCACACTTGCTCGCCTGTTCCACTCTTTGTTTTCCGAATGCCAGGAAGGATTCTTGCCTAGCTTCTGAAGCAAGTGACTCGGAAGACATGTGCTACCAAGCAAGCATCCTCGCGATTGAGAACGAGTCCACATGCAGCAGAGCAACTATTTCAAGTACGTCATCGAGTGGCGCTGAATGCTGGGCATTTAACATGCATTTAAACAGTCCTTCGGCGCCACTCTATGACGTAGTATACCTGGAATAGTTGCTCTGCAGCAGTTTTACTTGCGATTGAGAAACGGCCGGATTCTCTAAAGTACCGCAGCCTCTTCTCCTAAATCCTTTTGAATTCTCCTATCCACTATTCCTTAACCCCGTGACGTTTCACTCAGAGGTCAAGGAATAGACGATAGGCTGATTTTGGATTATCCGACCGCAACCCCGGTGTGAACGCGATCTGTACTTAGTTCCATGGGGGTACTAAGTGCTGGGTACTAAGTGCTGGGTAGTAAGTGCTGGGTACTAAGTACGGAAAAGTAATTGGTGTGAAAGCGGCTATTATGTACAAATCAACAGTATACAAATAAATAACTTTATTACATGGTTTAGTTGAATACTCGATTCTGATTGGTCAATTCAGAACACGTGACACGTTGTTAATCCAGAACAGACAAACCGCTGTAAAGGATTTATTGACCGTTGTTAAGGACGCTCACATCTGCAGAAAGAAGTCCGGTCGATTGAACTGTAGGCCTATACAATTTGGCCGATTTTTCAAACTGTTTGCTTGTCTTTAGTTTTCAGTTGTCTGAGAGCAACATGGAGGATTTTAATATCCATTTTAATATATTTGGAGACAGGGGCGGACTGGCCATCGAGACGTTCGGGTCGAATCCCGATGGGCCGGTACTGAAGTGGGCCGGTCTACGATGTGGGCCGGTCGGATAAGTCACTAGCACCCCCCCCCCGTCGACAATTTACTAGTGGTATTACATGCGGTACCGAGGTGGGCCGGTCGAGATTTGGAGAGCACAGGATGAATGGTTCGTGGCTGATGAGTTCCCAGTGAAGAAAATAAAAAGACAAGAGAGACAATAAAACAGCGGAGAAGTAAGAGAGGCGAAAAGACGGACCACATTATGGGCTATGAAACTATTTAGAGACTGGCTGATCAGCTAAGGGGCAGACAGCCTCAACAGGAGCTGTGGTCCTTTTTACGTAATGGAAAAAGGACCGCAGGGATCAGGGGTCGCGTCGGGATCCCTGATCAGCCTGTCGGGTGTTCTTTTACCCATAATGACCGCCTCGCTGCACATTATTAATAAGTCTTCTCATGGTTAAAATGAAAACAAACCTTGACTATGTGTAATGAAATGAACAGACATCTTCAAAGTGTTTGGCTTAATAACAATGGCACTATTGTATTTTCTGACATACTAAACTAATCCAAAGTCTCATCTTGAGCTGTAAACCTGTATTTGCAATGAAGGTCTCAGATAATATTGCTCGGCCAAACCTTTAAAAAGGCAGCATACTTGTATGTATTCAATTTAGTTTCAATCTGATGTTTCATAATTATTTCTAAAATCATCTGCTGAGTTAAAAAGACACACTGGAGCTGTTTGACATCAGAGTAAATGATAGCTTCAGCTTGAACGTCAAATTAGTCCAAATTGGATGGATGTGAGAAATGAATAAATAAGTTTACTGATTTGCAGGTATATTTTGCAGCGTACATGGACAGACTATGCAATGTATTTCAATATGATGTGTATGGTAAGGCAACTGCAGTAAATGAACCTGTAAGATATGAAGCATGCTGCAATAATTAACCCTCAGAAGCAAGAAGAGTAATTCATTAACTCTACATATATTATTAGACTATAATATGTGATAAAACTCTTTAATGAGTTCTACTATTTTCTAAAATACCATGTGTGCTTAGATAACTTACACTCCATAAATAATGTAAAAAACGTCTCAGGAACTTGCCTAAAGCAAACTAATTAAAGTATAAAACGTATTAATAGCCAGCTTTCCCTGAGCTTGAGATGTATCGCTTGTTTTTATCTGTTGCTTTTTAACGGACTACTTTGTTATTTCAGATCCCTAAATTGACAGAATGGAAACTCTCCAACAACAACATGGGGGTGATTGGAAAGGCTTGCAAACGTTATTAGGGTGTTGTCTTATTTCCTGTAACACGGCTGTTTGGAGATTCAATAAGATGGTGATATGACTGCAGCTCAGGAAGTCGGGCCTACTTGAAGAAAACAGAGACAGAAACTGTGGCAATGCGAGAAAATGAGATGTGAAGTGACCAGCCTGACCATAGGTCGATTGTTCAGCAGCTAAATACGACCCAGAGTCACGTTTTAAAGTGTAGCACCTCTAGTGGTCGTGTAAGAAACAACATGTCGATTGCAAACGCTCCGGAGGGTCGTTTATTCACAAATAACCCTCTCTGGAAAATCCTAAATTGTGGAATAGTTTGGCCATTAAAATGCTTTAATTAGATTTCTAGCGAGAAGTATATATCGTACTTTTATAATCTACGTCCAGTGGATGTGTAGGATCTACAGTTTGATAGATATACGAAGATGATTTGAGGTCTCGCCAGGATATCGTGTATATGCGGCAGCTTCCATGTAAAGTTAGCGTGGGTGAAAACAGTATTTCCGGTCTCAAAGTTTTCATAATAAAACCGGAAGTATTCCCCACACTGTCAAATGATTACACAGTGATATCTGCGTTACTCATCCACTAACAAACATCAGTTTATCCTTGTTAATTACACAATATTGATTGTTTTAAATTGTGTACAATGCTTTTGTGTTTTTAACCTTCGATTCGGAGAAACAAATAGTTTTTTCAGAGTTTAGACACTACAGAGTTTCCGAAGACACTACACTACCCAGAATCCCCAGCTATCGTTTGGGACTACAACATCCGCCTTGCTTTACAAACCCCGTGATTAGCCCTCAAGCTCTGTGATTGGATGTTGGAGTGGCAGTGCGACAAGGTTACGCCGAGTGTCAAACAGCTCTTTGAAATGGAATGGAACCACGCCAGACTTTCCAAAACTGGAGTTGGACGGGTCCAGCCCAGCCCTCCCCCCCCCCCCAGAACTACACATGCTGGCTATTGTGTGTTTCGCAACATGTTCTATGGCACGTCTCTACTGGGAATTGTAGTTTTAAAAGACGTTTTCGTATTTCCCACAATTAGAAGTTGCCAGTATTAAACTGTATACATCCCTGAAGGTTTAGGGGATACGAAACACATTGGTGTTATCACATTTAAAACATATAATTAATACATGGGTGAAAATTGCTTGTGCCTATAATGGGCAGCATTAATATACCCACATGACAGCTAAGGTCAGAAGAGCTTTATTTAACAGCTGGTCTTATGTCTGTGACCCCTCCTGTTGTTCATTGATAAGCCTGAAACATGCACTTGTCAAGGTTCAGATGCACATTTTGCAAATATGGCAGTAGCCATCGATCATCTTAAGATAAGATAGTTTATTGATCCCAAGTTGGGAAATGTTTTTGTTACAGCAGCATATACTACTTTGTTCTACTCCACAATTCAGAGGTTAACCTGGTATTTTTACTCCACTACATTTATTTTTGTTACTTTGCAGATTCTGATGAATGATGTGAAATATAAACAACCCTTAAATCAGACTTTAGTTACACCTGAGTAAAATTCAGCCTTATCAGTTTGTCTGTTTTGCACATCCTCCTGTTAATATCTTACGTCCTGCACTAAACTGTTTTATTGTGATCACTACAGTATCTTCTTGATATTTTCTATTCTATATTTCTATCATTGACCCCTATTTTGTATGTAGGCTACTCTTAATATTTAAATGTTTTCATCAAATATAACTTATTCAACAACTAAATTCAATAACATGCTTTAACCACTAGGAGGTGCGTTTAAAAAAAAAACAGTGGTGTAGTTAATAAAACATAATAATATCAAACATAATATGACTATTAACTTTATTGTGAAATTAAAACAGAACGATAAAGGAAAATACAGTTTCAGTCTCTCGATGTGAAGCTGATGCATTGTACCATGAACTTGTATAGACCTGTAACAGTCAACTGCCAGGAGTTGGAAAGGTAGTTCAGAAAATCAGTAATATCTTTAAAAACTATAAAAAAGTCCCTTTCTATCAGCTGTGCACCTTTATGGTGTAAATACAGACTATCTACTAATTGGATCAAATATAAAAGTCAGCCGAATTAGTGTTGATACTGCAAGGAGACGTATTGTGTGGAAAGAAATGGAAGATGTTGCTTCATTGTTGATATATTTATGGTCCACGTCACGTATTCAGTTTTGGCGGCATCTCTTCCAGTTTGTCAAAAGGTCTTCTGATCAGGGCTCTTTAAATAAAGAACTACGGCAGATCTGTAATATTTAATGCAGCCAAACCGTGTATTACAATGCCGTTATGTGATGGCTTTCAAAGAGAAAAGCAAGAACACTCGGAATAAAGTATTTTATTTTTTAAAAATGTTTTCCGATTTCATATCACATAAACACCATATTCCGAAGTGCATTGCGGCATAATTTTAGCCTATCAAAACCTCTGAAAAAAGAAATGTGTCTCTCAGAATCGAAAGAGAAAAACCGATTCTTTCACACACACACGGGTATTGGGCCGAGGGCGACACCGTACTTCCGGTATCGGCCATTTTACACGAGGTGCAAGCAGGCCGAGGGTTTAGCCGTACACCGTCTAGGTGTTGCTAAGCTTCCTGTACTGAATATCATAGTCTATTGCCTTAATCAATATCTAGTCAACTCTAAAATACCACATATATGCAATGGCATGATAATATTATTGTGACAAGTGGGGTATTCACCTGGTGTTTCCAGAAGATAGACGTAGATGCAGCCAAAATCGACGAAGGCCACTTTCGAGGGTCGTTTTTCCATACATTTGCAGGCAGTCTTTAAAGGCAATCCGACAACCCACACAGCTCTAGTTCACGCTGGTAACGACCTAGAGCACACCCCTCAAGTTCAGAGATGTAATCCGAAGACATGCAGCGATTTCTTCGGTCGTTAATTCAGAAAAAAAACCTAGTGCGCTCTGCCTGGCTACGTTAGCTAGCTGTTTATATTTGCACCTCCAGGATATTTGCACCTCCAGGAAAATGGCGTATTTATATATATATATGGCGCGCATTGCATTGTGGGTAGCTCGTGACGTCACTGTGTGTGAAAGAATGGGAAAAACACAAAAGCATTGTACACAATTTAAACCAATTAA
Organism: Harpagifer antarcticus; assembly: GCA_902827135.1. Taxonomy (NCBI): domain Eukaryota; kingdom Metazoa; phylum Chordata; class Actinopteri; order Perciformes; family Harpagiferidae; genus Harpagifer; species Harpagifer antarcticus. Next base: position 208,659 of record CADEHL010001295.1, on the reverse strand, counting down.
TGTCGTATAATTAACACGGATAAACTGATGTTTCTTAGTGGGTGAGTACTGCAGATATCACTGTTAAATCATTTGATCATTGGTTTTATTATGAAAACGTTGAGACCGGAACTGTTTTCAACCCGTAACTTTACATGGACGCTGCCGCATATTCACGTTCTCCTGACGAAACCTCAAATCATCTTCGTAATATCTATCAAACTATAGATCCTACATATCGACTGGACGTGGATTCTAAAAGTATAATATATACTTCTCGCTAGAAAAAAAAAAAAACAGAGATTCTTACACATGAGGGAGGTAGATATTAAACAACAAAGACAGTTTTACAAATAACTGTTGCAAACACTATGTTGGAAACCGTTTGAGTGCTGAAAGAATTTCAACAGAGTGTCTTAGAAAATAAATAGAGCTCCAACACATTGTACTGACAGGCTAAGGGGCGGGACATCTCTAAGAGATGTCCCGCCCCTTAGCCTGTCTCTAATCTCTAACCAATCACAACAGAGCCGGCCAGCTAACCAATCAGAGCAGACTGGGCTCTTGTTTCAGACAGAGGGTGAAAAGAGGTGCTGCAGCACAGGCAGTATGAGAAAGATAAAGAGCTTTTTGAACATAAAAGCATGGAGACATGTAGAGACACTACATACTGATATACACCTGAACATCAGCAGGAGAGGACTCTTTAAAGTAGAGACACTACATACTGATATACACCTGAACATCAGCAGGAGAGGACTCTTTAAAGTAGAGACACTACATACTGATATACACCTGAACATCAGCAGGAGAGGACTCTTTAAAGTAGAGACACTACATACTGATATACACCTGAACATCAGCAGGAGAGGACTCTTTAAAGTAGAGACACTACATACTGATATACACCAGAACATCAGCAGGAGAGGACTCTTTAAAGTAGAGACACTACATACTGATATACACCTGAACATCAGCAGGAGAGGACTCTTTAAAGTAGAGACACTACATACTGATATACACCTGAACATCAGCAGGAGAGGACTCTTTAAAGTAGAGACACTACATACTGATATACACCTGAACATCAGCAGGAGAGGACTCTTTAAAGTAGAGACACTACATACTGATATACACCTGAACATCAGCAGGAGAGGACTCTTTAATGTAGAGACACTACATACTGATATACACCTGAACATCAGCAGGAGAAGACTCTTTAAAGTAGAGACACTACACACTGATATACACCTGAACATCAGCAGGAGAAGACTCTTTAAAGTAGAGACACTACACACTGATATACACCTGAACATCAGCAGGAGAGGACTCTTTAAAGTAGAGACACTACATACTGATATACACCTGAACATCAGCAGGAGAGGACTCTTTAAAGTAGAGACACTACATACTGATATACACCTGAACATCAGCAGGAGAGGACTCTTTAAAGTAGAGACACTACATACTGATATACACCTGAACATCAGCAGGAGAGGACTCTTTAAAGTAGAGACACTACATACTGATATACACCTGAACATCAGCAGGAGAGGACTCTTTAAAGTAGAGACACTACATACAAATGTAAAACCTGAAAATTAGGAAAAAAAGCTTCAAGTAACCACAAACACACACACATTTACAAGAGAGACACATGGATGCAATCAGTGAAGTAGTTGTGATACAGATGATGCCAAGAGAGCGGCTTTCATAGCAAGCCAACTGTCCAAGGATATGTGTGTGTGTGTGTGTGTGTGTGTGTGTGTGTGTGTGTGTGTGTGTGTGTGTGTGTGTGTGTGTGTGTGTGTGTGTGTGTGTGTGTGTGAACACAGTGTTTATATTACATTAACACTTCTAACCATCTTCCTGCAAATTAATTGTGCATGTGTCAATGTGAGTTCTGTGTGTGTGTGTGTGTGTGTGTGTGTGTGTGTGTGTGTGTGTGTGTGTGTGTGTGTGTGTGTGTGTGTGTGTGTGTGTGTGTGTGTGTGTGTGTGTGTGCCTCTAGGGAAATCCCAGTGTTGGGAACATGGTGTCAACGAGCATGTTCTGCCAACTCCGAATGACTTGTCTTCCAAATAATTAGTCACACACACACACACACACACACACACACACACACACAATGTTGACATCACATGAAAGAAGAAAGAAGAGAGGCGTCTTAATGTAATGAAACATGAGAGAAAGTGATGGAAATGTCTCAGGAAGTAGAGATTTATTTCCATTTTATTTCAAAGTATCTCATTTATAAACTCTCAGACTTTGTTTAATGACAACGGTTTTGTGAGTATTATATCACAGCATTGTTAATATGCAGTTGATCATATTTGAACATCTAAAAAAAGCAAAGAGTTAAGCGGTGTGACAATAGATTCCTGCAGTGTAGAGTGGTATTAAGAACCACACTGGTATCATGCTTGTTTGCGCCATACAATATTTAAAGAGGACATATTATGGAATGAGTGGGAAGTAAACTGCCTCTAAAAGGAATTTCGGATGTTAGCCTTTGCAGACCATTTACATGCACACAAACCTACATTTTCACACTAGAGCAGGGATGGGCAACTTGGATGGTGGTGGGGGCCACATAATGTATGTACTGGCCACCAGGGGGCCGCAGATTCACTTGGAAGACACACACACACACACACACACACACACATTCCATGTCCATCCATCCATCCATCTTCTTCCGCTTATCCGTGGTCGGGTCGCGGGGGTAGCAGTTCCAGCAGAGAGCCCCAAACTTCCTTTTCCCTGGCGACATCAACCAGCTCTGACTGGGGGATCCCAAGGCGCTCCCAGGCCAGCGAAGAGATATAATCCCTCCACCTGGTCCTAGGTCTACCCCTTGGTCTCTTCCCAGCTGGACGTGCCTGGAACACCTCCCTAGGGAGGCGCCCAGGTGGCATCCTAACTAGGTGCCCGAACCACCTCAACTGGCTCCTTTCGACGCGAAGGAGGAGCGGCTCAACTCCGAGTCCCTCCCGGATGACCGAACTTCTCACCTTATCCCTAAGGGAGACACCAGCCACCCTGCGGAGAAAACCCATCTCGGCCGCTTGTATCCGCGATCTCGTTCTTTCGGTCATGACCCATCCTTCATGACCATAGGTGAGGGTAGGAACGAAAATGGCCCGGTAGACAGAGAGCTTTGCCTTCTGGCTCAGCTCCCTTTTCGTCACAACGGTGCGGTAAAGTGACTGCAGTACCGCTCCCGCTGCTCCGATTCTCCGGCCCATCTCACGCTCCATTGTTCCCTCACTCGAGAACAAAACCCCGAGATACTTGAACTCCTTCACTTGGGGTAAGGACTCATTCCCTACTTGGAGTGGACAATCCATCGGTTTCCTGCTGAGAACCATGGCCTCAGATTTGGAGGTGCTGATCCTCATCCCAGCCGCTTCACACTCGGTTGCGAACCGATCCAGTGAGTGCTGAAGGTCGCAGACCGATGACGCCATCAGAACCACATCATCTGCAAAAAGCAGTGGTGCAATCCTTAGCCCACCGAACTGCAGACCCCCCCCCCATGACTACGCCTCGAAATCCGATCCATGTATATTACAAACAGGATTGGTGACAAAGCGCAGCCCTGGCGGAGGCCAACCCTCACCGGAAATGGGTCCGACTTACTGCCGAGGAGCCGGACACAGCTCTCGCTTTGGGAGTACAGAGATTGGATGGCCCTGAGTAGAGACCCCCTCACCCCATACTCCCGCAGCAACCTCCCACAGTAACTCCCTGGGAACCCGGTCATACGCCTTCTCCAAGTCCACAAAACACATGTAGACCGGATAAGCGTACTCCCAAGCCCCCTCCAGGATCCTTGCGAGAGTAAAAAGCTGATCCGTCGTTCCCACGACCAGGACGGAATCCGCATTGTTCCTCCTCAATCTGAGGTTCGACAATCGGCCTGACCCTCCTTTCGAGTACCTTAGAGTAAACTTTCCCGGGGAGGCTGAGTAGTGTGATGCCTCTGTAATTGGCACACACCCTCTGGTCCCCCTTTTTAAAAAGGGGAACCACCACCCCGGTCTGCCACTCCTTCGGTACCGTTTCCGACTTCCACGCAATGTTGATGAGACGTGTCAACCAAGACAGTCCCTCAACACCCAGAGCCTTCAGCATTTCTGGGCGGATCTCATCCACCCCCGGGGCTTTGCCACTGTGGAGTTGTTTAACAACCTCAGTGACCTCCCCCCGGGAGATTGGTGTCGATCCCCCGTCATACTCCAGCTCTGCCTCTAACATAGAGGACGGAGTTGTCGGGTTCAGGAGTTCCTCAAAGTGCTCCTTCCAACGCCCTAACACTCCATCAGTTGAGGTCAACAACGTCCCATCCTTACTGTACACAGCTTGGATGGTTCCCTGCTTCCCCCTCCTGAGGTGTCGGACAGTTTTCCAGAACAACTTTGGTGCCGCCCGAAAGTCCTTTTCCATGTCCTCTCCGAACTTCTCCCACACCCGCTGCTTTGCCTCGGCCACGGCTGTCGGTACCTTGCAACTGCCTCGGGAGTCCCCCGGGATAACAAATCCCTGAAGGCCTCCTTCTTCAGTCGGACGGCTTCCCTGACCACCGGTGTCCACCAGGAGGTTCGAGGGTTACCGCCCCTTGAGGCACCTAGGACCTTGAGACCACAGCTCCCCGCCGCGGCTTCGGCAATAGAGGCTTTGAACACCGACCACTCTGGTTCAATGTCCCCAACCTCCACAGAAATGCCCGAAAAGCTCTGCCGGAGGTGTGAGTTGAAGGCCTCCTGAACCTGGGCCTCCTCCAGACGCTCCCAGTTCACCCGAACTACACGTTTGGGCTTACCAGGTCTATCCAGAGGCTTCCCCTGCCACTCGACCCAACTCACCACCAGATGGTGATCAGTTGACAACTCCGCCACTCTCTTTACCCGAGTGTCCAAAACATACGGCCTCAGGTCCGATGATACGATAACGAAATCGATCATGGACCTTCTGCCTAGGGTGCTCTGGTACCACGTACACTTATGAGCATCCCTATGTTCGAACATGGTGTTTGTTATGGCCAATCCATGACTAGCACAGAAGTCCAGTAACAAACCACCACTCCGGTTCAGATCAGGGGGGCCGTTCCTCCCAATCACTCCCCTCCAAGTGTCTCCATCATTGCCCACATGTGCGTTGAAGTCTCCCAGCAAGATTAAAGAGTCCCCTTCAGGAGCCCCATACAGGACTCTTTCCAGGGTCTCCAAGAAGGCCGTATACTCTGAACTGCTGTTGGGTGCATAAGCACACACAACAGTCAGAGTTTTCCCCCCCATAACCCGCAGGCGTAGGGAGGCAACCCTCTCGTCCACTGGGGTAGACTCCAACAACGAAGCACCCAACCGGGGACTTGTGAGTATCCCCACACCCGCCCGGCGCCTCACACCTTGAGCAACCTCCGGAGAAGAATAGAGTCCAACCCCTATCCAGAAGTAAGGTTCCAGAGCCGACGCTGTGCGTAGAGGTGAGCCCAACCAGATCCAACTGGTACCGCTCCACCTCCCGCACAAGCTCCGACTCCTTCCCCCCCAGAGAGGTGACGTTCCACGTCCCCAAAGCCAGCTTCTGTCGCCCGGGTCTGGTCCGTCGAGACCCTCCGCTTTCACTGCCACCCTTCTGGCAGCGCACCCGACCCCATCGTTGTTTCCCGTAGGTGGTGGGCCCGCGGGATGGAGAAGCGGAGGTGTTGCCCACGTTGCCTTTTCGGGCTGGGCCCGGCCGGGCTCCGTGGCAAGCCCGGCCACCAGACGCTCGCCGACGAGTCCTCCTTCTGGGCCTGGCTCCAGAAAGGGACCCCGGGCTTCCTCCGGGCCGGGTATCCTCACTCCTTGTGTCGTCTTTCATGAGGTCTTTTTGAACCAATCTTAGTCTGGCCCCTTGCCTGAGACCAATTTGCCATGGGAAACCCTACCAGGAACACAAGGTTCCAGACAACACAGCCCCAGGTTCATCAGGGCACACAAACCATTCCACAAACCAAACCACACATTCCATGTATTGTATGTAATTATTAACAAATATACTAAGTCTGACATCTTCATTGACAGTTTACAATCTTTCAGGGAACATCCTCTAATAAACTCACTGAACAAATGCAGTTCACAGGAATGTTATTTAATTTACAAGTGGCATGTTTGTATTGAACAGGTTATTTAACAGTGGAATAAAACTATTTTAAACTATTGGAAAATGTGTGTGCATTGAGATGAACCATTAAGATGACATAAACATGAAGTCATGAACACTAACCCATATTAGTTCAATCAGGAGAGACGTGATGTATAAAATACATGTTTATTACCGGGACACATAATATGAATGAAATAGTGATTGACAGATTATAACGAGTGAATTAAATGGTGTTTGGCGATTAGGCCCCGGTTTGCCGGATAATCATTCAGGAGGGGAAAAACCGCTCGGAGTCTAGACACCGGTGGTGGTGATAAGTAGTTCGGTCCGGTCTGAAGGGAGAAGGTTTTAGCTTGGCCCTGTATTAGGAGACAGGAGGCGAAGGGGTGGAGGAGGGTTGCGCGTTGTCACCTGAAAAGAGGGAAGAGCAGATTTAAAGGGGTTAGCGGGTGCAATGATAGGCTTGTGAAAATGGGGGGAAGTGATTGGTTAGCTGGGGAGTGACGCCCCCGATCACTTATTGAGAGAGGAGAGAGTATTGTGTCTAATAAAAAAATGTAATGCATTATTATTATTATTATTATTGAAATGACGTGTAACAGACGGAGGATATTGGTCTTCCTGATTGTGTCTAACTTGAACCTAAGACACCCCCGGGCCGCCATATGCCCATCCCTGCACTATGGAAAGGGAAAAGCCCCAAAAATCACAATAAGGCCTCCTGAATTTAGTGGAAGAACAATACAAATATCTCATTCTGCAACTAGCCATAAAGAAACCTTACATCAGCTGTCTGTTTAAATCTAACAAATAGAAAACAATGGCTAAATGTCAGCTTTTTTGTTGTAAGAGGTAGGTGCAAGGTGTGAGCAGAATACATCAGCACTGAGCACTTTAGTGCTTTGTCTCTCATTTGCTCCTAATGGATATTTTAATGACACTGGCTGTTTACTCTTTCTCACTTCTGCCATTATCAGAGGGAGAGAAAGAGTCAAATAATGAAAGAGCGATAACAAAAGACTAACGAGGTGAAAGGAAATTAAAAGGTAAGAAAGAGAAGGAGAGAGATGCTTCTAGTAAAGAGGTTAACCATGTATGTGTTACCAGGGGTGCTGTAAACTGCTGCTCTCTGCACCTGTGGCCATCTGGAGAATAGATTGAGATGGTTTCAGGGTGAACGGTTTATTGCGAGGTGTTACGGCGCGTCCACACAGCGGCGTTGGAAGCTTCTTCACGCTGCAAAAGTTGAGCAATGTTCAACTTTTGAAGCCTCGGCAGAAGCGTCAGCCAAACAAATCCCGTTTATACAAATCTGCCAGTACAAGCACTAGCCGATCAAACCGTGTGTATGCTGGGAGGCCCGTCCACACAGCGGCGTGCGTTGAAAGCTTCACCATTCACTTTGAATGGGGTGACGTCACTTTTCGCCGAACTGCATTGTGGGAAGCGACGCGTGGCTCGCTGCAAAAGTTGGGCAATGTTCAACTTTTGAAGCCTCGGCAGAAGCGTCAGCCAATCGAATCATATGCCAGTACAAGCTCTAGCCAATCAAACCGCTGCTTGTGTGTCAGGGACGGGAGATTCATGTGATTATTTGTCGGTCGAGTGTCAGACACGCCCACCGGCAAGCTTCAACGCACGCCGCTGTGTGCACGGGCCGTAACATACCGCAGTTCATTTCCATATTCCAAAGAAAATGGAGGAGAAATTAGTTATTGCGGTAGCAAATCACCCGGTTCTTACGACCAGTCCCTATTTACTTACCGGGATACAAACCGGAGGAACCAGGCATGGAGGGAGGTGGCAGAGATAGTGGGTGAAACTGGTAGGTTTTCGCCTGTTTGGGGATTTTATATCCAGTTTACTTCGTTGGAGAAGAACCGGGCTTTTTTGCTTTGTATGTCGGGGGCGGGAGATTCATGTGATTGGTTGTTGGTCGCGTTGCTCGCATAAACTCCCCCAAGCTTCAGACACGCCCACCTCCAAGCTTTTTCCAAAGCCGCTGTGTGGACGGGCCGTTACTATCGGTGGTGTGAATTGAGAGCCGGTTTATTTGACCTGGTCTGCATTATTGAAGAATCCTCTCATTGGAAATGATGGTCTGCTGATTGGATTTCTCCAGACCCCACTATATCCCCCCACCAATTTAAAGCACACTCTGAATGGCCCTCTCTCGGACGCTGTCTAGTCTCGTTAGCCTCATTACTCAGGTTAATGTTCTCTTTGCTCTCACTCAGTCTGTGCTTGGGTTTAATCTTGGAGCATTCATTTGGCTAGAGAGCCTCTCAATTCCTCACTCAATATCAGTTTCTTAGAAAGCCTATTTTAAAGTGTAGTGATCTAATCATCTTTATATACTGAAACCAGCAGCACCTGCTTCTCAGGCTCCTTCTCTTACGTGTTACTTCTGTCAATATGTTTGCCTAGATACCAAATGTTCCTCATGTTGGTTTGAGTTACAGAGTGTTCATATCAAGATGTCATACCCACAGTAGACCTTTTAAAGAGAAGTACATCTGGTGTTGCTCTCAATAAGCGAAAAATAATGTTAATATATGCGCCTGAAGACCCATGTGCCAGGAATCCCTGCTGAGTTTTAACATCTATGCAGTAAACTAATGTGGCACCTATGACTTAATTTTAAGCTTTTTTATTCTCTTTAAACATATCAAACTCATCATTATCCTTCGTTGAAGAAAACATAATTTCTGCCCATGAAATCCTCTGCTTGTGTCTAAAAGGTTTTGGCTATCCTGCAACAGTTTCCCCTCTGGGTGAGACTTGTCATCTTAATATCTGCTTGTATCTTCCAATATGCCACCTGTAATATAATTTGAAGTATTCAGCCGGGACGCTAAACTTTGAGAAATGCCGACATCAACACTAATCCAATTTGTTTTCCAGTTTCAAACTGATATGAAAGCATCTAAATGTATGAGCTGAATTTGCAACGCAGTAACAGACACCACCCGTTTGTTAAAATCTTTGATGCATAATGACTTTGCAAATGTAATAACCTGATAACAATTCTCACAGTTTTTCTGTATGAAAACATAAAATATACCAGATTCACTCTGACTGGAGACACTTTTAAACTATATGAAGAGTTTGTAGACCTGCACCTGTCTTGTGACAATATAAAAACGTATATAACTTTGTCAGTTCAGTCGAAAATATATTCAAGATTGATAATAAGGTTTACGGTATTGACTTCTGACTGGGCAGTATTTAAAGTATGTCTAAAACAAAACCAACAACACCTAGAAACTCTAAGACAGATGAGCAAATTATCCAAAGCGACTTACATACCCAATACGGTGGGCAATCCCCACAGGAGCAATCACTTCGCTCTATTCCCAAGAGCCTTTCATAGCGCTCTGCCAAACCTTTTAAGTCTGCTCTCCCCCCTCTGACAGCTGTCATTTCAGGTGACTCGACGCAACGCTCCTCCCCCCCTTTTCACCTCCTGTCCCTCTGAATCCAGGGTCAAGCTAAGCCCCTCCTCTTCAGACCGACCCCAACTATCCATTCACCACCACCAGGATCAAGCTAAGCCACTCCCCTTCAGACCGAACCCAACTATCCATTCACCGCCACCAGTGTCTAGACCCCGGGGGGATTCATCGGATCGGTTCTCCCCTCCCGAATGATACTCCTGCACAACGGGGCCAAATCGCCAAAACTCCATTACATTCATTTGTGTATTCCTGGCAATAAATATGTATTCTTACTTCAAAACCGTCGATTGAAATGCAAGGGTTTTGTAAATGCTAGTGGACCAAGAGTAGTACCCTGTGGGACGCCATTATTGATGGTAATAGGGCAGGATTTGATTCCTGTTAAAATAGACCAAAAAAAACTAGGGATGCTCCGATCACCAATTGTTGGGCCGATCGCCGGAATCAGTATCGGCCAATACCGATCGCTGATCCGATCGAGTGGGCGGGGCCTATGGGGATCTTCCATTTAAAGTGATGTTTAAAACTCAGTTAATGGGGCTCATTCACTGGCGCTTACACAAACAACAACCAACATAATTATTACATTCAAATATAGTACATTATTCAGGTTTACATGAACTTTTGAGAATAACACGGGAGAAATGAGCGGAAGCGCTCTCTTTTCCTCTCTCCCTCTCCCCCTCTCTCTCTCTCTCTCTCTCTCTCTCTCTCTGTCTCTCTCTCTCCTTCTCTCCCTCTCCTGACAGCCTGTCAGTATCGTCTCATGCAGCTCACTGATCCAGTAATGAGTGACCCTACAGTGAAGAATAAACATAACTAGTGTAGCTTGTTCCAGAGGTAGATCAAATAGCTAAGTGTGTTAGGTCTAACTCTTAATGTGTGTTTCGCTCCGCTCACCGGTCCGTCACAGCGGGTGGAGCTGCAGGATTTCTGCTTCACACATGTTGCATATCGCTATTTTATTGTCATTTTCGGATACCTTAAAATACTGCCAGACTGGTGAAGCCATTTTGGCGAGCTTGTTTTGCCGCGCACAGAGAAAAGTGTATTTTACGTCATGCGATCGGCTCTCGCGATTTCTAGAGAGCACCGATCGATCGGCATAGAGTGAGTATCTCTCAAAAAAACAACTGGTGCAGAATGGGCAAGATAAATCTGAAACAATGCATGAATTGGTCCCATTATGAAATTATCAAATCTAACATTGACTGATTGTCATTCTATTTTTATTTTATGTTTTTTTTATCACAGCTTGATTATTGTGCCTGTTATTTTTACTGTTTTATGACTCACCAAATGACTAGACTGACTCGGTATCTGTGCTCCTTTTCATTGCAATAGGTCGCCACCGAGGAGGAAATGAATCCCATCCTATTCTTCAACAGCACGCAACAAGGGGCAGCGCTATGAAAGGCTTTTTCAAAGGGTAAAAGTTCCCTTTATGGAACGCTGTTTGTTCTCTGAAATGTATTCACAAAGCCTGCTACAGTGTCTCCTGTGTGCTATGAAGCATGCATTCTAATAGATGGCCATAAATGAGAGAATTAATAATTGACACCCTGCATGAAGAGGCTCTAATGAGTGTTGGTGTGAGCCCAGCAGCCCTCGGGGGAAAATAAACAATCTATTTATTAAATAAAATGGAACATTATGAAGGTTATTACGCTTGAGTAAACATCTCAAATAGGTTCCTTTTTTAATTTTTAAAGCAGATCATGCATGGTATATCAACTGGGACTGCACTCAAGGAATCTATTTTTACATATGATTTACTTTTGAGAATGTAATAATAGTCTTTTAATCTACACAAATCTCTTCACATGTACATCTACTCTGTACGGTCGGGACACAGACTGTGATTCACATTGGAAAAACCTGATAAACAAGCATTTTTTCAAGTCAAAGCTACGGTATGTGTGTGTCTGCATGTGTGTGTGCATGTGTGTCTCATGCCTGAGGTGGAAAGGATATGACTGGGTGTGCTATTGATCACAGACAGGTAATCATCAGCTCTGATCCTTAATTACAGGTATAGATTAGCTGACAGTAGCAGCTGCGTCCCTACACCCTCCACTTTCTCTGACAAGGTCACTGCAATGGCAGACACACTCAAATGTAGTTGCCTTGCAGAAGTGACACAGTCAATATAGTATCAAGTCAAGTACAGAGAAACTGACTTTTACACAGCAGTGCCCAGTGGGGCTAAAGGAAGGCAAACAATAATCATTTTCAGATATAATCCACTGCACACACTGAGAGTTTGACCAATTAAAAACCCACTATCCTAATATGTATACATAACATTCTATCTGTCAATGTACTGTAAGGGACTGAGAGGCAGAGTAGTGGGAGGCACCTACATTCCCAATAGGTGGCTCCACCCGCTTCCAATTAACAGTATTGGGAGCAGGTGTGGAGACCTCACGCCTGGTGCTAATCACTCCCTCAAGGGAGACAAAGCACCCAGAGTTGCTCAGTTGTGTGTGGCTCATGGAGGGAGCAGGAGACTCCCAGCGTGAGGAAACAGTTTGTAAGCTGGTAAGTCGGTAAGCGGCCCGGCTACGTTAGCCTTTGTATAGTTAAAGGTATTTTTGAGTTTAACAGCAATAAACCCTCTTTTTTGGACTTGAACACTGCCTCTGTCGTGATTGCTGCACTACCACTTTTCTCTGTATCTGCCCAGTCCTGTGACAGTACCAAATAGCTCTTTAGCAAGTCATCAGAGGCATGCCAATTTGTTTTATTGATATTTTGTAAATGTTGGGTTTATTTCCTGAAGATACACAAAAAAATTGACTAATCAGTAGTGATGGTGAGATGAAGCTTTGAAGCTTTGAAGCTTTCCAGCCAATTGGTTCACAAAAGGCTTCATCTCATGAGGCTTCATCATGGGCTTCATTTGAACACAAACCCCCTGTTGGTCAAAGTGTGTAAAACAGGCAGATTGGACATCTCAACAGTGTGCTCTATCTCATACCGAGTTCCCAATGAGTAAAGCCTTAGAATAACTCTAAACAACCAACATTAAATCATATCTTCATGTCAACAATATTGTTTTTATTCCAGTTGAATGATTGTGATTGAAAAGCCTAAGGAGGCTGGTAAACATTGCAAAGAGGGATTTGTATTCCTTACTAATATTCATTTCATTTCATTTCATTTCAAACCTTTATTTAGACAGATAGGTCCCTTGAGATCATGGATCTCTTTTACAAGGGAGACCTGCATCAATTAGTTCCACATGAAACATAAAAACAAACAATAGAGGACATCATATTTACATATTCACCAACACTCACCCATAGTGTCATAAAGCATTTCGTGCAGACGTGCCTTAAAAACATTCAGAGAAACACAATTGCACAATTTCAATTTGTACTGAAGGCTGTTCCAAGCAAGTGGAGCTGCGCACATAAAAGCTGTTTTACCTAAGACAGTCCACACTCTTGGTACATCTAATAAGACTACATCCTGTGATCTCAGACAATAGCTACTTGCAACTTTCTGCTTTACCAGAGAACAGATGTAATACGGGAGTTTGCCCAACATAGCTTTATAAATAAAAGTGTACCAGTGACTGAGCCTCCGTACAGAGAGTGATGGTAAACCTGCCTTGGTATACAGTGTACAGTGATGAGTAAGCGTTTTACAATTTGTGACAAATCTCAGAGCGCTGTGATACGCAGCGTCCAATTTGCTCAGGTAATTGGCAGGTGCATTCATATACAACAAATCACCATAGTCCAGCACAGGTCAAAAGGTCACAGAGCCTTTTCCTGGCCTCAAGCGAGAACCAGGACTTGTTTCTGTAGAAGAAACCTAGCCTAACACTCAGTTTTTTAAGCAGGTTATTTACATGAAGTTTAAAAGTGAGACAATCATCAAGCCAGATACCAAGGTATTTGTAACAGGCAACAACTTCAAGTTTTGTTCCTTGCGTAGTTACAATATCTGAAACAGGCTCTGGTGTCTTTTTAGCTTTTGAAAAGAGCATTACCTTGGTTTTATCCACATTTAAAAGAAGCTTTAATTCAGAGAGCTGAGTCTGAATAGTGTTAAAAACAGCCTGTAATTTAACACCAGCCTCTTTAATGGAGGGACCTGCACAATACATCACGGTATAAATAGTTCATAAACGTAACCATGTTGTAGCCTGAGAAAGACTAAACCATATCAAAGAATACATTTATTAACTACATTATCTCATTTAGCTGTAGCTTTTATAAACAACAAAAAATACGTATTGACGAGTCGTTGAACCAGAGACCCTGCGGTCGTGAGTCAACTGCTTTCCAGCTGAGCCGCAGCACACACTGAAGCTCCCTGAAAACACTGGAACATATTTATACCTGTATTTATTCATGTTTTTATTCCTACATTTATTTATGCTTGTATCTATTTATAATTATGACATGTTCCGACCTCTATATGAGTGAGGGGCTGAGCTCTTTTAACTCCATCGTGTCACCGGGCCCGGGTACAGGAGGGGTAATATGGTTCTTATTATACCTCCATGGGTATTACGAAGCGTTGTGGTTCAACGGTTCAACCGATCTGAATGGCTTCCTGAAGCAGTCACGTGGTATCGACAGGCAGCGAGGCTTCGTTTGTCATCGATGACGTCACTGGCCCAAAACGATACAAGCCTCGATACAAGCTTCACAAAAAGCTTCGGGGATTACTCGACACACGCTCCGAAGCCTCGGCGCAATACGTAACATCACTACTAATCAGATCCTAAGAAGTATTTTCTTGAGAAATGTTAAACAGTATGATATACAATAAGTGACTAGACATTCAAATAATACTTTACTGTCTGATGAAAATTGAAAATGTTCCTTCATCACAGCTGCTACTTAAGCCTTAAATAGTAACTGTATCGTTGACAGGAAGCTCAGCACAAGGATTGTTTTCAAAAAGAAAAGCCCTTGAAAGTCACTGTATCCGTACAGAGGGCTCAGGATGAGGCTACATACATGCAACAATACATCTACTGCTGTAGCTGCGCTGGAAATATTAGCATCTGGCCGCACATGTCAAATGTTAGAAAAGTAGATAATTTTCTGATTCCAAATACGTTATCAAAAGTCTGGACACAGTCTGTCAGACATTTTTGAATCTTTCATGAATGTCACATCAGCACAAAAACTCATAACAAGGTCAAAACGTCGGCGGTCGGAAAGTGATTTTCAGGCAGGGAGATCTTGGCAAGCATCTCATTCTGATTGCACATTTGAGTTCATTAAAAACACAGATCAAGACAAGAGTGAAGACATAATGAGAGCTTTGTAGCAAGGGTGACATGTCTTCTCTAATGACATTTTCTTAATACTTCACTTCATTTTTGTACAATCTACCCTGCTCTCACTTACCCTTGATATGCATGCACTGCATTAATCATTTCATCAAAAATAGACATAATCCATTGGACGTTGCAGTGTGTGTGTGTGTGTGTGTGTGTGTGTGTGTGTGTGTGTGTGTGTGTGTGTGTGTGTGTGTGTGTGTGTGTGTGTGTGTGTGTGTTGTGTGTGTGTGTGTGTGTGTGTGTGTGTGTGTGTGTGTGTGTGTGTGTGTGCCCAGAGGCCCAAATGAAGCCAGTTGATGTGTGGGTGTGTGTTTATGTCTCCATCTTGTGTTAGCATGTGTGTGTATTTTGAATACTGTGACTATGCAGCAGACATTTGAGCCCTTTCTTGGACTGAATCCTCGCCTGCTGTCCATTTCTGCTTTCAATTAAAAAGTGGAAAGCCTGTTCGCCCTCTGTTGGGAATAACAAGAAAACACTGGATTGAAACGATATTATGCCGAAAAATCGTCTCATGCTCAAAATGTATCAAGAAAATGTGAGACATTTGGTCGCGGAAATGAAAAACCAGAGTAATGAATGATGTCTGATTAGTTTGGTGTTTTCAGGGAAACCATCTGCGGGATCTAGGAGTGTGTTGGTCTTTTTTAATTTGAATTGTAATTCTATTAACACAAGGAACATCTGCCATAGAAAACAGCTCCCGCAGAAACGCTGTGACAGAACAGCAACAGTCGTGTCTGTTATTCCGCAGACACTTCGCTTCTGCTTTGTTTCCTCTCTTCACACTTCTCCCTGCTCTCTCTCTCGTTCTCTGTGCCTTCGCTTTAACAACTTTGCATTGTGACGACTGTGATCTCCCCCAACACTCCCTCTCGGCTTCTCTGTGTGACAACATTGCGGTGTGACAGTTTCTTGTTCAGATGTCTGTGTTTTCCCCTCAGCTTTCACTCGCGGCTTGTAAGAGCTTAACCAGCGGCTCCCTGTGAGCCCGAGCGTAATTACAACAGCAACAACATCAGCTCTGCTATTTTGTCTGACAAGAAAAATGCTTTGCAGACAAAGACATACTGGCTTTTACAATTGAGCTCTGGGTGCACGTGAGCACTCATGCAATGTCTGTTTGATTCATCATGTATGAGTTTGATATGCCCCCTGTTTTCTTCCACCATGTGGGAGTACATTAAACCATTCATTTTAAAGTATGTTATCATGAATGCTAATGTGCAAGTCATTGCCACATCCACCACTGTACAATGAGTGCTTATATTACATTTAATTTAACTGATACAAAGTGACTTAAAACCCAACGATGCAAACTCACAAAAGGTGTAGGTACATTTGATTCAAAGAAGCTAAACCATTGAAAGTGGAGGTGCATTTCTGTCAAATGGGATACACTCTCGCTTTATTGAGCTATATGCTTATTATATTTTAGTGTTTTGAATGTCCCAGGTAGAAGCAAAACAGATAGTTCCCTAGTATCTGCAGACCTTACATATGATCCTTTCCTGAACCTGAACATATGTGAAATGACACTACAGTAAATTACATTTAACTGAACCTATATCCAGAGTGATTTATAATAATTGCATTCACCCCTGAAGATACGAAGTGAAAAATCAAGAATCTTTTAAGTACAGTAGGTTTAAATAAGCTAAAGGGAGGTGTGTGGCGCAGTGGCCTAGTGCGTTGGTTTTGGGATCAGGGGATCACAGGTTCAAACCCCACTGCAGACAGCATGTTGTGTCCCTGAGACACCTCACCCCAAATTGCTCCTGTGGGGATTGCCCACAGTATTGAGTATGTAAGTCGCTTTGGATAAAAGAGTCTAACATGTGATGTAAAATAAATGGATGTGCTACGTGCAGAAGTGAATGTCTTTCTTTGTATACATCTATGTACAAAGACGTGTTGTTCTATCTTTGAATCAGTATTGGGAGACAATGGTTGAATTGTGTTCAAGATGTCAGCCTGTTTCCCTATTGACAACGCAGCATTACTGCCAAGGTGAAAATGCCAACTACTGCCAATGACCAGCAGGAAAATAACATACTGCGTTTACTTTCAAAGTCTTTGGGCCTGTTTGCCATTGTTTGCCGATAAAAATGTTCCTTATTTGTGAACAACTGTATAATAATACATTTTATTTCTATAGTGCTTTTCTTGAACCCAAAGACGCTTTACATTTGGGAGGGAGGGTAGACAAACAATACAAAAACAAAGGCAAAAAGAAACAAAGAAACAAAACAGAAAAGCAGTCAGGAGGAAGTTGGTTGAGGGGGGGGGGGGGCTTATGGATACAGAGTTGAAGAGGTGGGTTTTGAGGCGGGACTGGAACAGGGTGAGGGACTCAGACTCACGGAGGTCTTGGGGGAGGGAGTTCCAGAGCTTCGGGGCTGCCACAGAGAAGGCTCTATCCCCGAAGCTCCGGAGTTTGGCCTTGGGGATGGAAAGCAACCCGGCTGAGGTGGATCTGGGACTAAAATTCAGCCCTGGAAACTGACCCAGTCCGGCCACATGAAATGTCAAATGTTAGAAATCCGCTGTTTATTATTTAAAGTTTTACGTCTGATTCGCTCCTTTGTTCCTCTTTGTACACAGCTCCAGTTTGATCATTGGCCTGTCATCAGATTTCATTTTTAGTTGCTGCTGTAGCGGAAGTTTAGTACAATTATTTTTGATGAAATACTCCAAATCTCTCCATAATTGCACTTGCTTCAGTTGCTTGCTACTTTTTAAGGGCGGTGATGACAGTTACAGTACGAACTGAAGTTGATGCAATTTGATTGGATTGTGAGGCATGACGTGTGCCTCATCTGATTGGTCATTCCCTGGTCAATTTTTTTTCACCAAGGGAAGCCAATTTCAGCTAGCCTCCTCTCGCAACAGAGAGTGCAATCTACTGTTTCACCATAACATCTAAAGGGGCGCTGTTTCACTCTTTGTAAAATACTCAGAGAATGGGGGAGAGACGGGCCGGCAGGGCTTTGAAAGTGAGGACCAGGAGTTGAATTTATGTATGTATGAATTTATATACAATGTTTCTGTCTAAATAATATCTAGGTTTAACTGTAGGCTCTACTAGGGGTGTGGAAAACATTTTCAGTTGTTTTAAGCTTCTTAATATATTACTGAATGCCTTCGGGCTGCTGTAATCAGACATGTTAACAAGCAATACATACACATCAAAGTTACTATCTTTGCATAAGCACACCATTGTTTGTGTTATCTCTTCTGAGGCTCAATATACTGTGTATTCAATATAATATATTCCTCCATATATTCTTACACATTCATACGACTTGCAGTTTAAATGTGGTTGTGTTTGCATCAGCCTAGACCAGGGGTCGGCAACCCCTGGCACGCGTGCCAGCCTTGGCACGCGGCACCGTAACCAGTGGCACGCTAGGAATAAGTGGAATAATTGTGCAAAAATATTTAAATTGTATTTTCGGATCCTGAACGAGGCCGCCGCCAGAGCGCGTCTCCCCGTTCCCCGCAGCAGGAAGCCATGCACACAACGCAGCCCCGCTCTCTTTAACTCCAGGTGACTTTCTGCCGCTTTCCTCCGTGGTGCTGATCGTTTCACCACAGAGGAAAGCACTGCACTAATTGCAGTAGCCTACCCATAAGGAGCTGTACAAATGCCGCAGTTTCTGCGTGGCTGTGTATTTAGTTGAAAGCCCAGTGGCGATCTGATCATCTCTCATCGAAATAATATGCTACAAAGGGGCGGACTGGCCATCTGTGTGTTGAACTTTCCTGTCGGCTCCCAGACCGTAGTGGAGGAGGGCAGAAGCAACAAGCTTCAGGTTCAATAACCCACTTTAGCTTCAATGACTGGAGAGAGGCGAGCTCTTCTTGGGAGGCCGTTGCATTTATTTAGCTGTTCTTCTGTTTAAAAAAATACAGACCTCTGTTTTTCTGCTGCCTCGTTTCACTTCCAGAAACATACACACACACACACACACACACACACACACACACACACACACACACACACACACACACACACACACACACACACACACACACACACACACACACACACACACACACAAGCCACACCCCTCTCTCTCTCTTAAAGGGACAGCGATCTCATCTCACTCTGCGTGACCCTAATATCATAACATGTGTGTTCTGGAGAATCACAGAACGGACGATCGTCCTTATTATTATGCTGTTTAAACCAATTATTTAAATGTGTTTGTTAAATTCGACATCATGTAAGTTGCGCTGACAGGTCCACACACTGCTTCCCCGCAGAGAGGCTCCCCCGCCCTCCTGCTGATAGTTGACGAGCGTCAAGCTCCTCAACACCCCCCCCCCCCCCCCCGTTGATAATTCTCGATCGTTGGCACGCCGATAACAATTTTTTTTTAAAATGGCACTTCATATCAAAAAGGTTGCCGACCCCTGGCCTAGACTCTGTTGACTGATCGAATATTTGCCTTGTTCATTGGGATTGTAGTATTTTGCAATAACTTCCCAAAGTCAAATGGAGGTATTCTCTAGAGTTGCTACCTTTCTGAGAACCTACATAAAACTTTTCAGTACGTTATTAGAGAAGGAATAATTCTTGTTGCCAACAATAACGATCAAAGCATCAAAACAAGATGTATTTTTCAATGACCTCTCTGTCTCTTGTTAGTGGTTATTTAAAGGGCACCTATCATGCAAAATGCACCTTTGTACGTCTTGTATACATGATTATGTGTCCCCGGTGTTCCGGGGAACTCACCAAGTGTCAGAAAACACAACCCTCTCTATTTTCCTCCTTCGCCAAATCTCTAAAAAAGGGGCTGCAACGGATCTGAAAAAAATGGATCCACATTCCGACACTTTTCTACGTCACAAAGACGTACTCCGCTTATTGGTCAACTCTCCACCTATCAGGGGAATGAGCCACGGCCACGTGCATTGCCAAACCTCTCATTCGCATATAGGCTATCGGCAGGCTACCCCAGTCACATCTGTGTTTTTGCCTGCTCTTGGCAGGATGTCTAAGCCAGTTAAACCACGGACATGTTTATGAACTTCTCTCAAGTCCAACACGGATATGCCTCCAAACTAATGCTACACCCGGGATCAATACCAACCATCCGGGACCAGGCCAGTGAGGACACATCCAATTCTGAAGCTGTAAGTTTTTATTTAGCGGTGTTTTTCCTGATAAAGCTATCTCTAGCTGGTAGCATGTAGCTTAGCCGTATCAATGTCGCCTCAACCCCAACTAGTAATCGGTTAGGTGTTTATATGTTCTTGTAACATTTTATTTTGTACGCTCCGCAGTCTTTGATTTGTCTTTTATTTTAATTATCAGGCATTTGCGAACATGTTCAGACTGCCGTAATGGTGATCTGTGTAAAGGCTGTAAAGCCACGCCTGGCCTAGCCGATAACACAAGTATTTATTCTCCTATGTATTAGTATTTTGTATCCTCTAAAATCATATTGAGTAAGTTATAATAACAAACGTAATCCTCTGGAGGTAAGTGCCGTTTTTTCCAGCGTTATGTAAAAGCTTTTGTGATTGTAGTCTGTAAGAACGATCAGATATCATCGACCTGTAAGCTAAGCTACGCTACGCTAAGCTAAGCTAATGAGACATGCCGTTTTTTTGCAGCGTTATATGTAAAAGCTTTTGCATGTTTACTTGTTTGCACACATGAATATAAATGGGGGGTGTGTTAGGATACAACACTGTATGTATGTATGCGAGGGGACACACACCACGAGTAAAACGGAGCTAAAGCCCTGGTATGTTGTTGTTGACGACATGCATTTACTAATCTCAACCACTTTTTTTGTTGTGCTTTTTTTAACATTGCACAGGCTACGTGGCCAACTTGATGGACCTCATCTTCGAGTCTTTGTGGACCCTGCACCATTATGAGCAACCTGACAGGGAGGAGGTCATCGCCGGGTATGCCACACGGTTCAATTTGGCTGCTGTCTGAACCTAACATAGACATTTCACGGATCAGAGGACAACGCAGGCCGGAATCACCACTCTGATCCTCTCTCCATGGGTTCAAATAACCGTTGATTTTGACAATAAAGTTCCGAGTTGATATCAAATGTGTCGTGATTATTCATGTTTGGATGGGTAAAGAATATTCTGATTTCAAAAGCATAAGGTTGTGTGTGGACTTTTTTTGTCATACACATGGGTGCGTTATGCCATTGCTGTGTAGTATATAATAGTACAATGACAGAATGAAAGATTGCATAAAGCCATATACACCAGTATTTATTTCCATGAACAATATTAGCATTCGTTTTACAATTTCAGTCAAAACAAACCACTCAGTGCTCTATTTGCCTCAACTGTAGTCCAACTGTGTTCAGCTCTGTAAATATTCAATGCATTCTGCAGGGAAAACACATTTAGGCACACAATCCAGGATGATCCACCACACAGGTTAGAGTCCTCAAGTTCCTGCATCCGTCTTTACACCTAGTGTGATAAACATATATTGAATGACATGTGAAAAATGTATTCTCTAAACAGACAACTTAGTGAAGCTAATGTTACGTGTGGTATCTCCATGCAGCACATGCTCCGGTTCAGAAGGCATCGTGGCGCAAGTTGCACATGTACCCCTTTAGAAAGAAGTCAATAACTGAGCTTTTAAAACACATGAAACACACATTGCTGACAACTGAGATGTTTGCAGCTCCACCAAAACCTCCGCTGCTTCAGTTTCTGGATCAAATTGATAATATGCTTGAACACATGCATTGCTCTGAGATGACATGTGTATTCCACACTCGTAAACACAGCAAGCATGGTAACGTGATTCTCGCCGGCTCTTCTGCTGGGGGCGTGGTCAGCTGCTGCTCAGAATTTTCATAGGCAGGTTTGGAATAAAGCGAAAATGAGCGAAACGAGGCATGGCTAAAAAATGATCTGTTTGGTATTTTGGAAAATAAAATGTATAAATATACCTTATATAGGTATGGTCATACACTATATCATTTAAATATAGCATGATAGGTCACCTTTAAATGATTCGACAAAAGACAGAGGATAGACAAGTGTAAATCAGTTTTTTTATGAAAATTAGAAAGTTACAGAAAGGTTTACATACAAAATGTTAAATAATGAATCTTATTCGTTTGTCAGTGGTTCAGCGAAGGTTGTGATTACCCCTCAGCTATCACCATGTTTGATTCAAAGCCTGTCAAATATGTAGAAGTCTGAGGATTAATAATAATAATAATTCCTTACATTTATTATAGCGCTTTTCCAGATGCTCAAAGCGCTTTACAAATACACATTACACATATCATACATGCAATGGTCACCACTGTGGACAATACCCACAGGAGCAAGTTCAGGTGAAGTGTCTTGCCCAAGGACACAACGGCTTTACAGACGCAGCAGCGGCAGGTTTCACCCCTTGATCTGATGATCATTGCACAGCGCACTGCGCCCCACCGTCCATCTTCACGCCTCGAAGTCATCGAGGCGCTTTTACAAGTACACATTGATATCATACATGTACTGTGGACATTACCCACAGGAGCAAATCCGGGTGAAGTGTCTTGCCCAAGGACACAACGGCCTGACGCAGTGGCGGCAGGAGCGGGTTTCGAACTGGAGTTCCCCAGCACCCCCCTTGATCTGCTGATCAGATGCACAGACCACTGCGCCACCCGTCCCGATTCATCAGCTGTTGCCTGGTGTTATGAGTATGTATGAAATAGAGCTTAATAGCCCGGTGATTGACAGCTTAGTTGAGAGTAAAGCAGTTAGTATGCTGTGCCGCTGCCTGAGTGAATTAGACTCATCTATTAGTGATTGCACGGGCTCATGAATTCAGTCTGCAGATGAAGAACGTGCTGAGAAAGAAAGGGAGGAAGAGCACAAGAGAAAGATATATAAAAAGAAGAATTAAGGATTACAAGAAAGAGAAAGACCAAAATAAATGAGCTAGATAAGAAGATAAGGGAAGGATTAAACTGTAACGGAGAGAGGGGAACCGTCACATTTCCCCAGAAGGCTTTCTGAGTAAGACGGTTTCATTAGTAATTGATCCAAGTGTGCTGGAGCGTGCATGATAAAATGCTTGACAGATGACTACATTATTGCATTCCAGACATTTTGGGACTCCGATGGATCCAGACAGAGGAATAATTCAAATATGTACGCTCCCAGACACTCGTATCGACTTTGATTTTATCTTGCGAGACAAACGACTGTCTCACACAGGGCTCACAACGCAAACACAAAGAAACACAGCGGACACAAAGTTGTTGTTTAATTACTCCATTGATGTGAAATGTGTAATGATAAATGAATGAAGTTGTTTTCATGCTGCCAGTCAGATGTTAGGATCCATCAATCTGACACTTCAGCAGTCTGAAGAGGATTTGAGTTTTTTCACACACTATTTACACTCCTTTGAAACCATCTGGTGAGTTTAGGGAGTATAGGCTTCAATACTAATGTAAAAACGAGCTGTTTTGTTATTAAAAAGTGTTCAGACTGTTCGGTCTGCGGCTTTAATCCTGGACATAGCTGGACTCTGATTTACATCGGGTTTGTTGGAGGGCAGATCGCAGCTAGAGGCTCAGTTGGGAGTGATGGTCAGTCAGCAAAAGAAAAACGTTGTAGAGAAAAGACCGCACACAGACAGCTCCAGACGTTATGTTCTACATTACATTACTGCTTCTTACAGGCCTTGTGTAAAATGGTCTTCAAAGGCTAAAATCCGCACCAGAGTAAGTTTCTCTCCCACACACCCCCCCCCCCCCCCCAGCCTGAAACACTTCCATTGAACCCCTTTGTTTACTTCTCTAACAGTGGCATCACTATGTAACAATTTCCTTTCTGTTGGCTAGCGCTCCTCCAACACATTGAAAATGATTGGCTAGGGGGCGGGACCTCTCTAAGCGGTTGACTAATCACAACAGAGCCGGCCAGCTAACCAATCAGAGCAGACTGGGCTCTGGTTTCAGACAGAGGGTGAAAAGAGGTGCTGCAGCACAGGCAGTATGAGAAAAATAAAGAGCTTTTTGAACATTAAAGCTTGGAGACATGTAGAGACACTACATACTGATATACAGCTGAACATCAGCAGGAGAGGACTCTTTAAAGTAGAGGCACTACATACTGATATACACCTGCACATCAGCAGGACAGGACTCTTTAAAGTAGAGACACTACATACTGATATACACCTGAACATCAGCAGGAGAGGACTCTTTAAAGTAGAGGCACTACACACTGATACACACCTGCACATCAGCAGGAGAGGACTCTTTAAAGTAGAGACACTACATACTGATATACACCTGAACATCAGCTGGAGAGGACTCTTTAAAGTAGAGACACTACATACTGATATACACCTGGACATCAGCAGGAGAGGACTCTTTAAAGTAGAGACACTACATACTGATATACACCTGAACATCAGCAGGAGAGGACTCTTTAAATTAGAGACACTACATACTGATATACACCTGAACATCAGCAGGAGAGGACTCTTTAAAGTAGAGACACTACATACTGATATACACCTGAACATCAGCAGGAGAGGACTTTTTAACATAGAGACACTACATACTGATATACACCTGAACATCAGCAGGAGAGGACTCTTTAAAGTAGAGGCACTACATACTGATATACACCTGAACATCAGCAGGAGAGGACTCTTTAAAGTAGAGGCACTACATACTGATATACACCTGAACATCAGCAGGAGAGGACTCTTTAAAGTAGAGACACTACATACTGATATACACCTGAACATCAGCAGGAGAGGACTCTTTAAAGTAGAGACACTACATACTGATATACACCTGAACATCAGCAGGAGAGGACTCTTTAAAGTAGAGACACTAAATACTGATATACACCTGAACATCAGCAGGAGAGGACTCTTTAAAGTAGAGACACTACATACTGATATACACCTGAACATCAGCAGGAGAGGACTCTTTAAAGTAGAGACACTACATACTGATATACACCTGAACATCAGCAGGAGAGGACTCTTTAAAGCACCCATCTGGCCCATGCAATGTGGAAGTACATGTCTCGTTCACGGTCTCAGACTGCACAGTATTTGTTTCACTATAATGAAATACACTGTTTGAAAATTCCATGTGCTGCTCCATAAAAAGTGTTGGGGTTGTCAGTGGCTCTCACTGTGCAGAGAACAACCTGGTAATGAACTGTCAATTAGCCGCGCTAACAAAGCTAACAAGAAGAGACATAGAGACGGAGACTGTGTGTGTGTGTGTGTTCCTGAGTGTGTCCTCTTGTGTTTCTTCTTGGTGTGTGTGGGTCCGTGTTTTGATTGTACATGGACAGGTGTGCAGGTGTTTGCATGTGTGTGTCAACGGGCTAAGAATCTAACAAGCCGAGACAGAGTTAGCGTCACTTGGCTTGAGTTAATGGTGGATACATACAGAGTGTGTGTGTGTGTGGTGTGTGTGTGTGTGTGGGGGTGTGTGTGTGTGTGTGTGTGTGTGTGTGTGTGTGTGTGTGTGTGTGTGTGTGTGTGTGTGTCAGTATGAGCAGTAAGAAATAGAAAAGAGACAGAGGTACCTTGGCTAATGAAGCTAACGAGACACGACCCCTTGTGTGTGTGTGTGTGTGTGTGTGTGTGTGTGTGTGTGTGTGTGTGTGTGTGTGTGTGTGTGTGTGTGTGTGTGTGTGTGTGTGTGTGTGTGTGTGTGTGTGTGTGTGTGGCATAGCATTACTGTACTTGTGGAGACCTAAATCAGTTTACACAGTCACTTGTGGGGACTCGCCTCCCTTATGGGGACAAAATGGAGGTCCCCATAATGGAAATCTTTAATTTTAGGGTGAAGACTTGGTTAGGGTTAGGCATGTGTTGGTTAAGGTTATCTATTCCAGGAAATGCATGTAAGTCAATGTAATGTCAGCTGAAGTGATGTATACATGGTATGTGTGTGTGCGTGTGTGTGTGTGGTGTGTGTCTGTGTGTGTGTGTGTGTGTGTGTGACAATTAGATGTTGTGCTTTTACAGCATGTGTTGTACGCTGTGTTTGTCCTTCAGCAGGACTGATGTCACAGAGGACTAATCAGAAAAACAACATAAATCATCTCAAACTCTCATTTTCTTAGTCCAACCTAAATTAAAAGTATTCCACGGGGACCAGTGTAGTTGTAGCGCAATTAATATCAGAGCAGATCCACTTCTTTGTCAGCTTGCGTCCTGACTTGCATTTTGTGTTGTTTTGCATTTGCTGGCCTTGCTGTGTCATTAGTGCGGCTTACTTTCAGTGTGCGCTCACGCTTTGAGAGAAATGCTGAATTTAAAATGACAGCTCTTGCCTGCAAGTTTGCAAAAGTAGAAAATGGGAAGCACACCAGATGGTAAAAAAGAGGGAATCCCTGTTGGTGAAAATGTATCTACAAATTCACGAGGATATGGCTTTGAAGGAAACCTTAGTATACATTACATTGAGGTCTCCTTACACCAACAACAATAACATCTTTAAAGAGGCTTTATTAGGCTTTTGGCAGTTGGCTGTAGTGTGTTATATATCCCAGACATTCTATTGGCTATCTCTCCAACGCATTGTACGTGGTAGGCTAAGGGGCGGGACATCTCTTAGCGGCTGACCAATCACAACAGAGCCGGGCAGCTAACCAATCAGAGCAGTCTGGGCTCTGGTTTCAGACAGAGGGTGAAAAGAGGTGTTGCAGAACAGAGCTTTTTGAACATTAAAACATGGAGACATGTCCCAGAAGAGACACTAAATGCTAATATGAACCTGGTTATGAGCAGAATATGTCCTGATTAAGAGGAAGCACTATAAAGTCAATCACTTTGAATGTAAAAATTAGGCTTGTTTATCAATCTTTTCCAGTTTTCTCAATACCAGTTCTGCATCAAACATATGTTGTACTTATTAATGCATTGACTTTTGTTACAACTCAATTGTTACAGTTTTTGTTCCCAGTAATTTCTGCCCCTAACTTTGATCTTCTGTCCCTGATAACAAACTCATCAAAAGACATTTTCTTCCCCTCATTCAGTTCGTTTTTTTTCTCATTTCCTTTATACAGACTTCATTTTCTTTCTCCGCCAACACACACACACAGATACGTTTGGGTAACTCATTGGCATGCACCAGGCGGGTGGAGCTGACAGGGTTTATTAAAGGGATCTGGAGCCTGATGCTGTCGCCCCTCATTAACCTCAATAGCACCTCAGACAGGTTATCTCGCACGCATACTGACTCAAACGAGAGATGAATGAGGGATGTGAGAGCACGAGGGAGAGGAGGGAGACGGAAAACAGAAGCTAACCAAAGAGAAAGGAACCTTTAAAAAAGACGCAAAATGTGAGGGTGAGATGAGAAGACGTAGAGTGAGAGAGATGGACAGAAACATTCATTCTGTTTCAGTGTGTAATCCTCAGGAAATGTAACTCCACAAAATGGTATCCTTAGTTGTTGTAAACTTTGAGAAAACAGATAGTTTGAAGATTTGGATGAACTGGCTTTGGAAGACAAATCTATAAGATGTGTTCTACTTAAGTGTGTTATGTTAGACAACAGAACAATGCAACCTCCGAAAAGAAGAACCCAACCAAATTATTTCATTTATAGGAAAACCTGCCTTCCATTGAAGCATTTTCAAGCAGTATCCTATTCACCAACACATGAGAACATACTACAGTTTAATAAACTATGAGGTCACAGAAAATGCTCGGTTTTAGTTTAATACACACAGTTAAGCTCACACACACTATTTTATCAAGGTTCACCTGCTGAATTAAAAACAGAACAAATGAAGCAAAGAAAGTGAAAACCATAAAGCAGATTCAGGCAGTAGAAGTTTAGATTCACACTTAAGGTATTAGAGAACAGAACAGCTTCCAGAGAAGAGATAACACCTGATCCTTTTGCAACAAACACTATATGGTTTAGGTTTCAGTAATCCTGTGAGTAATCCACAATATTTTAGACAAGTAACAGTTATCTCATTGCGTATTATTTTTAATGTAACTACGGAAATACTGTAGCCTTCATTTTGCACCCTGTTTACGTTCTGTAACCAGGGGCGCCGCCGGGGATTTTGGGCCCCATGAGAAGATATCACATTGCTTACTTACATTGTTTTCTTAATGTTCTAAAATAGTTTGGGCCCTTGTCAGTCACGGGCCCTTAGAATCGTCCTAACTTTTCACCTCCTTACGGCGCCCCTGACTGTAACCCTCTTACATGTAATCTTTTATATATATATATTGGGAGGGATGAACCCCTCTTTAATGGTCACACACAGCATTGTCTCGTTTATGTTTCTTATGCTGGTGTTATGAATTGTGTATCTTGTGTGTTTGCACCGCGACCTTAAGACAGACTGCGACCCGCTGAAATATGTAAAACAATAAATGAATTATTACTATTTTCACAGTGACATGTGTTCTCTGCTTTTAACCCATCCTAGTACCAGGAGTCGAGTAGACTATTACTCTCTAAGACAGCAGGTAATCTTAACTGGTTGCATTTGTTGCATAACTCCATCGCAACCAGTGACGTCAGAGGCGGATGTGATTTGGGAGGTTTCAAGACATCAGTTTCCTCCTATCAGAGCGATGAGTCTTGAAAAAAGTGCTCCTGTCTCTTTCTATATATAAATATATATAGTTCCAGGTCTGAGACTCTGCCTCTGAGCCCTGTGGGTGTCTGGTGAAACAGATAGCTGGAATAACTTGACCCCGCGAGGAACAACCGTCTAGCATCTTGTGTTTTCAGGTTTCAGCGAGTCTCCGTCTGTCTTCCTGTTCTCTTCTTCTGCTTCAGACCTCCTCCTCACTGCCCTCAGCGACGCCTCGCACCGTGGAGCTGTAATCACAGAACTTCTCCAGGCCATGTGATCCGGAGCTGAAATGTGATGTATGGATAGAAATAGAAAATGTGACAGTGTCGTATGCTGAGCTGTGAACAATGTCTGAAATAATGAACTCTCCCAACTCCTCCGTTAGTGTCGGCAAGGCGGCCATTCAGAGCAATGTCAGCGACAAGAGAGAAACATCTGTCCACAGACCCAAACTGAACCTGCTTTAAACACTGTGTCTCAGGCAGCGTTAATGTTATCAGGTAACGTTTATTATATCAGGTATACAAAGAAAAAGACACTACCATCATTTTCAAATATTTAGTCTCTGGTGTTACTACCGCAACAGAGACATATATTCAAACTATTGATACTCAAAGCGTCTCTGAGGCCTCACACACACATCAGTGATGCCCTTTCCTGCGTGGCTTTACTGAACAAAGAAACTGGCTGTAATATATTCCACCTTTTAATCAGTATTTTCTCTCTGGATGCACCGGAAGTGTTGTCTCACTTAAAACCGCTGAACCCTCATCTAAATACATTTACAACATTTTAGTCAACTCAGATTCAGGTAAATTGATGCTTGGCATATATGTAAAACATATATATATATAAAACAATTAATAATCTAAAGTGTTTTTGTTTGTTTCTTTGTCTTTAAGTGTTTACGTGTGTTACATGTTTCAGTTTCATTGCACGCTGCAGGGAAACATGTGCTGCTTCAGATCACTGCAGTCAGTTCTGCCTCAATCACTTCGTCTGAGTTGTTGCAATACTAGCAATTACACACACACACACACACACACACACACACACACACACACACACACACACACACACACACACACACACACACACACACACACACACAATACAATACAGATGGAGATGTGACTATTTTTACAGGCGAGGGAGAAACTGCACTCTTCTCCCCTCATATCTGCCTCTCTCTTATACTGTCACTCTGTATACCCAACCTCTGCACACACACACACACACACACACACACACACACACACACACACACACACACACACACACACACACACACACACACACACACACACACACACACACACACACACACACACACACACACACACCTGTACTCTCTGCAAGCTCCCCGATGAAATGTCTTCCTTGTACTTGAAGAACAACTTTAGAGAAGCTCATATTTCACGCCAGCTCGTATTCATATGAGTATGGATCTCTGCAGAGTCATACATCTAAATATATGAATGCAGGAAGAAAAAGAGATAACAACAAATATTACAAATAAAGGGGGGAGTGTGAGAGGGAGGGAGGGAGCGAGGGAGGGAGGGAAGAAATTGAGATTGCATTCATTTTGTAGCCAGATCTTTTGTTCTGTGTTTCTAAAAGGGGAGGGGGGGGGGTCTCTATTTAAATTGCTTTCTGTGGCAACGCAAACAGGCGTGCTCTGACAAACACTAACACGGATAAATGCACCATCTGACACACACACACACACACACACACACACACATGAAACACACCCATGTGTAGTGAAGTGCCTGTGAGAGAAACCTGTTAACGTGTGACCTTTGTTTTAACGTTTCATTTCCGGAAAGTACAGCATGTGTATTTAACATGCTCATTATGTCTAACAAGTCGATATTCAGCTCTAACTCTGTAAATTAATTGCTTGGATTCTTTCTTTTTATTATTCATGCATTTCGTACACGTTACATTATTGTTTTTTATCATTTTAAAATGATTGGTTGGGATTGCTTGCTGTAAAAAAGTGTAGAAAATGCAAAACTATGGATAATTGAATGATGTTGTTGATCTCAGGGGATTGCAGTATTCAGGATACTGGCATGCAAAGACGACGATGACTGTAATTCAGATTTGTTTTCACAAAACATGTGTATGTCTTATTGAAAGGTTATGACTTTCTCTTGCACTCAAATTTTAAAGTTAACTTAAACTAATTTTGATATCATAATGATATGGAAATTGAAGCTTTTCCCCCAAGGATGTGTCTCAAAGTCTAGAATTCAACACACACACACACACACACAAACACACACACACACACACACACACACACACACACACAGGGGCAGACTGGGACAAAAAAACTTCGGTACCACTAGTAAATTGTCAACGGGGGAGGGGGGGTGCTAGTGACTTATCCGACCGGCCCACATCATCCGACTGGGATTCGTCTCGAACATCCGGATGGCCAGTCCGCCACTGCACAAACACACACACACACACACACACACACATACACACACACACACACACACACACACACACACACACACACAGTTGCGTTGCATTTCTAATTTTGCATTGGTCTAATTTGGTTTTGACATGTACAGTCTCACACACACACACACACACACACACACACACACACAGTTGCGTTGCATTTCTAATTTTGCATTGGTCTAATTTGGTTTTGACATGTACAGTCTCACACACACACACACACACACACACACACACACACACACACACACACACACTGCTTGTTACTTAATCTTAAGGAAGCACTGATCAGAATGTAAACTATTATCAAAGTTAAATAAGACCTTAATGCTTAACGAATACTTTTCTGAAATGCTTGAATATAAATGTTCCCTTCTTCTTCAACATGAATAAAATAGACTGACCTACAAAGTTTTCCCCTTCATTACTGTCATCCCCCCGCAGTGAAGCGTCTTCATTTCCAGTGTTTCATTTCATATTTTAATTGAGTTGTCAGTTATCAGAGCTGTAAAAAAGTGTCCAGCCTACCACCATTAAGTTAAAACATAATTACCTCACAGTTGCAGTATTTATAATATCAGAGGGCAGTGGGTGGGGATGTCGTTTGGAAATCTGACAGTTGTTCTGCAGAGATATGAAGTAGTGTTAAAATGAAGCTTGAGTTGAAATTGATTGACAGATTATGCTACAGTTGGATTATACAAACTGTATCTTTCTGTATAGTCCCCTGGGCCCAGTAGTTCAAAACTTGTAAACCCTATCTTTACACGGGAACGTTTACGCACCGTATGCATTTTCTAAAAAGGTTTCCGTTCACACGCATTCGATTCATTTAACGTGTCCGTTCACACGAGACCGCTGGAAACGCTGTAGTACATATGCCAGGCCTGTAAGTGGCGCTGCTGCCGCCACAAAATACACCAAAAGCAGCGAAGAAGACCCCGGAGCATGGTTGCCATGGTTGCCCTTCTGTTTATTCTCCGCAGTGGACGGCGTGTTCTCCTGCTGTAAATCTCTCCGGTAGTCCACCAGCAGATGAAAAACACCCACCTCTCCGCCTCTTCCAAGGGGCGAGGGAACCGTGCGGCAGAGTTTCCGTTAAAAAAATGTTCGCCGGTCAACATGTCCGTTAAAGTTTAAGTCTTCCGGACAAAATTAGAAAAGTGCCGGTCAGAAGTCTTTTGTTTAAAACAAATTGATAACGACTCTGTTCTCTGTATAATAATAGAAGAATAATGAACGGTGCCTGCCTCTCTTTTCCTCCCCCTCTTCTGACAGCCCAGCAGCTGATCTCTGAGCAGGAGACGTGGGGAGAGGGAGGCGGGGCTATTTCATCGTTATCAGAAAAAGATCGTATAGAGGCGTACACATGGATCCGTTTGCCCCCCCAGAGCGTTCCGTTTGCAGATCTATCCACCTTGGGACCCGTTATCGTTTGCGGGGTCCATTTCTATCGTTTTGTTACGGCCTTGTGTGAACGAAAGGGCTATATGCAAGAGAAACTAGAGAAACATTCTAGTATGTGACTTAAAACACTTCAACATACACCAACATATCACAAAGACAGTGCAGACAAACACAAACCACATATAAATAGCATTAGACGGAGGCCCTGGAGCATCACGTTCTCATTATCATCATCATGAAAGGTTAAACATTTAAGATGGAAATTGAATGTGCTACATGTTCTCGTGTAGCGGCAGAGGTGAGAACATGTAAAAGATCTGCAGACTAAATATAGACTCACCGTGCTGCTGCTTTGGCTGCAGACTTCATTAAAGATACCCGACGGAGCTTTTTAACAGCTAAGCCTGACTGGAGTTTATGTCTCAGGTCACATTTGGAGGTTTTCAATCTGTTCACTTCTGCCATCTGGATGCACTTCCTGTTAATAGTGGTGAGAAGAATACTTGAGGGGTATGTCCTGATAAACATCGTCATTTATTTCCAATGGTTGACAGGTAATGTATCTACTTTCAGGGTTCTGGCCAAAAACACAATCACATAGTAGGAAATGCTGACTCATTGCGGGGTTTTGGACTCATTCCCGCACCACGTAGGATACCGGATACAGCAGAGATTAGACACGTAGGAGGAAGAAGGGCAAATAAATAAAAGAAAGACAGATGAGTGTAGAGCATGAGACTCAATGATGCAAGTACTCGAGATAAGTGACTGCCATCTGAGGGTGACAGGCCCCAAACACACAGAGACACACACACACACACACACACACACACACACACACACACACACACACACACACACATTCCCCCCGCTGCGTAGAGCTCCCGTTCCACATGAAAAATGTTCGCTCTGTACTCCCTTGTTTACAACCGGGCCATTTTTCAATTAGCGGGACAAATGAACACACACACACACACACACACATACCATGTATACATCACTTCAGGGGACATTACATTGACTTACATGCATTTCCTGGAGACTTATCCTAACCTTAACCATAACCAACACATGCCTAACCCTAACCCTAACCCTAATCCTAAACCTAACCAAGTCTTCACGCTAAAATTAATGATTCCCCTCATGGGGACCTCCAATTTGTCCCCATAAGGGAGGCCAGTCCCCACACGTGACTGTGTAAACAGATTTAGGTCCCCACAAGTATAGTAATGCTAGGCCACACACACACACACACACACGCACACACACACACACACACACAGACAACTACAGTATGTTGACACATAGTTGATGCACACAATGGCATGTACACGCACACACATGGTGCAAGCATATTTTTCAGAAGAGAAAGCTATCAGTTGAGAATACAACAAATGAGCTGCACACACACACACACACACACACACACACACACACACACACACACACACACACATATACACACACACACACACACACACACATTACCATACATGGGTGATTATGTGTTCAATTACACAAGAAAATGACTTAAAAACACTACATATTGAATCTGGGATTTTCTATTTATTTGGATTTTTCATGTTTTATTTTATTCGTTACTAATTCACTTTTACTTTCTCAAATCATGTTGGGGAAAGAAAGAACACGCCTTAAAATGAAAATATGACAAAACAAATAGATTACATAAAGATTTGTAGTCCCAGAGGAGCATTTGTTCTCAGAGCCAGTGCAGAGAGATACAGACAGATACTGAAACACATAAAGCCTTCATGAATACATTCATGCCCCTCCAGTATCACATCAGTGTCATCAGGCGGTGAGTTCAGGGCTGCTGTGACAGAAAGAGACTGCTGAGAGCGCTTCTTCATCTTAAAGTCCTGTAACTCCGACCAGACGGCAGTAAAGTCAGGTTCAGATTGAGGGGGTGATCGGTGTCATTTGGTGTTATGAGTGTTAGGAGTGTGATTGTTCATGTCTGAGAGATTGGATGTGGAGAGGCTGATGGTTTTGCAGGCGGTGTGTGAAATTAGCTTTTCTTGGAGAGGGTTAACATGTGAACAAGAGGGGACGGTGGCTTATAGGGTAGATATATACAGCGTTATGAGTTTGTGTATGACAGTCTTTACCAGGGCCGGACTGGGACAATAAGTCAGTCAGTCATTAAACACCCAGCCAGGCCACTACCAGTTCTTTGTGCCATTTTGCTGGATTTATTTGTCAATATTTACTGCGCTGCTGCCCGTAGTGATAGCCCTAGTTGAAATCTACTACCCAATAATAAACATATGGACATGGGTTATTATTTTAAAAAATGTGCAAATCTATTTAGGAACCTATGTGAACTTATTTTAAGTGGGGGTGTACCTCAAACCCTATAGGGGGGTCCGGGGGCATGATCCCCCGGTAAGATTTTTTTTTAAATGTTGGACTTAAATGCATCAATCTGGTGCATTTTGAGGGGGAAATAAAGAGACTACATATGAAACAGAACTGTATACATTTAAATAATCATAAAATCATAAGTACATGGCCATAACCAATAACATCCCATATCCAATATGAAAAAACATTGAAACTTGTTTATTTGTTTTTGGTTCATTTATAGTTGTGAGTGTGTCTGTGCTCCTGAACCAGCCTCACCTGTCTCCCTCCTCTCCCCCTTTTCCTCTTTGAGGCAGCAGCAAAGACTAGTTTTAGCTCTCAACAAGTTTTAAAAGTTTATCTTACCTTTTTTCACCTAGTTAACGTTTTATTTGTATTATTCATGCATATTTTACTAATCGCTCCCCCCTCAAATGGAAATATGTGTTTACATAAATGGTGACCAAACCGTTTGAGACCCACTGAGAAGTAGACTAAGTTAACTATCTAGATTCTAAACACTCAGAGTCCTTTACCTCATCTGAGCTGTTATCACTCAGTCTGACAGCAGTGGACTCTCCCCCCACCTTGTTGTTGAAACAGCTCCTTATATCCGTTAGCGCAGCTAGCTAGCACCAGATGCTAACAACAACAATACACGTAACCGGTGCACGTGCTTTCTCTCTCTCGCGCCACACACACACACACACACCCTCCCGAGCTTGAATGACACACAGAGACCAATCGAGGGCATTAGTGTATGATCTGTATGAAAGTGGCCATGTCGGCAGGCCACATCATGTAGACAGCCAGTCACCCTCTGTGAGGCAGAGTCAGACCCACATTTGCGCAGCGTTGCGTTCACAATACGTGTAAAATAAAATCCTCAGGCCAGCAGGCCACTTAACAGGCCAGGCCATCGGGAAACCTCCCGGTCCTCCAGATGGCCAGTCCGGGCCTGGTCTTTACTGGGATTGTTTAGGTATATATTTTAATGGCCAAACTATGCTACAATTTAGGATTGTCCACTAAAAATGCCAGGTTTTTTTTCTCACGTTGGGAAATGTTGCGATCACGTGACATGGACACCGTTCATTAGAAATTAATAGGACCATTTATTTTATCCATTTCACATTTTGAGAGGGTCTTTTGTGAATATACTGTACGTCTTGCCCTGTAGACCAACGTATGTATTTCACATTTTTTGTGAGACTGGGTTGACTTTTCTGGGATTGTTTAACTTTAGGTATAGATGTTGGTTGATCAAAACTGAGTTTAATGTTTAAAAGGGAATTATACAAGAAATACAGGGATTTTGAGTTTAAAACTCAGGATTAGGGTTAGGGTTGTGGTTTTGGTATCTACCCTAGACTATAATAAAACATTCAAAAAAATAAAATGATCTTAACAACACAATGTGCATTCTTCCCCCCTCATCCACTTTCTTAATAAAGGGGCTCTATTTTTCTCTTGTGGTTTTTCCCTTTTCTGTCGTGTCTTATGGCAATTTGTGTGCATGTAAATGGTCTGCAAAGGCTAACATCCCTGTGGTTTCAGACAGAGGGTGAAAAGAGGTGCTGCAGCACAGGCAGTATGAGAAAAATAAAGAGCTTTTTGAACATTAAAGCATGGAGACATGTCCCAGTAGAGAGAGCACCTGGAAATGAGCATTATATGTTTTCTTTTAATCCCTCACCTCTTCTTCGGCTTTCTTCTGAATTCAAAGGAACACCAGGTTCTGGTTAAATGTGTTGGTAGTAACTTTGTATGACAGTAATCTACAGTCTTATATTCAGTTTTACCTGCTTTCAAGCGGTTTTCTCACGTTTGAAACATCGCCCTGGACACATGACCCGTAGGAAGAGGAGGAACTGTTGTCGTAATACTCTCGAGACTCGAGTACTCACTTAGACTGCTGCATGAATGTATGGATGCACCGGTGCATACAGTAAATGCATAATATACAAGAGAGAAAGTGAGTCTGAGAGAAAGAGGGCGGAGAGGTTAATCATATTGAGAAATTCTCTTCTTGGCCTTTGAACATGAATTATACAGGAGCTACTCTTACATTCCTATACATTCACAGGAAACGGACACAGTGGAATAGTGAATAAGGCTGTTTTTGAGAATAAACTGATTAAAAAGTATATTTAATGGTCAGGGAAACTCGAAAAACACAGTACAAACACTGTCTTCACAAATCTGTTTGAGGCTTTACTGCTTTGTTTACATTATGCCTCTTTATTAGTTTGTCTTTAATGCATGAAGAAAGCTTGAAATAAAAAATCATAGGTTTCAAAAACGTTGTGAATCAATGTCTCAATGTCATTTCTCTGCTTGATTTGGTCCCACGTTCATTTTTATTATCAGTAAAGTTCACACAATATTAAAGGTGGGGTAGGTAATTTTGGAGAAACCAGCTTGAGTGCGCTAGAATTTGAAAATACAAACTAAAAGTGTAATGGAGGCGTTTCAGGCAGTGAGTGGGAGTGTGTGGGAGAGAAACTCCCTCTGGAGAGAACAAGAATGTTAGCCTTTGAAGACCATTTACATGCACACAAACCTATATGACAAACTACAGGAAAGGGAAAAACCCCAACAATTATTATTGGACCTCTTTAATAAGATAATTAAGGATGTGTATTTTGTAAATTGTGTAACTTTAAAAAAATAAAACGTAATTATATTATAACTTTTGTTTTACTTAATACTTTTGTATGTATGCTTTTACGTAACATTAAAGGTAGGGTCGGTAAGAATGGAGAAAGCATCTTGAGTGCGCTAGAATTTGAAAATACACAACCGGAAAAGATCTGCCCCTTCCTTCAGACTTCCTCACAGAGCCCCTCCTCCAACACACACGAACGCGCACATGACCAATGAGGGCACGAGATAAGTGCCCAGATGGAAGGCTGACAGGCAGGTAGGCCATCCAGTTACTTTAGCCGCGCCGGCTCAGATGATTGGAAGTGCTTTTTACAGCGCCACGGCTTCCACAGATGACATTTTTGTATGTATTTATTGTCAAAGCATTTCATATATTCATTGCTATCGGGATGTTAAGAGCATTCCATGGAATATAATAACGAGTGTTTCTGAAGTGAATTACCTACCCCATCTTTAAGCTGTCTTTGGCTCTTTTCTTCTGCACCAACGTACATTTCCCCTCTGTGGGACGAATAAAGGGATTCTGATTCTGATAAATCGGATCAAAAGGCAGGAATGATATCGGAGGAATAGCAATTTCAAGCAGTGCCTAAACAATATTTGTGTGATACATTTCAAAGCAGACACCCACATTGCTTTATAGGATCATATTAATGTGATTATAGTCAGGAGTCGATTTGAAAACCCAAACGCTAACAACACAGCAAACATGGAGTTAAGTCCCAAATAGCTAACATCCATTTCCAACCAACCTTTTTTCAGATAAATGCCTTAAAAGTGGAGCTGGATAATTAGAACTGTACCACTTTGTAATTTGCATTAAAGGTCTGTCTATCAGCTAAAGAAAGCTCACTTCATTATTCTTCAGAAAATGGGTGTCTTTTATTCTTTTGAGTTCCATTTAAAAATGAAACTACTCCAAGTGAGTAATGCACACTCCAACACACTGATTGCTGGTGTGAAGTCAGAGTAATTATGCATTCCTGTTCTTCGATGGCACTTAACGTTGTTACCTTCTTCCTACGCACATTGTTCTTTCACATGGATTGAGTAAAAAATAAATACATGTAACTTGAATATGCGGATTAAGAAAAGCTTGAAGGATGATTGAAGGACCTGTATTGTAATCCCTATTCCTACAATCACAATCAACACAACAGTTCAGAGATGTAGTTTGGAATGAAAGGTGTGTGTGTGTGTGTGTGTGTGTGTGTGTGTGTGTGTGTGTGTGTGTGTGTGTGTGTGTGTGTGTGTGTGTGTGTGTGTGTGTGTGTGTGTGTGTGTGTGTGTGTGTGTGTGTGTGTGTGTGTGTACGTAGGTTTAAAAGTGAGAGAGAGGATTTCACTCACTCATGTGACCTACATACTCACACAGGAAAATGAGTGTCAGCTGACATGAGTTTATTTTCATATGTCGAC
The DNA here is from genome assembly GCA_902827135.1 of Harpagifer antarcticus. NCBI lineage: Eukaryota > Metazoa > Chordata > Actinopteri > Perciformes > Harpagiferidae > Harpagifer > Harpagifer antarcticus. The sequence continues at coordinate 169,828 of CADEHL010001295.1, read as the reverse complement.
AAGTTCAAAGCAGCACCATCTCTGAGAAAAATATGATTTAAAATCTAAACATTGGATGCAACATATCATATTGTCTGTGTTTATTTGCCAACCCTCAGACCGACCAACATCATATTTTTTTATAACCTATAAATAATTTAGAATTTAGTTTATTTGCAAAAATGTTTACTTTAAGTTGTTTTCATTCAGACTTCAATCAGTTTCCTTGCCGTAAAGACCTAGTGACATCACTATGCAACACTCACACTCCTATTAGCTAGCGCTCCTACACATTGTACGTGATAGGCTAAGGGGCGGGACATCTCTAAGCGGTTGACCAATCACAACAGAGCCGGCCAGCTAACCAATCAGAGCAGACTGGGCTCTGGTTTCAGCCAGAGGGTGAAAAGAGATGCTGCAGCACAGGCAGTATGAGAACAATAAAGAGCTTTTTGAACATTAAAGCATGGAGACAGGTAGAGACACTACATACTGATATACACCTGAACATCAGCAGGAGAGGACTCTTTAAAGTAGAGACACTACATACTGATATACACCTGAACATCAGCAGGAGAGGACTCTTTAAAGTAGAGACACTACATACTGATATACACCTGAACATCAGCAGGAGAGGACTCTTTAAAGTAGAGACACTACATACTGATATACACCTGAACATCAGCAGGAGAGGACTCTTTAAAGTAGAGACACTACATACTAATAAACACCTGAACATCAGCAGGAGAGGACTCTTTAAAGTAGAGACACTACATACTGATAAACACCTGAACATTAGCAGGAGAGGACTCTTTAAAGTAGAGACACTACATACTGATAAACACCTGAACATTAGCAGGAGAGGACTCTTTAAAGTAGAGATACTACATACTGATATACACCTGAACATCGGCAGGAGAGGACTCTTTAAAGTAGAGACACTACATACTGATAAACACCTGAACATTAGCAGGAGAGGACTCTTTAAAGTAGAGACACTACATACTGATATACACCTGAACATCAGCAGGAGAGGACTCTTTAAAGTAGAGACACTACAGACTGATATACACCTGAACATCAGCAGGAGAGGACTTTTTAAAGTAGAGACACTACATACTGATATACACCTGAACATCAGCAGGAGAGGACTCTTTAAAGTAGAGACACTACATACTGATATACACCTGAACATCAGCAGGAGAGGACTCTCTAAAGTAGAGACACTACATACTGATATACACCTGAACATCAGCAGGAGAGGACTCTTTAAAGTAGAGACACTACAGACTGATATACACCTGAACATCGGCAGGAGAGGACTCTTTAAAGTAGAGACACTACATACTGATAAACACCTGAACATTAGCAGGAGAGGACTCTTTAAAGTAGAGACACTACATACTGATATACACCTGAACATCAGCAGGAGAGGACTCTTTAAAGTAGAGACACTACAGACTGATATACACCTGAACATCAGCAGGAGAGGACTTTTTAAAGTAGAGACACTACATACTGATATACACCTGAACATCAGCAGGAGAGGACTCTTTAAAGTAGAGACACTACAGACTGATATACACCTGAACATTAGCAGGAGAGGACTCTTTAAAGTAGAGACACTACAGACTGATATACACCTGAACATCAGCAGGAGAGGACTCTTTAAAGTAGAGACACTACATACTGATATACACCTGAACATCAGCAGGAGAGGACTCTTTAAAGTAGAGACACTACATACTGATATACACCTGAACATTAGCAGGAGAGGACTCTTTAAAGTAGAGACACTACAGACTGATATACACCTGAACATTAGCAGAATACACCTCTTTAAAACATGAAGAATATAAAGGTCTATATTTATGTTGTTGCTGGAAGGCTTTTACGGGTAAATACAATAAATTCAGGCGGATAGGACAGTCTGGAGAAGTGGTGCTCTGCAGATAAGAAAACATGCAAAAAGCTTGAAAGAACTTCCTGTATCTGCCTCAGGTAGTTTTCCACGAGGCTAGGTAGGTCACCAACACTTCATCTCCACACATTTACTACGATAAGATCCTCATGTGACACGAGTTTCTATTTCGTATAGCGAAGCCTAGGGGGAGCAAACTGCATTTACTCAGTTTGGTTCCACACATGGCCCACAAATAAGTGCATTTCAACAAAACTGGTTTAAAAATGGTGTTTATTCAGATTGTATCAACTCTTTATGCAGGTATGTCAAGTTGTGTTTGGCTTTAACCATATCAGAGTTTACTCAAGAATACACAAAAACAAAATCATTAACAGATTTGGTTTAGTTCAAAGTAATAGTGCCATACAACAATTAATTGACAGTTTTTATTATCAAAGTTAAATATATATCTCAAGCTTAATTCAATCACTTGGAACTTTAAGTATGACTGTTTTTAAATATGCTTCAGTCCGAATATGAAACTGAATGTGCTCGGTTTGAACATCAGATAATGCCTTGGAATAAGATGAGATAAACCCAGTTTGGTTCCACACATGGCACACAAATAAATGCATTTCAACAAAACTGGTTTAAAAATATGTAATTATTCAGATTATATCAACTCTTTATGAAGGTATATCAAGTTTTTCAATAGATACATTTTGGCTATAACCATACAAGAGTTTACTCATGTCCAAAATAATACACAACAACAATGTCATCAACACATTTCGTTTAGTTCAAAGTGATAATGCTATAACACAATCAATTAACAGTTTTTGTTATCAAGGTGAAATGTATATCTCACACTTAATTGAATCACTCAAGTAACATTAACTGTATTTAAATGTGCTTTTGTCCAAATATGAAACTAAATATGCTCAGTTTGAACATCAGATAATGCCTTAGTATAAGATTAAACCAAACGTAACAGTCAGATTTTTCGACATATGCTAAACAGCTCGATTAGTCGTTGACCTAGAATCACACACGTGCTGCTGAAAAATCCTCCACTTGAGGAAATGTAGTCACGTTCCAGTTTTCAGTTCCGATAACTGGAAGTTGTCATTCTTAAAATATATTAATCAGAACGTATTAAGTGCTTAAGTCTACTGAGGCCTCTAGGTAAGAAATTAATTTGTTTAACATTTCAATTTCGTTTAATTCTTGACAGGAGTTTGAATCCCAAAATTCAGCCTGAATGCATCAGTTAAATATGTGAATATGCTGTGTGTAATATTTCATTCTGTTACTGACAGTTTGATAATAGGATTTTGCTCATTTTCCTTTAAAGTGGCCAAATTATTCTTGCATTTGGTCAAATCGTCAAAAGTTAGACTGAAATATTTATTTCAAAACCCTTGAAAAGAGTCAAATGTGTTATTAATGGTCTAATAAAGGAAATATACTTCTGCTAATGGAGGTCAACTACAGTCACGATAACTAAGGGATTATGTGTAGCAAGTCCCAGTTACACGATAAACAAACCAATGACTTGAACTCACAATATTGATTAAAATAATTTTGAATTCATTGTATTGCTACCGGCAAAATTAATGTTTGTTGTCCATAACTGACGTCTAATCTACCGGACTTCTTTCTGCAGATTGATATGACTGGACATAGTTATCGGAAATGCCAAGACCTGTCCAAGAAGGCAGCAACGTTACACATTTTTACACGTAACACAGACATCTAAAATACAGAGAACACAACGGTCATTCCAAGACCAAGGACCATGTCCAAATCGACCAATCAGAATCAAGTATTCAACTAAGCTGTGTAATAATATTCCACATACAATTGTATTAGTTAAAAGTAAGTATTAAATATTAAGTAAATTATCAGGTCATAGCTAAATGAGGATATATTTAATGAGAGGAAGTTTTAATAATGTCTTCTATATTGTATATGTATCTTTATGTCACTTATTTATGACTAGTGATTGTGTTTTTTTAACTTAACATTGTGTGTGCAGTATGAGTCACATGGATATTGATATCCTTACATCATCATTATTTACTGTTTGCTGGCTATGAAGGTAATAATACACCAACAATTTGACTCACAATAATGATTAAAATGATTTGATAGATTTCAAATTCATTGTATTTGTCAGGATTCTTATGATTTGTCACGTTTGTAGTTTTGTATGTCTGGTTATGGGTGTTTTCCTCCTTGTGTACTGTCTGGTCCTTCATCCTGTGTTTTTCCCCTGTCGTTTGTTTCCCTGGTGTGTCTAGTTGTCTGATTGTGTTCCCCTGTCGTCCTTGTGTTTCTCCTCCCCTGCCCGGCTGTTTCTCGTCTTGTGATTACCCCTCCCTGTATTTAGTCTTGTCTTTTCCTGTGTTCAGTGTTGGTTCGTCTTTTGTTTGTGAAAAAGTTCACCGGTGAGAGTTCTGTTAAGTTATTTTTATTTTATCCTTGAAATAAAGGCTTTTTTCAGCGTTATCTGCATTTGGGTCCTGCTTGCTTCACTCACCGTAACAGTATTGCTACGGAGAAAACAAATATTTGTTGTCCATTACTCTAATCTACTGGACTTCTTTCTGTAGATGCATATTACTGTACATAGTTTGTTATCGGAAATTAACAACCTCTGGGATGTCCAAATCGACCAATCAGTATCAAGTATTCAACTAAGCTGTTCAATAATGATAAGTTCTTGGTTCAAAGTATTCTTTACCATTACTTAAAATATAAAGTATTAAGTAAAATATTAATTCATAGCTAAATGTGGATGTATTTAATGAGGAAGTTTTGTTCACACCGGAGTACTTTTCCCCCTGAACTAGGCCGATAAGGGGGAGATTTGGTTTCACACCAAAAAGGATCTGGGCCTAGTCCCTAGTTCGTCCGAACCTTTTCACCCCCAGATAGTCCCTGCTAGAGAGGTAGTACTTTCCTGGAGAGGAAATGGTTCGTGGGTGTGTTTCTGATTGGCTGGGCGAATTGCAAACCACGCCCCATAAAACTCCGAAAAGTTTTGTGAAGCCGCCGTTTTATTTGCTCCGCCCAGAACATGGGAGCGGTGGAGTCGACATTTCTGGCGATTTACTCGGAAGACGCTAACCAACAGCTTCTACTGAAGCCAGTCCCCAACTCCGGGGGACTTCGGGTGGCAGTATACGCCGTGAAGTTGTTTGCGGCCTGCCAGTAAATCCAAAGCAGAAGAAGAAGTGACGTCAGAGGCTTCATTTGCCTAATTCTCCCTCAGGCACTTATTCCGGTGAGAATGCAATCTACTAGAACAGTTCGAGGGACTAAAGAGTTCGGGGGGAACAAGTACCGGGGACAAGTACCGGCTAAGTACTTGGTGTGAAAGTGGCTAATGTCTTCTATATTGTATATTTATAACCATGTCTTTACTACCAGTGATTTGAATATGAACTTAACATTGTGTGCACAGAATGAGTCACGTGTATATGTGTATCCTTTCATCATCATCATTTACTGGCTGCTGGCTCTGAAGGTCCTTGCTGCGGGCTTTATTTTTAATCCCCCCATGTTCATGTTGATTGCACGTCAGGTACTGTAATTGATTTGGATCACCTGTCACTACATGTTACGCAGATGACATGTGGCTATTAGAGTATCATTAAGAAGCCGATATGTGCGGACACATTGAATAATCGAGTGAAAAATATGAAGATTGTGATGGATACGTGCATCCCTCTCCTCCTTTCACAACATTTGCAGCAATGTCCTTCAGATATTATGTCTCATGGATGATGTGGACAACACTGCACGGTGACAAACACACAATATTAGCTTTCTAAATGTGTAGAAGTATGAAGTAGCATGATTCAAAGGTTTTATTGTCATATGCATAAAGCTACAGTACAGTGTAGAAATGGCAATGAAATTCGTCTGACCTGAGCTCCTCCAACAATGCAACATATATAATAAAATAAAAAGTAGTGCAACAAGTCTATACAACATGTCGATAGAGCGGAAAATACTGAAATTCAGTACTTTGTTACTATCCACCACTGGTATGTGTGTCAGAGAGAAATATAGATATAACTGTGTGTGTGTCTTGCTGGTTGATAAGGATCACTCATTATGTGGTGAGTTAGTTCTCTGCTGAGCCTCGTCACGACCCCCCAGCCCCATCACAACGAGCTGCTCATCTGTATTCATGGGTGGTTAACAGCCGGCGTACCTTTCCTCTGAAATACAGCAGGTGGAGCGGCGCATGAGCGCTCGCACATCATTCATCTGAGTGCCTGCTGCATGCAGAGAGCTCTGCTTCCATTTCATTCACAGGCTGTATTCACATGACAGACACTCGTTATATAATATATCTAATGTTATTAACTTGATTGAGATGTTCTGAGTAGGTATCATGTGGACTTTAGCCTCAGTTTTCTGGGTTAAATCTTCTGATTAAACACGGCATAGCGTTGTTTTTGTATGCATGGACATAGTATTTCTAAAACCTTATGGAAACAAGTGGATTTAATGTCAACAAGAACATGTTATTGTTTTTCAAGAAGACCCACAAAAGCGTTTTCCGACCATTCAGCTATCTGAAACTGAGATTATGTACGGTGGCCCATCGGTGCAAATGCACGACAACGGCCCAAAACACTTCTATTAGAAACGATGCAACTATAAAAACATGAATGTGCCAAAACACGTGAAAATGAAGAAACATCTTCTACATCTTGACGAAACAACGCTGCAGTAACAAAACACTGTAAATAAAATTAAAAAAGCCGTAAAAAGACCAAATCACAACGGAAACGGGGACACTAAACAGTGACGCACACAGCTGGGACTGGCTTCAAAGTAGTACGTGTTTTCTGGATTTTTTTAATGACTAGGTTAGCTATTGTTGGGAAAATACTGAATGTTCTCTCTTCCAATATGAGAGTAACATGCTAACAAAGGTATCCCAACTGTAGCTGTGAACATGACAGGATGTGTGATTACCTAGAAGAGCATCAGGACTGTTTGAGGCAGATGATAGCTATGTGATTAACATGATGATTCAGCCTCTATGGAGAGAGACATCAAGCATGCTCATTTCTGACGTGGAGCTAATCTGAAGTAAACATTGAATACTGCTTTCTATCCCTCCATCTTGTGACTGTGTAACTCCCTCTCTTGGATATCAGCATGTGAAAGACACTGTCCAGGAACTAGTTGATGCTCTATATGTGATGACTACTTCCAGATGTTGAGAAAAAGTCAGAATGTTTAGGAAAAGTCCGATTTTTTTGTAAAAGTAAAAAAAAAATGTAAAAGTCAGAATTTTGAGAAAAAGTTGGAATTTTGAGAAAAAGACAGAATATTTAGATTTTGAGAACAAGTCAGAATGTTGTGATCAAACATAGTATTTGTATTTATACAGGATGTATGACAACCTACAAGAACCGGTATTCCTCCATCTTGAGACTGTGTAACTCCCTCTCTTGGATATCAGCATGTGAAGGACACTGTTCAGGAACTAGTTGATGCTCTTTATGTGATGACTCCTTCCATTCTGGAGAGGATCAGAAACACATGGATCCTGAGATTGAAGCTGAAGCCGGGGACGAGTGAGATTTTTCTAACAGCGACTTTAGCTAACTAGCTTACAGCAGATATGCAATTATATTGGAAGGAATCATACGATCAAGTTGTAAGACAATAAAACATTTTAGGTACGTTTCCAGTGACCAACTACGTAACCCTAATGTCAACAAGGGCTCTGGTTCCAGCTGTTTGCATCACTTCTGAGTATCCTCTGGTATCATGATATCATGTGCTTTGACACTGATCTAAACTCAAAGACAGCATGTAACATCTTCCTCTTGCAGGCTTGTATTCTGCAGCAAGGAGACATCTGGCAATGAGACGACAACTACATTAAAATATGTTGTTATTCTGTTATTTTCTTGTTAGTGCGTGTATTGTCGGTGATAAAGGTGTTTCGTAATTTTGTAATTGAAGGTAAATGACCTTCTGCCGTTAAATATACTCTCTCTTGTTGCCTTGGAAGCCAGACTCAGAAAAGCCTATTCACACGGTTTGTTTTTCTGCCCACGTGACGCTTTCTGTCCGTTCCAAAAACCTTGATCCTCTGGTGTTTAGCTGCGTTTGAAGCGAGGACCTTTCTGACAGCTTGTCTCTACATTATGTTGGACACAGATGAGGGAGACGAAGGACAAACAGCGGGGGAGCGTTTGGATAAAGAGAAAAAGGAAAACGGTGGGATTTGATTTCCTGTCATCTGCTGTGCTAAACCTTTAAACTGAATGTAACAGATTGTTAGGACGCTTTCTAGCCGTGATCTGCTTCCACCCTCGCTGTCTGTGTCAGAATACGTCCTTCTTTCTAAATATGTCTCTCCATTTCTCGCCTCTTTATTTTGTTTACCTTAAAGCTTTAATCCTCTGCCTCCTCATCTAAACAAGTGTCTTTATGTTAGTTTGTAAGGGTAATATGATATTATATGATTGATTGATTGATTGATTGATTGATAATATGCACAGTATCTATGTGTAGGCCTAACAAGTTCTGCATATATTGAAATAGTTTCATACAACCACACCAATTTGGATTTTTGTGGATTCATAGGAACGGACAGGATGTTGGGAAACCATAGTTTGTCTAACGTTGGTTCTGTTGACCATGTTTATAAATTAATTAACATTTATATTTTAGTTGGCTTTGGCCCTCTTCTTCTCCCACATTCCACATCGTAGAAACTCCGTTCGAACATCAAATGTTCAGCTCGGTCGGGAATCAATGGCTATAACTTTTATCATTCATAACTTTCATAATTCCAGAGATACATCCCATAATGCATCACATTTTTAACATGGAAGTCAATGGAGAAACTCTTCAGACTTCAACAATCTTCATGCAACTTCAACTGCTCCTTCATACTTTCACTCAGAAACCTCATTCCCACTTTAACATGTTACACATCTTTCTGACATTACTCGTGTAATATAACTTTTAGATCTAATAATAATAATAATAATGCATTACATTTTTTATTAGAGCGCTTTTACAGGTGCTCAAAGTGCTTTACAAGTCCACATTACACATATTAGACATGTAAGAGTCATTACTGCGGACATTACCCACAGGAGAAAATGTGGGTAAAGTGTCTTGCCCAAGGACACAACGGCCTGACGCAGTGGCGGCCGAGGCGGGATTCGAACTGGAGTTCACCAACGCCCCTTGATCTGATGAACAACGCTCGACACTGATTGATTCGTAGTGATTCGTACTTTTACAGATATTAAACATTGTTCAGACCTTGGTAAAGAGGCCTTCTTCAGATTTTAGAGTTCATAATGATGTCTCCAGTGTCTCTTTTCCTAAATCCTAATGAATTCTCCTTCATTTCTCCTGAACCTCTTGACATGTTCCGACTGAGGTTAAGGACAAGTGGAAATAGAAAGACATAGAAGTAGGTTTTGTTGACTTTTTGTCCAAATCCCTGGTCTTTACAACAATCACATCATTACATATTCATAAATGAAACATATACTGCCTTATGAAGGTGTTCCAGTCTGTAGAGGGAAGTTCAGCATTGGTATTAGTATTATTTAAATGAGCTGTTATGCATGCATGAACGTGTGTTAATTGGATTTTTGAATGTTACCCCGCCTGTCGGAACGGCAGCAGGAACGATGTTTGTAAATTTGTTAAATGAGCCAATGTGATCTTTGTAGTGTGAAATCAACCAGTATTTTAGGGTTTCTCTTTTTGAGGCGAGTAAGCAAACATTGGCGCTTCACAGGTGAAGCTGCTACACACACACACTCACACACACACACACTCACACTCACAAGGCTCGTCTGGCATGTGTGCAGACACGTTGTACAAAGGCTTGATTTTGTGATATCGCAGGGTAATCTCAAAGCAGATGCTTGAGTCGTGACTTCCGATGTGAATACACAAAACCAACCAAGCATTTCCTGAAACACACTCTCTCACACACACACACACACACACACACACACACACACACACACACACACACACACACACACACACACACACACACACACACACACACACACACACACACACACATATAAAACATTAAGCATACCCGTACACTGCATACAAACACACTCATATGCATACATTACATTACATGTTACATTACATTCAAAAATCCAATTAACACACATTCATGCATGCATAACAGCTCATTTAAATAATCCAGGACATGGTTAAACTGTACACCCCAGCGCGTGCACTACGCTCTGCATCAGCCAAACGACTCGCTGCACCCTCGCTGCGAGGGGGACCCAAGTTCCCATCAGCAAAAACACGTGGGTTTGCTATCCTGGCTCCAAGATGGTGGAATGAGCTCCCCATTGACATCAGGACAGCAGAAAGCTTACACACCTTCCAGACTGAAAACTAATCTCTTTCGACTCCACTTCGAGCGATAGAATTACTAACAAGGCACTTATATACTAATAAAGGACTGGCTTATCTAAAGCCAGCTGAGTAGCACTTGAAATGTTTGGCTCTATGAAACCTGATGTACTTTATGATTCTGTTTTCTTCAAGGTTGTGTCTTCCTGGTCGTATGTGCTTATTGTAAGTCGCTTTGGATAAAAGCGTCAGCTAAATGCAATGTAATGTAATGTAATGTTACTTGTTAGACGCTTTTATCCAAAGCGACTTACATACTCAGTACTGTGGACAATCCCCATAGGAGCAATTTGGGGTGAAGTGTCTCAGGGACACAACGACATGCTGACTGCAGTGGGGTTTGAACCTGTGCTCCCTGATCCCTGATCCATACACTCATCCACGGGCTTCCTGCATACAAGAAATCCTGAAGAAAGCCAATCAGTGACAAAGTGCTGCAGGAAAACACACACACACACAGACTCACACACAACCACACACACACACACACACACACACACACACACACACACACACACACAGTCAACATATCAAGTTAAAAAACTCATCCTACAGATAACCTTTAGAGGCAACTGATTGCCTTAAATTCATTGAGTATACAAAGCGTGACTTGTTCTCGTCGTCTCACATTTAACACACTGCAGTTCATTTTTAAAATACTTTTTTATTTATTTAGCTTAAACCTATTTTGTATTCGTTGTTTTATAAAAACATTATGTAAAACAACTTATTTCACAATCCAGGCATATGATAAGGCATGTTTCTCTCTGTTGATTTACTTCCTTCAATAAATATAGTTTTGTATTTTGAGAATGTGTACATACCAAGTCAATACATAAAAAGTTTAAAAAAGAAGCAGATACAACACACATATAAACACAAAGACTCACACAACCACGTGAGAAGTGGTGCTAACACACACACACACACACACACACACACACACACACACACGCACACACACACACACACACACACACACACACACACACACACAGTCAAATAATCCCTCACCCACACACCGACACGAAACACACACATCACAGAGCAAGTCCTCACACGCAGAGAGGAACAATCACGTCTGCTTTGTTTTGCTTCCCCTCTCACTGAGGAGTGACATTTGGAGGGGCTCGATGGGGGGGGGTTCGGCGATGAATAGCACGAGTCAGCATGAGGATGGAGCAAAAGAAGAGTCAAAGAGAAACAGAACAGACTTTGGGGAAAAGTGTGTTCAGCTTAGCAAACAGGCTGCACGGAGGATCGTCCTGTGATGCTGAGAACAAAAGAAGAAGACACTTCAAGAGGAGAGGAAACAGAGCTAGGGAACGAGAGGAGAATGTAGGTGGCATTAATTGGGTAATGTCAGCTGCTATATGTAACAGGATATAGCAAGACAAGTGAAAAAGGGAACATGATACATAATAAACCGTTCAATGATAATTGTTTGACATGAAACATTTAATTATCTCATTAACCATAATTTTTTGTTGCCTTAGCTTCCTGTAAAGACAGATGTTTATTTTGAATTAACACAGCACATGCGCCATTTAGAAGCCCTATTGTGCTTTTCCCTTTTCCTGTAGTTTGTTATATAAGTTTTAGTGCATGTAAATGGTCTGCAAAGGCTAACATCCCTCTGTTGAGTTTCTCTCCCACACACTCCTCCCTACCCGAAACACCTCTATTGGACTCCATTGTTTACTAGAGTTTATTTTCGATTCAAGCCCCTTTCGTAGCAAAGGCATTTGCAAATTAATTATAAGTAATGGTTTTAGCTATAATCCTTAATAATGTGTTGTAAAGTTATTGACAAATCTTTAGCACACGTTGCTTCAAGCTTTCAAGTGAAATTCTCAACATTAAAAGGTCACCTATCGTGCTATGTTTAGGCAATAGGTCTCAGATATATAAAAATATATAAAAAACATGTCTATGAAGTGTTTTGCTCAAAATACCAAACATATCACCCATTCTAGCCATGCCTCATATCCCTCTATTTCACTTCCTGTTTCTAAAGTGCTGATTTGGGTATAAAGCTTTAAAGAGGAGGGGTCTGAGCTCATGCGGGACCCGGCAGCTACTGTCTAAACTAAATGCTGCCGTGATGAAACGCCATATCATGGATTATCAAGGATTCTCTCTGAAACAGTCTGGAGCTCAAAGGCTTTCTCTCTTGCCGGTTATACCACAAGGTGAGTTCCTTTTTACTTCCTGCTTCTTCACACACATGCTCTCCAGTACAGGTTAGCTCTGAGTGTTAGCATGCTAATGTAAACACCGACCATATTACGTCCAAAACAGTCTGGCATTGTTTCTGATAGCAACTTTCTGATTGGGCCGTGGGTCCACATTTCAGATATTACGTCATATCGGACGTAAATCTGGATCAGCTCCGTTGTTCCCCGTTTTTAGAGATTTGGGTACGGAGGAAAAGAGAGAGGGTTTTATTTTCTGACGCTTCCGGGGACACATGTTGAAAAAGACATCAAAAAGTGCATTTTGCATGATAGGTTCCCATTAAATCTTAAAATGGAGAAACATTTCCAGAGTCCATGTGCTGTTAGAATGTATTTTTGGAACGAGGTCACATTTATATCAAATGTGCCATATGGGCATTAGCAAAAAACTGGTCAGAAATCAGTGCAGACAAATGTCATATAGATCATTCTGGAACATGTGAGACGGGTTTGTATTTATTTGTTTGGCTGAGTCTTGAGAACTAAAGATTTTCTCTGCATGCATTCATAACGGGCATGTTAGGAGATGTATTCAAACTCTGGAGGTGGGTGTCAACATTTCACTGCCTGCAGATATTTCAAGCCTGGAAAGCTCCCCGTAACAAATGAAGCAGGGGCAAACTCAGAGTCAAGATAAGGGGATATTCATTGCTACCTTCAAAATGAAAAAGGAAAATCATGTTGTGGCCACAAGTGAAGTTCATATTAGCTGATTTCTCAAGTGTTCTTCATTCATAGAAACACCTCACGAAGTAAAGTGCAACAAAGATTGTTTGTTTACACCAGGGGTGCCCGGAGGCCATTTTGAATCAGCCCTCAGCAAATTCAAAAAGTATGATGGTCTTCAGATGAAAACATTCTCTATCAAATCTAAGTTGATAAGAAAAAAGCCCAATAACTTATTTTCATAACACGCTTGAAATAAACCCTTCATATTTCCTCTTATGATAACAGTCTGAAGCTTCTGCTTTAAGGAATGAGCTGCTAACAAAATCAATGAGACCCTCTGGTGAGCTTTGATGTATAGGCTGTTGTTTCTCTTAAAGCATATTCAAGTAATACGCATCATTTACCTACATTTGATGAATTTTGCTAACCTATGAGGCAATATACCTCACCTCTAGTGAGTGGCCCAGCCCTTCGTATATCTTTCTGTCTGTGAACAAAGTTTGGACACTCCTGGTTAACACATGCTACACGGTGAGGCACCACAACTCCATTAGCTAACTATACATGGCAGATTAAACATGACAAACAAGACACTCTGAGCGTGGTAATAAGAAGACCACAGTGTGAAAATGTCTGTGTGTATTAAATATTCATTAGTGTTTTCCTTCATGACCTTTTCCTACATTGTTTTCTAACCTGTAACGAAAAGGCTCTGAAACCTAAGACGTGTTTAGCCAACCTTGTAAATGTATGTTGATCGTTTTCACATTGTGTTACATTGGCACACGGTCAGAATGAATACATAGAGAAGATTAGTTTCTCACAATATTTAACGTAATGTATCTACATATTACATTGCAAATCGCTGAATGTGATATTTACAGTCCAAAATAATAAATATAATGCATAAAACACAAAGGGAAACACAAATGGGACCTTGCACCAAAGTCTCCTTAATAACACTAATACAAGTTTAAACAATAAAACTCACTTGAAAAATGTCACCTTTCAATCCGATAGACCTTGAGAACGCTTGTTTCGAGTTAATTGATGATAATTTGTAAACAACTGAAAATGTGCATAAAAAATAAATGCTATGCAGAAAAATATGTTTTTTCAATTATCAAAATCTGACCCTTTTTTGTTGTAAAAACCCAATTCGTTTTTGACATGAATGAGTCCTTTTAAATCTACGTTTAACATGCAGCCACTGTACATGCATTCGTTTAAGTCTTGTGTTATGGTTTCTGTCTTGTTTTATGTTTCTTGTGTTTCAGCTTCAGTGTGTGTGTGTGTGTGTGTGTGTGTGTGTGTGTGTGTGTGTGTGTGTGTGGTGTGTGTGTGTGTGTGTGTGTGTGTGTGTGTGTGTGTGGTGTGTGTGTGTGTGTGGTGTGTGTGTGTGTGTGTGTGTGTGTGTGTGTGTGTGTGTGTGTGTGTATCTGTGTGTGTGTATGTGTGGCCTAGCATTACTATACTTGTGGAGACCTAAATCTGTTTACACAGTCACGTGTGGGGACTCGCCTCCCTTATGGGGACAAAATGGAGGGGGGGATCATTAAGTTTAGGGTGAAGACTTGGTTAGGGTTAGGATTAGGGTAAGGTTAAGGGTTAGGGTTAGGCATGTGTTGGTTATGGTTAAGGTTAGGATAAGTCTCCAGGAAATGCATGTAAGTCAATGTAATGTCCTCTGAAGTGATGTACATGGTGTGTGTGTGTGTGTGTGTGTGTGTGTGTGTGTGTGTGTGTGTGTGTGTGTGTGTGTGTGTGTGTGTGTGTGTGTGTGTGTGTGTGTGTGTGTGTGTGTGTGTGTGTGTGTGTGTTTGTGTGTGTAGCTGAGGAATGCGCTGCGTCTGCACTAACACACTGAATAACAATCAGGATCACTGCGTGGAGTCGTAACATGTACATGACATGTTCCTTGTTAACACGGTGCTGTCAGATGACATCAAGTGACAAGTGCAAGCGCAAACAGGGAATAATACAAGACCTCACACGACATTTAGAGGCACACAGAGACTCTCATGTGAAAGAGGAAGGCATTTACTGCCAATCATAGAGTTATTTAAAGAGACACGTTAAGGGAACAGCAGAAGAAGACAGACAGGAAATCAACATTAAAGGGAACATAGAAGACAACACTATAGCAAAAGTAGATAAGAAGTAATCACTAAAGGGAACAGCAGGAGAAGACTGAAAGGAAGTATGTACTTAAGGGAACAACAGAAGAAACAGGAAGTAAACAGACAGAAGGTAAAAATAATTGGGAACAACACAAAACAGACAGACTTGAAAATAAAAATAAATCTTGGGGTTTGAGATTTAAAAACAAATTAAATCGACCTCTGTAGCAAACTTAGAGGTGACATCTTGACTTTCTTGCATGCTTTTATATTAAACACTACAAGCAGAAGCCATACAGAGTTTTTAATGATCTACTCTTAGCCGCCGACTCAGGCAGCCCAGCTGTCTTGGTGCTGTTAGATTTAACTGCTGTCTTTGACACTGTGGATCATAGTATCCTGTTGTCACGGCTTGACAGTCCGCAGGCAGGCTCTGCCCTTGCATGGTTCAGGTCTTATTTGACGGATCGTAGCTTCTCAATGCAGCTAGGAGCCTTCTCCTCTGCTAAAGACCCGCTTACCTGTGGGGTTCCCCAAGGCTCGATTCTGGGCCCCATCCTTTTTCTATTGTACATACTGCCCCTAGGTTCAATTCTCAGGAAACATAATATCCCCTTCCATTGTTACGCTGATGATGTACAGATTTATCTGCCTCTCTATCAAAATGCCAATTCACTACAGCAGTTGAAGAACTGCTTAACAGAGATTAAATCCTGGCTGAGCCAAAACTTCCTCACCCTCAATGAGAGCAAGACCGAGGTCATCTTTTTTGGACCCCAACCAACAGTCTCCCCGGTTGATATTCTGGGCTCGCTCAATAAAAATATCCTCCCATCTGTCATGAACCTTGGAGTGACCTTCAACAGCGCCTTTAAATTTGATAAGCAGGTTAGCACTGTAGTCAAGACCTGCTTTTCAAAATACGACTATTGGCTAAGACCAAGTCGTTTTTATCTTTTAAAGACCTAGAAAGGGTTATTAACGCCTTTGTTACCTCGAGACTGGATTACTGCAATGCTCTGTATGTGGGTATGGACCAGGCCTCAATTAGACGCCTGCAGCTTAAAACCCGAGGGCATCGAGCTTTCGCAGCGGCTGGCCCTAGGCTCTGGAATACTTTGCCCCTCCATGTGAGGTCGGCCCAGACCCTGGGGGTTTTAAATCAACTCTTAAAACTCACTTTTTCTCTCTGGCTTTTGTTTAATTATTTATTTATTCATTCATTTATTTATTTATTTATTTTAATATTTATAACATAACATAGGATTTCATAAAGTATTTTTAAAATAGTTTATACATTATTCGAATATAGGAATAGTAGATAGGATTACTTAAAATATAATACCTTATATTTCATATTTTTTCCCTTTAGACCCTTGTGGTTTATTCTTAAAAACCCTTACCCACACCCCATTTTCCCTCTGCTGGTCTATGGCCTTGTAGAGGGTAACGGGGTACAGAGTCGCTTAGATTGAGTGGGGAAGTTCATGAGATCTTTCTAGAGGGTTATCAAGAATAACTTTTATCCAATGACCTCTTCCCTCTCTGTCTGTGTCTGTGTATTCTCTTGTTCCGATTAACTCAGCCAAATCTTTGTTCTTGTTTTGTATCTATATCTACGCCGGGATCCGGAGTGGAGGCTGATCCTCTTGCTGTAGTCCTGTGTCTTGGATCCTCTATCCTGAGTTCTGGATTAAGTCGTGGACTTCGGGTCGTGGCTGAACCTGTCTCTGCGGTCCTGCCTTGGGTCTCGTCATGCTGCTTCCCTGATGGCTTCCACAGGATTGTAGCTGACATCCTCGTGGATTCATCTTCTTATTACAGACACATGCATTTCCTAACATTCGGTCTATATGCTGTAAAATGTATTATCTCTTGGATTTGCACACGGCATCTATTGCACGTCTGTCCGTCCTGGGAGAGGGATCCCTCCTCTGTTGCTCTCCCTGAGGTTTCTCCCATGTTCCCCTTAAACTGTGTGTTTTCTCTGGAAGTTGTTCCTTGTACGATGCAGAGTTCCCGTTAAAGTTTAAATCTTCTGGACAAAATTTGAAAAGTGCCGGTCAAAGGTCTTCTTTATTTATTGAGCTTTAAAACAAATTGATATGATTCGATATTAAACAAACTAATTATAGTAGATTAACTACAATTATTCAAAAGTGAACAGTAATTTACAATAACACGGGAATAATAAACGGATGCGCTCTCTCTCCTTCTCCTGACAGCCCGTCTCATGCAGCTCGCGGATCAGTAATGAGTAACTCGACAGTAAAACTAACGTATCTATAACTAGTTACGGTAGTTTGAGAGGTCATTAAAATAGCTACGTGTGATTTTCTAACCTGAAGTATGTGTTTTGTTCCGCTCACCGCTGCATGTGATCATGCAGAGCTGCGTGTCGACTCGTCAGCAGCAGCTGATCTCTCCCTCCCGTCAGATTAGACTTTACTCGCGTTTATGTCCATATCGATCAGATCCAGCTAGTTCTAGCTAATGATATGACTACCTGCTTATCATAAGACACCTAAACAATAAGCGTCGCTATGCAACCGGGTGAGGCCGCAAAGTATAGCGCAGCATTATGCATTTGTTTACATGCCCACCGGAACCCCGAGGCATTACCAACAGATCAACGCACAATCAACCCATACAGGACATCTCTTTCTCCACATTACGTGTTAGACATTAGAATTGACTATTCTTGTCTGTCACATAAGTGGCGCAAGTTGCGCACAGATGCGGTATTGCGCTAAGGGGACATTATTTTGATTGGACACTTTGACCGGAGAGATTAGATTTGCTGGTCTTCAGCACTTTGGCTCGACCAAAAATCATTTATAAATGTGCTATATAAATAAAACTTTGATTTGATTTGATACAAATATGTACCATTGAGTAAATTGAGTTGCATTGTGGGTAATGTAGTCACAAGGTTTTGACATGAAGGAGCCAGAAAGGTTACGTTAAGGGTTATGGATGGCAATGCTGAATAGGGCGAGTCATTTAGTGATAGTTCATGTTATTTAGATACAAATATTTGAAATGATTACATGTGTGCAGGGAAAGATGTATTTAAAATCAGCTTGGCTCTCCGACTATCTCCAAGTGTATGGCAGTAACTGAGAAAATATGTGAGAGAATGAGGCAATGAAAAGGCAGATATTTGCAGTGTCTTGGTTAGAAGAGAATAAGGACACGAGGGAAATGTCAGTCTGTGGAATACAGCAGCTCTCAATCCGTATCAAAACCTTTAAACAAGAGGCTGCCACAATATTTTTAGATGGACACTTCAAGAGAATTGATGAAGAACCTCCTCTGGTAATTTTTTTAATACAAGTCCCACTGCGACATTACCCTGGTCGGGCCAATCAGCCCAACTCTGCTTCAGACAAACTCACAGAGATGCTAAATCTGTTACGCACACACACACACACACACACACACACACACACACCACACACACACACACACACATGCACTAAGGCTAGCGTCTTCCTCTCATTTTAATATTGATAGAAGCAGAAACACTTTGTGCGAGTTAAAGTGCACATGTTGCAAAAGTGTCTCAACAGCAAAAGCATAAAATCCTACAACTAATTGGTTCTCTGTGGGCCTCCCCTGACAGGCCCAAACATTAGGGTTACACACAGAGAGAGAGAGATGGGAGGAGACGAGGAGGAAAGAGAGACAGAAAGTAAGAGATAACACGAAATGAGTCGAGGAAGCATTGTCTGACAGATAATGCCAAAGGAGGGTCACTGGAGTCAAAGATAAACAGAGAGTGACAGAGAAAAGCTAATGAATGCAAATTATAGATGATTGGGTTATTTTTACGTTTTTATTTCACGGCTACATACTAAATAACTAATTAACTCAAGTGTCCTTACTGGCGGCCTTTCATCAAAATCAACAGAGCCTTTATTTTGTGCTACTTTTAGTGTATTATTTCTAACACTCATCAGACCATCTGGACTTGTAGAAATTGATGGAGTTTTCCCGTGGAGTCAAAGGAAAACAATTGTAGTTTTCATAGCGGAATAAAGACTCTATCTACAACTGTGAAGGTACTTTAATAAGATATCAAAGCAGGTATCAGGGTCACAAATAATAAAAAGAATTGTACGTGATGCATACAAGGAGTTCACCCCCTTGCAACCACATGCACACACTTCCTCTCCATTTGTAAGTGGGCCGCCTGAGTCTGTGCACTTTGTGTCCAGATGGAGGGAACCCAAAGCGTGTTAGACACACTGCGATGCTCGGTGCAGACATACCATGTTCTCAAGATGTTACAGCTTTAACTCCAGCTTTTGGCATTTGCCATCCAACTTATATATTGAACCTTCCCAACTCCCCCTTCCTCTTTGTTCCCCCCGCTATGTTCCCTTTTTATGTTCCCATCTCTCTCTCTTTCATTTCAATGAGCTTCACTGGCATCAGACGCGTCTTTTACTGCCAGAGCCTCTTGTCTCACATTGCCTCTCCAATGTGTGTGCAAGTGTGTGTGTGTGTGTGTGTGTGTGTGTGTTGTGTGTGTGTGTGTGTGTGTGTGTGTGACAATCCTGTTAATCCCACTAGTAATGGTGTGTATTGGGAGAGGTTTCAAACATGACCACTGGGGCTGGTTCTTTGGCTGAGTAATAGCCATGAAAAAGGAGGATTTGACGCCATGTGTCCGACAGCTTTTCAGAGCCTTCTGGGGGAAAAGCTGACTTCTAATGAGACACTTAAAATCGTATGTGATTAAAACATCAAAGAGAGGAGAAAGGACAAGATATAACTATCAAAGTTCTGTCATTTAGGAAAATACACCTCATTGATTGTATATTTAGCAGTAGGGCTACCGCTATATCAGCTATATGTCAGGGTGCGTGGAAACGGTAGGACCCAAATGCAGAATTTAACAAAAAAAGCGAGCTTTATTAAATAACAAAAGCTGTGGCAAAAAGGCAGTATCCAAAATATCCAAAGACAAACGAGCAGCACAAGGAACACAGACCGTGGAATAACATGGAGGGGAAAACAATGAACCGACATGGAACACAGGGGACGACTACTTCTTCTTCTTCTCTTGCTTTTGGCGGATTGCAAACAACTTAAAAGGTGCATACCGCCACCTACTGTACATGTACTGAATCACCACATCATTCCAACTCTTTAATTTATGCCCTAGTCAAAATAAAATTAAAATAAATCAATAAATCATGAAATAAATCAAACAAAAACCAAATCTATGTTCTTTCCTGACCTACTGTTAAACTTATTTGTCCTACCCCAGTTTCAGCAAAGAATTTAAACAGTGCCTTTCTGGTTAGCTCTTACTCCCTCTCCTTGTGTTCCCAAACACCAACCACACTCCATTCCCTCTCTGCCTCTAAGACTTTATCCTTTAGTTGTTCTCTTTCTGCTTTATAGATGTCACAATTTAACAATATATGTCAGGGGAAGACTAGACTAAATACACAGAAGGGTAATCACAGGACAAGACACAGCTGGGCAGGGGAGGGAGAAACACAAGGGCAACAGGTGAACACAATGAGACAATCAGACACACCAGGGAAACTAACGACAGGGAGGAGGACCAGACAAAACACCGAATGAACAGACTTACAAAACCCATAACCAGACAGACAACACTAAAACCGTGACATAACCTGAGAGTGTGACACTATATTTTTCTGGTTCACTTTCACAGGCCTCAATCAAATACATTATTCTGCAATTGAGGTCATGTGTTTAAATAGATATCAATATGAATCACCCTACACACACACTGGTGTTTATTATGACTCAATGCATAATCCTACTTTCGTACATATTTATTCATCCAAGGATTAAAATAATCCCCAACAAATAACAAAGAAAAAAAAGGAATTTCTGAAAGCCATGCTTTGTCAGGCCATGTCTTTATTAATTAGTTTCAAACAAACAAACCATTTGTAATCTGCATCTTAACAAATGACTTTTAATGAGCAGAGGTATGAAGGTTTGAAACAGACTTTGTTGCTTCCATTTCAATCAAACTTCATTAACTTATTGAAGTCTGTTCTGACTTTTGTCGATTCTCACAGTTTTTTGATGGCTAAAAAGTGAAATTGCAGTGGAGCAGACAAGAAGGCAATCTTAGGCGACCAAACCTGGCAACCTACATTGAGATTGCAGAGAACGTTTGTTGCTGTTCCTCTTAGAAACCACAAGATTTGCCAGGTTGGAAGTTTGGGTTATTGTGTGTTGTTCTGGGGAGTATCAGTTTCTGAAAGTTTCTCAGTGTTTATCGACGTTATTAAACAGATTGCATGGTAGGTGTTGGTCAATATTGACAGCATGTAGGTGGGTTGTGTATTCATTGTTGTGAGGTCAATACCTTTAGGGTGTATTCTTATTCTTTATTCTCAAAAGCCTGAAGTAAGGCTCAATACTGAGTAAGGGAACAACAAGGAAGCGGTCAGTGTATATTTGGCATTTGTAGACGTATCAGATGCCAATTGTACTCATAAAAGGCCTCAACGCTCACTGTTGGACACAGAAAGTTAACTTGCTCGACAAAGCGTACACATGATAAAGGTGAGTTAACCTCTAACCGCCCACTGCTCTGTCTGCAGGGTACAAGCAGTTTGAAAACTTTCACACACTGCAAGTTCTATGAATAAATATATGAACCTGTAAATAGATATATTGATGAACAAGACAACTTTCGAAAACTGACCTTCAGTAAGAATAAGTACGTGATTCCTCACTTCGTTTAAAACTTTACTTGTTAGACGCTTTTATCCAAAGCGACTTACATACTCAATACTGTGGGCAATCCCCACAGGAGCCATTTAGGTGTCTCAGGGACACAACGACATGCTGACTGCAGTGGGACTCAAACTTGCTATCCTCTGATTCAAAGACCAGCGCAGTAATCCACTGAGCCACACGCCTCCCATGTCTTATGATAATAATTCAAGAAGTCTTTCATGAATGAAATGGAGGTGACATGTAATCAGGAATAACGTGTGGGATGATATTACAATCTCAATTATCATCCTTTTCTTAGTAGATCAATCTCTTTTGGGGTATATGGTATTCTAAATATACGCTGTGTACAATTCTCTTTTTACGCTCACTAAATATGTCTCGTAGGCAGCAGGTTTAATATTGTATTGATTTTAAGTACATTTATTCAAAACCACCTGCATGTGTATGTGCACGATTTTATGTAGAAGTCTAGGCATTTCTTGACAAATTTGAACCTGGCAGGCCAATAATTGCCCTTGAAAGTGAGGAATAAAAAAAAACGTACAGAGCATTTGAATGGCAGTGAGGACTCTCTTGTACTTCCCTACTGGAAATAAAGAACATTGGAGTTGAGTTTGGGTTTTTAATCAATCCAAATTCAATACAAACATCCATTAAGTGTAAAAGCTACTTAGTGTTTTAACGCTTCTTTCAATATGAGATGGATCAGTATTTCTTATTCAAACCTCCATGTCACGTGATCGCAACGTTTCAGTCTGTAAGAGCAGAACAAAGATGGATCGGATAAGACAAAGCACCTCACTTTTTCAACAATTCAACCATAGCTGCTGAACCGGAGCGGTCCTGCAAGTCTTCTGAGTGGTGTAGCTCATAACCAGGAGTGTGTCATCTGAGTGTTTGACTATTCTCTAATGAGGGTCCATGTGAGTCATTACCTTACCTCTGACAACTGTAAGCTTATATCTGATATTCTGGTTAAACCTTTCAGCTCTGTCCACGTCTTTATACCTAAACGTGTGATTTTGAGCCCCAGAGCCAATTAGCTGCCCCCATGTGACATTTCACTCGTGACCCTATGGAATTGGAAGTGGTCTGAGTGTTAGAGGTATTTATGTATGAGTCACTGTGTGGAGAAATGGCATTGGTTAAAATGTGTTGTTGTGCTGTAACATGTACGCAGTCAAGCTGTCAATTACTGAACGTTCGTATTTGTCTGCAACACGTCACAAATACGCATTTCAAAGAGGCTAATTGTATGCATGTTTTTTCTGTGTGTGTGTGTGTGTGTCACATCCCCAGGGAGGTGTGACCTGATTCCTCCAGACAATGGCACTCGTGTTGTTACGTTAATTGTCTGATTCTCTCACTTGAACCAGATTAAATGATTGTGACCGTATAATTATGCTCACTGAGGGAGGTTTGTTTGTGTCTCTGCGTGTGTTTCAATTGGCTAACTATGCTAAATGATTGTTAAATGAAGAAGCAATTAATGTCTCTGCTCACAGGAATGTACTCAAATACTGATATATTTCACCAGTAATAACATCTTCTAAACATGTTCTCTCTCATTTGTGTTTAGAAATAAAATAAATAAATAAGGAAATTTATCGAACTGTTGTGTTGTCCTTAGATCTAGCATCAGAGAAAAGTGTACATACTAAAAAGAAATTAGATACGCTTTATTATATTGCAATACAATATTATACTGTATTTGCAAAGATATGCTTCAGCCTTCAACAACAAAAACTAAAATATATGAAAACGTCCGATCCAAAATGTATTTGAGTATAAAGTAAAATAAAATGGAAATACTCAAGTAAAGTACCAGCAACTCAAAATGGTAGTACTTGCGTGTCCAGTTATTTTACACCACTGATTATATGGAGCTGATTATGGATGATGATCAGTTTAACAATCTTAATGTCAGTTTTCCATATATGTATTTGTTGTTTAACCTATGGAAATAACTAAAAAAGTGTTGTTATTGTTCCTCAAAAACTCTTTGTTTACAGGAAGGTGGGGGCAGTAGACATGTGTAGAGATAGTTAAGCAGGAATTACCGGAGGCAAAGTAATTAATATTTGAATTAATTCTGTCACATTATCAAACATTTAAATAGCTATTGCATGACTTGGATATAATCAAACTAACGCAGGTGGACTGGATGAATATAAGCATTTTAATTACAAATATATTGCCTTTAATTGACTTAAGTTAAGTGTGCTGCTATTTGTCAGAGACAGAGCTAATAATGTGCTCGAAGGCAAGGGAAGGGATGAGTGGATGAAAAAGTAGAGGAAGAATAAGGGAGCAAGATGTGAAAAAATGGAGATGAGAAAGAGAAGTAGAATATACCAAGCAACAGAGAGAAACAAAAAGGTGACAAAAAAGTGAAATAGAAAGCACTAAATAAGAAGCCAATAAAAGACTCAGAGACAAAGACAGATAGCGACAACAGGATTTAATTCAGGCGCTGTCAGACTGTTCTTTCAGACGACTCATTAAAGCCCGTCCTGATTGTTCTAAAAATGAACCCGGGCAGACAACTCTCACATCATTAAGTCTGATTACATCTACAGCAACACTAGCATTTTCTTTTTTGAGAAACAGAAATTATTACAGGGTCAGCTATTAAATAAGGCAGAAATCATGCGTCAGTCAACAGCTATTAAAAAAGGCCTGAAAAACAATGACAGTGAAGCTGATGGCTCTCAGATATCGAGGATAGAAGAGGCGAGAACTGAGAGAGGAATGGAGAAGTAGAAGAAGTGGAAAGAGAATCAAAGGCCTAACAAGCCAGCAAAGTGCGATAGACATTAGCTTTCCATGAATTCCAGACATCTGCGAGTGCCTCTTTCACAGCGTGAGATGGGACCAGCACACACAGATTTCTCCGAGCCAACCCTGGGCCGCTAATTAAGCCGCCAGACCGAGATCTGGAGTGCTATTCTCTCCTGCCATCTTTGTTTCTGGGAGGCTTTGGAAACAAATGTGCTCTCTGTATCTTGTTATTCCCGAGAGAGAGAGAGAGCACCCCCAGATAGTCCCTGCTAGAGAGTAGTACTTTCCTGGGAGGAAATGGTTCGTGGGTGTGTTTCTGATTGGCTGGGCGAATTGCAAACCACGCCCCATAAAACTCCGAAAAGTTTTGTGAAGCCGCCGTTTTATTTGCTCCGCCCAGAACATGGGAGCGGTGGAGTCGACATTTCTGGCGATTTACTCGGAAGACGCTAACCAACAGCTTCTACTGAAGCCAGTCCCCAACTCCGGGGGACTTCGGGTGGCAGTATACGCCGTGAAGTTGTTTGCGGCCTGCCAGTAAATCCAAAGCAGAAGAAGAAGTGACGTCAGAGGCTTCATTTGCCTAATTCTCCCTCAGGCACTTATTCCGGTGAGAATGCAATCTACTAGAACAGTTCGAGGACTAAAGAGTTCGGGGGGAACAATACCGGGGACAAGTACCGGCTAAGTACTTGGTGTGAAAGTGGCTAATGTCTTCTATTGTATATTTATAACCATGTCTTTACTACCAGTGATTTGAATATGAACTTAACATTGTGTGCACAGAATGAGTCACGTGTATATGTGTATCCTTTCATCATCATCATTTACTGGCTGCTGGCTCTGAAGGTCCTTGCTGCGGGCTTTATTTTTAATCCCCCCATGTTCATGTTGATTGCACGTCAGGTACTGTAATTGATTTGGATCACCTGTCACTACATGTTACGCAGATGACATGTGGCTATTAGAGTATCATTAAGAAGCCGATATGTGCGGACACATTGAATAATCGAGTGAAAAATATGAAGATTGTGATGGATACGTGCATCCCTCTCCTCCTTTCACAACATTTGCAGCAATGTCCTTCAGATATTATGTCTCATGGATGATGTGGACAACACTGCACGGTGACAAACACACAATATTAGCTTTCTAAATGTGTAGAAGTATGAAGTAGCATGATTCAAAGGTTTTATTGTCATATGCATAAAGCTACAGTACAGTGTAGAAATGGCAATGAAATTCGTCTGACCTGAGCTCCTCCAACAATGCAACATATATAATAAAATAAAAAGTAGTGCAACAAGTCTATACAACATGTCGATAGAGCGGAAAATACTGAAATTCAGTACTTTGTTACTATCCACCACTGGTATGTGTGTCAGAGGAAATATAGATATAACTGTGTGTGTCTTGCTGGTTGATAAGGATCACTCATTATGTGGTGAGTTAGTTCTCTGCTGAGCCTCGTCACGACCCCCCAGCCCCATCACAACGAGCTGCTCATCTGTATTCATGGGTGGTTAACAGCCGGCGTACCTTTCCTCTGAAATACAGCAGGTGGAGCGGCGCATGAGCGCTCGCACATCATTCATCTGAGTGCCTGCTGCATGCAGAGAGCTCTGCTTCCATTTCATTCACAGGCTGTATTCACATGACAGACACTCGTTATATAATATATCTAATGTTATTAACTTGATTGAGATGTTCTGAGTAGGTATCATGTGGACTTTAGCCTCAGTTTTCTGGGTTAAATCTTCTGATTAAACACGGCATAGCGTTGTTTTTGTATGCATGGACATAGTATTTCTAAAACCTTATGGAAACAAGTGGATTTAATGTCAACAAGAACATGTTATTGTTTTCAAGAAGACCCACAAAAGCGTTTTCCGACCATTCAGCTATCTGAAACTGAGATTATGTACGGTGGCCCATCGGTGCAAATGCACGACAACGGCCCAAAACACTTCTATTAGAAACGATGCAACTATAAAAACATGAATGTGCCAAAACACGTGAAAATGAAGAAACATCTTCTACATCTTGACGAAACAACGCTGCAGTAACAAAACACTGTAAATAAAATTAAAAAAGCCGTAAAAAGACCAAATCACAACGGAAACGGGGACACTAAACAGTGACGCACACAGCTGGGACTGGCTTCAAAGTAGTACGTGTTTTCTGGATTTTTTTTAATGACTAGGTTAGCTATTGTTGGGAAATACTGAATGTTCTCTCTTCCAATATGAGAGTAACATGCTAACAAAGGTATCCCAACTGTAGCTGTGAACATGACAGGATGTGTGATTACCTAGAAGAGCATCAGGACTGTTTGAGGCAGATGATAGCTATGTGATTAACATGATGATTCAGCCTCTATGGAGAGAGACATCAAGCATGCTCATTTCTGACGTGGAGCTAATCTGAAGTAAACATTGAATACTGCTTTCTATCCCTCCATCTTGTGACTGTGTAACTCCCTCTCTTGGATATCAGCATGTGAAAGGAACTGTCCAGGAACTAGTTGATGCTCTATATGTGATGACTACTTCCAGATGTTGAGAAAAAGTCAGAATGTTTAGGAAAAGTCGATTTTTTTGTAAAAGTAAAAAAAAATGTAAAAGTCAGAATTTGAGAAAAAGTTGGAATTTGAGAAAAAGACAGAATATTTAGATTTTGAGAACAAGTCAGAATGTTGTGATCAAACATAGTATTTGTATTTATACAGGATGTATGACAACCTACAAGAACCGGTATTCCTCCATCTTGAGACTGTGTAACTCCTCTCTTGGATATCAGCATGTGAAGGACACTGTTCAGGAACTAGTTGATGCTCTGTATGTGATGACTCCTTCCATTCTGGAGAGGATCACAGATACATGGATCCTGAGATTGAAGCTGAAGCCGGGGACGAGTGAGATTTTTCTAACAGCGACTTTAGCTAACTAGCTTACAGCAGATATGCAATTATATTGGAAGGAATCATACGATCAAGTTGTAAGACAATAAAACATTTTAGGTACGTTTCCAGTGACCAACTACGTAACCCTAATGTCAACAAGGGCTCTGGTTCCAGCTGTTTGCATCACTTCTGAGTATCCTCTGGTATCATGATATCATGTGCTTTGACACTGATCTAAACTCAAAGACAGCATGTAACATCTTCCTCTTGCAGGCTTGTATTCTGCAGCAAGGAGACATCTGGCAATGAGACGACAACTACATTAAAATATGTTGTTTTCTGTTATTTTCTTGTTAGTGCGTGTATTGTCGGTGATAAAGGTGTTTCGTAATTTTGTAATTGAAGGTAAATGACCTTCTGCCGTTAAATATACTCTCTCTTGTTGCCTTGGAAGCCAGACTCAGAAAAGCCTATTCACACGGTTTGTTTTTCTGCCCACGTGACGCTTTCTGTCCGTTCCAAAAACCTTGATCCTCTGGTGTTTAGCTGCGTTTGAAGCGAGGACCTTTCTGACAGCTTGTCTCTACATTATGTTGGACACAGATGAGGGAGACGAAGGACAAACAGCGGGGGAGCGTTTGGATAAAGAGAAAAAGGAAAACGGTGGTGGATTTGATTTCCTGTCATCTGCTGTGCTAAACCTTTAAACTGAATGTAACAGATTGTTAGGACGCTTTCTAGCCGTGATCTGCTTCCACCCTCGCTGTCTGTGTCAGAATACGTCCTTCTTTCTAAATATGTCTCTCCATTTCTCGCCTCTTTATTTTGTTTACCTTAAAGCTTTAATCCTCTGCCTCCTCATCTAAACAAGTGTCTTTATGTTAGTTTGTAAGGGTAATATGATATTATATGATTGATTGATTGATTGATTGATTGATAATATGCACAGTATCTATGTGTAGGCCTAACAAGTTCTGCATATATTGAAATAGTTTCATACAACCACACCAATTTGGATTTTGTGGATTCATAGGAACGGACAGGATGTTGGGAAACCATAGTTTGTCTAACGTTGGTTCTGTTGACCATGTTTATAAATTAATTAACATTTATATTTTAGTTGGCTTTGGCCCTCTTCTTCTCCCACATTCCACATCGTAGAAACTCCGTTCGAACATCAAATGTTCAGCTCGGTCGGGAATCAATGGCTATAACTTTTATCATTCATAACTTTCATAATTCCAGAGATACATCCCATAATGCATCACATTTTAACATGGAAGTCAATGGAGAAACTCTTCAGACTTCAACAATCTTCATGCAACTTCAACTGCTCCTTCATACTTTCACTCAGAAACCTCATTCCCACTTTAACATGTTACACATCTTTCTGACATTACTCGTGTAATATAACTTTTAGATCTAATAATAATAATAATAATGCATTACATTTTTTATTAGAGCGCTTTTACAGGTGCTCAAAGTGCTTTACAAGTCCACATTACACATATTAGACATGTAAGAGTCATTACTGCGGACATTACCCACAGGAGAAAATGTGGGGTAAAGTGTCTTGCCCAAGGACACAACGGCCTGACGCAGTGGCGGCCGAGGCGGGATTCGAACTGGAGTTCACCAACGCCCCTTGATCTGATGAACCAACGCTCGACACTGATTGATTCGTAGTGATTCGTACTTTTACAGATATTAAACATTGTTCAGACCTTGGTAAAGAGGCCTTCTTCAGATTTTAGAGTTCATAATGATGTCTCCAGTGTCTCTTTTCCTAAATCCTAATGAATTCTCCTTCATTTCTCCTGAACCTCTTGACATGTTCCGACTGAGGTTAAGGACAAGTGGAAATAGAAAGACATAGAAGTAGGTTTTGTTGATTTTTGTCCAAATCCCTGGTTTACAACATCAAATCATTACATATTCATAAATGAAAACATATACTGCCTTATGAAGGTGTTCCAGTCTGTAGAGGGAAGTTCAGCATTGGTATTAGTATTATTTAAATGAGCTGTTATGCATGCATGAACGTGTGTTAATTGGATTTTTGAATGTTACCCCGCCTGTCGGAACGGCAGCAGGAACGATGTTTGTAAATTTGTTAAATGAGCCAATGTGATCTTTGTAGTGTGAAATCAACCAGTATTTTAGGGTTTCTCTTTTTGAGGCGAGTAAGCAAACATTGGCGCTTCGCAGGTGAAGCTGCTACACACACACACTCACACACACACACTCACACTCACAAGGCTCGTCTGGCATGTGTGCAGACACGTTGTACAAAGGCTTGATTTTGTGATATCGCAGGGTAATCTCAAAGCAGATGCTTGAGTCGTGACTTCCGATGTGAATACACAAAACCAACCAAGTCCTGAAAACACTCTCTCCACACAACACACACACACACACACACACACACACACACACACACACACACACACACACAACACACACACACACACACACACACACACACACACATATAAAACATTAAGCATACCCGTACACTGCATACAAACACACTCATATGCAACTTACATTACATGTTACATTACATTCAAAAATCCAATTAACACACATTCATGCATGCATAACAGCTCATTTAAATAATCCAGGACATGGTTAAACTGTACACCCCAGCGCGTGCACTACGCTCTGCATCAGCCAAACGACTCGCTGCACCCTCGCTGCGAGGGGGACCCAAGTTCCCATCAGCAAAAACACGTGGGTTTGCTATCCTGGCTCCAAGATGGTGGAATGAGCTCCCCATTGACATCAGGACAGCAGAAAGCTTACACACCTTCCAGACTGAAAACTAATCTCTTTCGACTCCACTTCGAGCGATAGAATTACTAACAAGGCACTTATATTACTAATAAAGGACTGGCTATCTAAAGCCAGCTGAGTAGCACTGTGAAATGTTTGGCTCTATGAAACCTGATGTACTTTATGATTCTGTTTTCTTCAAGGTTGTGTCTTCCTGGTCGTATGTGCTTATTGTAAGTCGCTTTGGATAAAAGCGTCAGCTAAATGCAATGTAATGTAATGTAATGTTACTTGTTAGACGTTTTATCCAAAGCGACTTACATACTCAGTACTGTGGACAATCCCCATAGGAGCAATTTGGGGTGAAGTGTCTCAGGGACACAACGACATGCTGACTGCAGTGGGGTTTGAACCTGTGCTCCCTGATCCCTGATCCATACACTCATCCACGGGCTTCCTGCATACAAGAAATCCTGAAGAAAGCCAATCAGTGACAAGTGCTGCAGGAAAACACACACACACAGACTCACACACCACACACACACACCACACACACACACACACACACACACACACACACACAGTCAACATATCAAGTTAAAAACTCATCCTACAGATAACCTTTAGAGGCAATGATTGCCTTAAATTCATTGAGTATACAAAGCGTGACTTGTTCTCGTCGTCTCACATTTAACACACTGCAGTTCATTTTTAAAATACTTTTTTATTTATTTAGTAATTAAACCTATTTTGTATTCGTTGTTTTATAAAAACATTATGTAAAACAACTTATTTCACAATCCAGGCATATGATAAGGCATGTTTCTCTCTGTTGATTTACTTCCTTCAATAAATATAGTTTGTATTTTGAGAATGTGTACATACCAAGTCAATACATAAAAAGTTTAAAAAAAGAAGCAGATACAACACAAATATAAACACAAAGACTCACACAACCACGTGAGAAGTGGTGCTAACACACACACACACACACACACACACACACACACACACGCACACACACACAACACACACACACACACACACACACACAGTCAAAGAATCACTCACCCACACACCGACACGAAACACAACACATCACAGAGCAAGTCCTCACACGCAGAGAGGAACAATCACGTCTGCTTTGTTTTGCTTCCCCTCTCACTGAGGAGTGACATTTGGAGGGGCTCGATGGGGGGGGGGTTCGGCGATGAATAGCATGAGTCAGCATGAGGATGGAGCAAAAGCAGAGTCAAAGAGAAACAGAACAGACTTTGGGGAAAAGTGTGTTCAGCTTAGCAAACAGGCTGCACGGAGGATCGTCCTGTGATGCTGAGAACAAAAGAAGAAGACACTTCAAGAGGAGAGGAAACAGAGCTAGGGAACGAGAGGAGAATGTAGGTGGCATTAATTGGGTAATGTCAGCTGCTATATGTAACAGGATATAGCAAGACAAGTGAAAAAGGGAACATGATACATAATAAACCGTTCAATGATAATGTTTGACATGAAACATTTAATTATCTCATTAACCATAATTTTTTGTTGCCTTAGCTTCCTGTAAAGACAGATGTTTATTTTGAATTAACACAGCACATGCGCCATTTAGAAGCCCTATTGTGCTTTTCCCTTTTCCTGTAGTTTGTTATATAAGTTTTAGTGCATGTAAATGGTCTGCAAAGGCTAACATCCCTCTGTTGAGTTTCTCTCCCACACACTCCTCCCTACCCGAAACACCTCTATTGGACTCCATTGTTTACTAGAGTTTATTTTCGATTCAAGCCCCTTTCGTAGCAAAGGCATTTGCAAATTAATTATAAGTAATGGTTTTAGCTATAATCCTTAATAATGTGTTGTAAAGTTATTGACAAATCTTTAGCACACGTTGCTTCAAGCTTTCAAGTGAAATTCTCAACATTAAAGGTCACCTATCGTGCTATGTTTAGGCAATAGGTCTCAGATATATACAAATATATAAAAAACATGTCTATGAAGTGTTTTGCTCAAAATACCAAACATATCACCCATTCTAGCATGCCTCATATCCCTCTATTTCACTTCCTGTTTCTAAAGTGCTGATTGGGTATAAAGCTTTAAAGAGGAGGGGTCTGAGCTCATGCGGGACCCGGCAGCTACTGTCTAAACTAAATGCTGCCGTGATGAAACGCCATATCATGGATTATCAAGGATTCTCTCTGAAACAGTCTGGAGCTCAAGGCTTTCTCTCTTGCCGTTTATACCACAAGGTGAGTTCCTTTTTACTTCCTGCTTCTTCACACACATGCTCTCCAGTACAGGTTAGCTCTGAGTGTTAGCATGCTAATGTAACACCGACCATATTACGTCCAAAACAGTCTGGCATTGTTCTGATAGCAACTTTCTGATTGGGCCGTGGGTCCACATTTCAGATATTACGTCATATCGGACGTAAATCTGATCAGCTCCGTTGTTCCCCGTTTTTAGAGATTTGGGTACGGAGGAAAAGAGAGAGGGTTTTATTTCTGACGCTTCCGGGGACACATGTTGAAAAAAGACATCAAAAAGTGCATTTTGCATGATAGGTTCCCATTAAATCTTAAAATGGAGAAACATTTCCATGTGCTGTTAGAATGTATTTTTGGAACGAGGTCACATTTATATCAAATGTGCCATATGGGCATTAGCAAAAAACTGGTCAGAAATCAGTGCAGACAAATGTCATATAGATCATTCTGGAACATGTGAGACGGGTTTGTATTTATTTGTTTGGCTGAGTCTTGAGAACTAAAGATTTTCTCTGCATGCATTCATAACGGGCATGTTAGGAGATGTATTCAAACTCTGGAGGTGGGTGTCAACATTTCACTGCCTGCAGATATTTCAAGCCTGGAAAGCTCCCCGTAACAAATGAAGCAGGGGCAACTCAGAGTCAAGATAAGGGGATATTCATTGCTACCTTCAAAATGAAAAAGGAAAATCATGTTGTGGCCACAAGTGAAGTTCATATTAGCTGATTTCTCAAGTGTTCTTCATTCATAGAAACACCTCACGAAGTAAAGTGCAACAAAGATTGTTTGTTTACACCAGGGGTGCCCGGAGGCCATTTTGAATCAGCCCTCAGCAAATTCAAAAAGTATGATGGTCTTCAGATGAAAACATTCTCTATCAAATCTAAGTTGATAAGAAAAAAGCCCAATAACTTATTTTCATAACACGCTTGAAACAAACCGTTCATATTTCCTCTTCTGATAACAGTCTGAAGCTTCTGCTTTAAGGAATGAGCTGCTAACAAAATCAATGAGACCCTCTGGTGAGCTTTGATGTATAGGCTGTTGTTTCTCTTAAAGCATATTCAAGTAATACGCAATCATTTACCTACATTTGATGAATTTGCTAACCTATGAGGCAATATACCTCACCTCTAGTGAGTGGCCCAGCCCTTCGTATATCTTTCTGTCTGTGAACAAAGTTTGGACACTCCTGGTTAACACATGCTACACGGTGAGGCACCACAACTCCATTAGCTAACTATACATGGCAGATTAAACATGACAAACAAGACACTCTGAGCGTGGTAATAAGAAGACCACAGTGTGAAAATGTCTGTGTGTATTAAATATTCATTAGTGGTTTCCTTCATGACCTTTTCCTACATTGTTTTCTAACCTGTAACGAAAAGGCTCTGAAACCTAAGACGTGTTTAGCCAACCTTGTAAATGTATGTTGATCGTTTTCACATTGTGTTACATTGGCACACGGTCAGAATGAATACATAGAGAAGATTAGTTTCTCACAATATTTAACCCAAAATGTATCTACATATTACATTGCAAATCGCTGAATGTGATATTTACAGTCCAAAATAATAAATATAATGCATAAAACACAAAGGGAAACACAAATGGGACCTTGCACCAAAGTCTCCTTAATAACACTAATACAAGTTTAAACAATAAAACTCTTGAAAAATGTCACCTTTCAATCCGATAGACCTTGAGAACGCTTGTTTCGAGTTAATTGATGATAATTTGTAAAACAACTGAAAATGTGCATAAAAAATAAATGCTATGCAGAAAAAATATGTTTTTTCAATTATCAAAATCTGACCCTTTTTTGTTGTAAAAACCCAATTCGTTTTTGACATGAATGAGTCCTTTTAAATCTACGTTTAACATGCAGCCACTGTACATGCATTCGTTTAAGTCTTGTGTTATGGTTTCTGTCTTGTTTTAGGTTTCTTGTGTTTCAGCTTCAGGTGTGTGTGTGTGTGTGTGTGTGTGTGTGTGTGTGTGTGTGTGGTGTGTGTGTGTGTGTGGTGTGTGTGTGTGTGTGTGTGTGTGTGTGTGTGTGTGTATCTGTGTGTGTGTATGTGTGGCCTAGCATTACTATACTTGTGGAGACCTAAATCTGTTTACACAGTCACGTGTGGGGACTCGCCTCCCTTATGGGGACAAAATGGAGGGGGGATCATTAAGTTTAGGGTGAAGACTTGGTTAGGGTTAGGATTAGGGTAAGGTTAAGGGTTAGGGTTAGGCATGTGTTGGTTATGGTTAAGGTTAGGATAAGTCTCCAGGAAATGCATGTAAGTCAATGTAATGTCCTCTGAAGTGATGTACATGGTGTGTGTGTGTGTGTGTGTGTGTGTGTGTGTGTGTGTGGTGTGTGTGTGTGTGTGTGTGTGTGTGTGTGTGTGTGTGTGTGTGTGTGTGTGTGTGTGTGTAGCTGAGGAATGCGCTGCGTCTGCACTAACACACTGAATAACAATCAGGATCACTGCGTGGAGTCGTAACATGTACATGACATGTTCCTTGTTAACACGGTGCTGTCAGATGACATCAAGTGACAAGTGCAAGCGCAAACAGGGAATAATACAAGACCTCACACGACATTTAGAGGCACACAGAGACTCTCATGTGAAAGAGGAAGGCATTTACTGCCAATCATAGAGTTATTTAAAGAGACACGTTAAGGGAACAGCAGAAGAAGACAGACAGGAAATCAACATTAAAGGGAACAATAGAAGACAACACATATAGCAAAAGTAGATAAGAAGTAATCACTAAAGGGAACAGCAGGAGAAGACTGAAAGGAAGTATGTACTTAAGGGAACAACAGAAGAAACAGGAAGTAAACAGACAGAAGGTAAAAATAATTGGGAACAACACAAAACAGACAGACTTGAAAATAAAAATAAATCTTGGGGTTTGAGATTTAAAAACAAATTAAATCGACCTCTGTAGCAAACTTAGAGGTGACATCTTGACTTTCTTGCATGCTTTTATATTAAACACTACAAGCAGAAGCCATACAGAGTTTTTAATGATCTACTCTTAGCCGCCGACTCAGGCAGCCCAGCTGTCTTGGTGCTGTTAGATTTAACTGCTGTCTTTGACACTGTGGATCATAGTATCCTGTTGTCACGGCTTGACAGTCCGCAGGCAGGCTCTGCCCTTGCATGGTTCAGGTCTTATTTGACGGATCGTAGCTTCTCAATGCAGCTAGGAGCCTTCTCCTCTGCTAAAGACCCGCTTACCTGTGGGGTTCCCCAAGGCTCGATTCTGGGCCCCATCCTTTTTCTATTGTACATACTGCCCCTAGGTTCAATTCTCAGGAAACATAATATCCCCTTCCATTGTTACGCTGATGATGTACAGATTTATCTGCCTCTCTATCAAAATGCCAATTCACTACAGCAGTTGAAGAACTGCTTAACAGAGATTAAATCCTGGCTGAGCCAAAACTTCCTCACCCTCAATGAGAGCAAGACCGAGGTCATCTTTTTTGGACCCCAACCAACAGTCTCCCCGGTTGATATTCTGGGCTCGCTCAATAAAAATATCCTCCCATCTGTCATGAACCTTGGAGTGACCTTCAACAGCGCCTTTAAATTTGATAAGCAGGTTAGCACTGTAGTCAAGACCTGCTTTTCAAAATACGACTATTGGCTAAGACCAAGTCGTTTTTATCTTTTAAAGACCTAGAAAGGGTTATTAACGCCTTTGTTACCTCGAGACTGGATTACTGCAATGCTCTGTATGTGGGTATGGACCAGGCCTCAATTAGACGCCTGCAGCTTAAAAACCCGAGGGCATCGAGCTTTCGCAGCGGCTGGCCCTAGGCTCTGGAATACTTTGCCCCTCCATGTGAGGTCGGCCCAGACCCTGGGGGTTTTAAATCAACTCTTAAAACTCACTTTTTCTCTCTGGCTTTTGTTTAATTATTTATTTATTCATTCATTTATTTATTTATTTATTTAATATTTATAACATAACATAGGATTTCATAAAGTATTTTTAAAATAGTTTATACATTATTCGAATATAGGAATAGTAGATAGGATTACTTAAAATATAATACCTTATATTTCATATTTTTTCCCTTTAGACCCTTGTGGTTTATTCTTAAAAACCCTTACCCACACCCCATTTTCCCTCTGCTGGTCTATGGCCTTGTAGAGGGTAACGGGGTACAGAGTCTTTATAGATTGAGTGGGGAAGTTCATGAGATCTTTCTAGAGGGTTATCAAGAATAACTTTTATCCAATGACCTTTTCCCTCTCTGTCTGTGTCTGTGTATTCTCTTGTTCCGATTAACTCAGCCAAATCTTTGTTCTTGTTTTGTATCTATATCTACGCCGGGATCCGGAGTGGAGGCTGATCCTCTTGCTGTAGTCCTGTGTCTTGGATCCTCTATCCTGAGTTCTGGATTAAGTCGTGGACTTCGGGTCGTGGCTGAACCTGTCTCTGCGGTCCTGCCTTGGGTCACGTCATGCTGCTTCCCTGATGGCTTCCACAGGATTGTAGCTGACATCCTCGTGGATTCATCTTCTTATTACAGACACATGCATTTCCTAACATTCGGTCTATATGCTGTAAAATGTATTATCTCTTGGATTTGCACACAGCATCTATTGCACGTCTGTCCGTCCTGGGAGAGGGATCCCTCCTCTGTTGCTCTCCCTGAGGTTTCTCCCATGTTCCCCTTAAACTGTGTGTTTTCTCTGGAAGTTGTTCCTTGTACGATGCAGAGTTCCCGTTAAAGTTTAAATCTTCTGGACAAAATTTGAAAAGTGCCGGTCAAAGGTCTTCTTTATTTATTGAGCTTTAAAACAAATTGATATGATTCGATATTAAACAAACTAATTATAGTAGATTAACTACATTATTCAAAAGTGAACAGTAATTTACAATAACACGGGAATAATAAACGGAGCGCTCTCTCTCCTTCTCCTGACAGCCCGTCTCATGCAGCTCGCGGATCAGTAATGAGTAACTCGACAGTAAAACTAAACGTATCTATAACTAGTTACGGTAGTTTGAGAGGTCATTAAAATAGCTACGTGTGATTTTCTAACCTGAAGTATGTGTTTTGTTCCGCTCACCGCTGCATGTGATCATGCAGAGCTGCGTGTCGACTCGTCAGCAGCAGCTGATCTCTCCCTCCCGTCAGATTAGACTTTACTCGCGTTTATGTCCATATCGATCAGATCCAGCTAGTTCTAGCTAATGATATGACTACCTGCTTATCATAAGACACCTAAACAATAAGCGTCGCTATGCAACCGGGTGAGGCCGCAAAGTATAGCGCAGCATTATGCATTTGTTTACATGCCCACCGGAACCCCGAGGCATTACCAACAGATCAACGCACAATCAACCCATACAGGACATCTCTTTCTCCACATTACGTGTTAGACATTAGAATTGACTATTCTTGTCTGTCACATAAGTGGCGCAAGTTGCGCAACAGATGCGGTATTGCGCTAAGGGGACATTATTTTGATTGGACACTTTGACCGGAGAGATTAGATTTGCTGGTCTTCAGCACTTTGGCTCGACCAAAAATCATTTATAAATGTGCTATATAAATAAAACTTTGATTTGATTTGATACAAATATGTACCATTGAGTAAATTGAGTTGCATTGTGGGTAATGTAGTCACAAGGTTTTGACATGAAGGAGCCAGAAAGGTTACGTTAAGGGTTATGGATGGCAATGCTGAATAGGGCGAGTCATTTAGTGATAGTTCATGTTATTTAGATACAAATATTTGAAATGATTACATGTGTGCAGGGAAAGATGTATTTTAAAATCAGCTTGGCTCTCCGACTATCTCCAAGTGTATGGCAGTAACTGAGAAAATATGTGAGAGAATGAGGCAAGAAAAGGCAGATATTTGCAGTGTCTTGGTTAGAAGAGAATAAGGACACGAGGAAATGTCAGTCTGTGGAATACAGCAGCTCTCAATCCGTATCAAACCTTTAAACAAGAGGCTGCCACAATATTTTTAGATGGACACTTCAAGAGAATTGATGAAGAACCTCCTCTGGTATTTTTTTAATACAAGTCCCACTGCGACATTACCCTGGTCGGGCCAATCAGCCCAACTCTGCTTCAGACAACTCACAGAGATGCTAAATCTGTTACGCACACACACACACACACACACACACACACACACACCCACACACACACACACACACATGCACTAAGGCTAGCGTCTTCCTCTCATTTTAATATTGATAGAAGCAGAAACACTTTGTGCGAGTTAAAGTGCACATGTTGCAAAAGTGTCTCAACAGCAAAAGCATAAAATCCTACAACTAATTGGTTCTCTGTGGGCCTCCCCTGACAGGCCCAAACATTAGGGTTACACACAGAGAGAGAGAGATGGGAGGAGACGAGGAGGAAAGAGAGACAGAAAGTAAGAGATAACACGAAATGAGTCGAGGAAGCATTGTCTGACAGATAATGCCAAAGGAGGGTCACTGGAGTCAAAGATAAACAGAGAGTGACAGAGAAAAGCTAATGAATGCAAATTATAGATGATTGGGTTATTTTTACGTTTTTATTTCACGGCTACATACTAAATAACTAATTAACTCAAGTGTCCTTACTGGCGGCCTTTCATCAAAATCAACAGAGCCTTTATTTTGTGCTACTTTTAGTGTATTATTTCTAACACTCATCAGACCATCTGGACTTGTAGAAATTGATGGAGTTTTCCCGTGGAGTCAAAGGAAAACAATTGTAGTTTTCATAGCGGAATAAAGACTCTATCTACAACTGTGAAGGTACTTTAATAAGATATCAAAGCAGGTATCAGGGTCACAAATAATAAAAAGAATTGTACGTGATGCATACAAGGAGTTCACCCCCTTGCAACCACATGCACACACTTCCTCTCCATTTGTAAGTGGGCCGCCTGAGTCTGTGCACTTTGTGTCCAGATGGAGGGAACCCAAAGCGTGTTAGACACACTGCGATGCTCGGTGGCAGACATACCATGTTCTCAAGATGTTACAGCTTTAACTCCAGCTTTTGGGCATTTGCCATCCAACTTATATATTGAACCTTCCCAACTCCCCCTTCCTCTTTGTTCCCCCCGCTATGTTCCCTTTTTATGTTCCCATCTCTCTCTCTTTCATTTCAATGAGCTTCACTGGCATCAGACGCGTCTTTTACTGCCAGAGCCTCTTGTCTCACATTGCCTCTCCAATGTGTGTGCAAGTGTGTGTGTGTGTGTGTGTGTGTGTGTGTGTGTGTGTGTGTGTGTGTGTGTGTGTGTGACAATCCTGTTAATCCCACTAGTAATGGTGTGTATTGGGAGAGGTTTCAAACATGACCACTGGGGCTGGTTCTTTGGCTGAGTAATAGCCATGAAAAAGGAGGATTTGACGCCATGTGTCCGACAGCTTTTCAGAGCCTTCTGGGGGAAAAGCTGACTTCTAATGAGACACTTAAAATCGTATGTGATTAAAACATCAAAGAGAGGAGAAAGGACAAGATATAACTATCAAAGTTCTGTCATTTAGGAAAATACACCTCATTGATTGTATATTTTAGCAGTAGGGCTACCGCTATATCAGCTATATGTCAGGGTGCGTGGAAACGGTAGGACCCAAATGCAGAATTTAACAAAAAAAGCGAGCTTTATTAAATAACAAAAGCTGTGGCAAAAAGGCAGTATCCAAAATATCCAAAGACAAACGAGCAGCACAAGGAACACAGACCGTGGAATAACATGGAGGGGAAACAATGAACCGACATGGAACACAGGGGACGACTACTTCTTCTTCTTCTCTTGCTTTTGGCGGATTGCAAACAACTTAAAAGGTGCATACCGCCACCTACTGTACATGTACTGAATCACCACATCATTCCAACTCTTTAATTTATGCCCTAGTCAAAATAAAATTAAAATAAATCA
This sequence comes from Harpagifer antarcticus, assembly GCA_902827135.1. Lineage (NCBI taxonomy): Eukaryota > Metazoa > Chordata > Actinopteri > Perciformes > Harpagiferidae > Harpagifer > Harpagifer antarcticus. The sequence continues at coordinate 129,078 of CADEHL010001295.1, read as the reverse complement.
ATAAATCATGAAATAAATCAAACAAAAACCAAATCTATGTTCTTTCCTGACCTACTGTTAAACTATTTGTCCTACCCCAGTTTCACTCAAGAATTTAAACAGTGCCTTTCTGGTAGCTCTTACTCCCTCTCCTTGTGTTCCCAAAACACCAACCACACTCCATTCCCTCTCTGCCTCTAAGACTTTATCCTTTAGTTGTTCTCTTTCTGCTTTATAGATGTCACAATGTAACACTATATGTCAGGGGAAGACTAAATACACAGAAGGGTAATCACAGGACAACACACAGCTGGGCAGGGGAGGGAGAAACACAAGGGCAACAGGTGAACACAATGAGACAATCAGACACACCAGGGAAACTAACGACAGGGAGGAGGACCAGACAAAACACCGAATGAACAGACTTACAAAACCCATAACCAGACAGACAACACTAAAACCGTGACATAAACCTCAGAGTGTGACATTATATGTTTCTGGTTCACTTTCACAGGCCTCAATCAAATACATTATTCTGCAATTGAGGTCCTGTGTTTAAATAGATATCAATATGAATCACCCTACACACACACTGGTGTTTATTATGACTCAATGTATAATCCTACTTTCGTAAATATTTATTCATCCAAGGATTAAAATAATCCCCAACAAATAACAAAGAAAAAAAAGGAATTTCTGAAAGCCATGCTTTGTCAGGCCATGTCTTTATTAATTAGTTTCAAACAAACAAACCATTTGTAATCTGCATCTTAACAAATGACTTTTAATGGGCAGAGTATGAAGGTTGAAACAGACTTTGTTGCTTCCATTTCAATCAAACTTCATTAACTTATTGAAGTCTGTTCTGACTTTTGTCGATTCTCACAGTTTTTTGATGGCTAAAAAGTGAAGTTGCAGTGGAGCAGACAAGAAGGCAATCTTAGGCGACCAAGCCTGGCAACCTACATTGAGATTGCAGAGAACGTTTGTTGCTGTTCCTCTTAGAAACCACAAGATTTGCCAGGTTGGAAGTTTGGGTTATTGTGTGTTGTTCTGGGGAGTATCAGTTTCTGAAAGTTTCTCAGTGTTTATCGACGTTATTAAACAGATTGCATGGTAGGTGTTGGTCAATATTGACAGCATGTAGGTGGGTTGTGTATTCATTGTTGTGAGGTCAATACCTTTAGGGTGTATTCTTATTCCTTGTTCTCAAAAGCCTGAAGTAAGGCTCAATACTGAGTAAGGGAACAACAAGGAAGCGTTCAGTGTATATTTGGCATTTGTAGACGAATCAGATGCCAATTGTACTCATAAAAGGCCTCAACGCTCACTGTTGGACACAGAAAGTTAACTTGCTCGACAAAGCGTATACATGATAAAGGTGAGTTAACCTCTAACCGCCCACTGCTCTGCCTGCAGGGTACAAGCAGTTTGAAAACTTTCACACACTGCAAGTTCTATGAATAAATATATGAACCTGTAAATAGATATATTGATGAACAAGACAACTTTCGAAAACTGACCTTCAGTAAGAATAAGTACGTGATTCCTCACTTCGTTTAAAACTTTACTTGTTAGACGCTTTTATCCAAAGCGACTTACATACTCAATACTGTGGGCAATCCCCACAGGAGCCATTTAGGTGTCTCAGGGACACAACGACATGCTGACTGCAGTGGGACTCAAACTTGCTATCCTCTGATTCAAAGACCAGCGCAGTAATCCACTGAGCCACACGCCTCCCATGTCTTATGATAATAATTCAAGAAGTCTTTCATGAATGAAATGGAGGTGACATGTAATCAGGAATAACGTGTGGGATGATATTACAATCTCAATTATCATCCTTTTCTTAGTAGATCAATCTCTTTGGGGTATATGGTATTCTAAATATACGCTGTGTACAATTCTCTTTTTACGCTCACTAAATATGTCTCGTAGGCAGCAGGTTTAATATTGTATTGATTTTAAGTACATTTATTCAAAACCACCTGCATGTGTATGTGCACGATTTTATGTAGAAGTCTAGGCATTTCTTGACACATTTGAACCTGGCAGGCCAATAAAGTGAGGAATAAAATCAACGTACAGAGCATTTGAATGGCAGTGAGGACTATCTTGTACTTTCCTAATGGAAATAATGAACATTGGAGTTGAGTTTGGGTTTTTAATCAATCCAAATTGAATACAAACAATTCTCACATCCATTAAGTGTAAAAGCTACTTAGTGTTTTAACGCTTCTTTCAATATGAGATGGATCAGTATTTCTTATTCAAACCTCCATGTCACGTGATCGCAACGTTTCAGTCTGTAAGAGCAGAACAAAGATGGTTCGGATAAGACAAAGCACCTCACTTTTTCAACAATTCAACCATAGCTGCTGAACCGGAGCGGTCCTGAAAGTCTTTCTGAGTGTGTAGCTCATAACCAGGAGTGTGTCATCTGAGTGTTTGACTTATTCTCTAATGAGGTCCATGTGATGTCATTACCTTACCTCTGACAAACTGTAAGCTTATATCTGATATTCTGGTTAAACCTTTCAGCTCTGTCCACGTCTTTATACCTAAACGTGTGATTCTGAGCCTCAGAGCCAATTAGCTGCCCCCGTGGGACATTTCACTCGTGACCCTATGGAGTTGGAAGTGGTCTGAGTGTTAGAGGTATTTATGTATGAGTCACTGTGTGGAGAAATGGCATTGGTTAAAATGTGTTGTTGTGCTGTAACATGTACGCAGTCAAGCTGTCAATTACTGAACGTTCGTATTTGTCTGCAAACACGTCACAAATACGCATTTCAAAGAGGCTAATTGTATGCATGTTTTTTCTGTGTGTGTGTGTGTGTCACATCCCCCAGGGAGGTGTGACTGATTCCTCCAGACAATGGCACTCGTGTTGTTACGTTAATTGTCCTGATTCTCTCACTTGAACCAGATTAAATGATTGTTGACCGTATAATTATGCTCACTGAGGGAGGTTTGTTTGTGTCTCTGCGTGTGTTTCAATTGGCTAACTATGCTAAATGATTGTTAAATGAAGAAGCAAATTAATGTCTCTGCTCACAGGAATGTACTCAAATACTGATATATTTCACCAGTAATAACATCTTCTAAACATGTTCTCTCTCATTTGTGTTTTAGAAATAAAAATAAAAATAAGGATAATTTATCGAACTGTTGTGTTGTCCTTAGATCTAGCATCAGAGAAAAGTGTACATACTAAAAAGAAATTAGATACGCTTTATTTAATATTGCAATACAATATTATACTGTATTTGCAAAGATATGCTTCAGCCTTCAACAACAAAAACTAAAATATTATGAAAACGTCCGATCCAAAATGTATTTGAGTATAAAGTAAAATAAAATGGAAATACTCAAGTAAAGTACCAGCAACTCAAAATGGTAGTACTTGCGTGTTCCCAGTTATTTTACACCACTGATTATATGGAGCTGATTATGGATGATGATCAGGTTTAACAATCTTAATGTCAGTTTTTCCATATATGTATATTTGTTGTTTAACCTATGGAAATAACTAAAAAGATGTTGTTGTTATTGTTCCTCAAAAACTCTTTGTTTACAGGAAGATGCTGGGGGCAGTAGATACATGTGTAGAGATAGTTAAGCAGGGAATTAGCACGGAGGCAAAGTAATTAATATATTTGAATTAATTCTGTCACATTATCAAACATTTAAATAGCTATTTGCATGACTTGTATATTAATCAAACTAACGCAGGTGGACTGGATGAATATAAAGCATTTTAATTACAAATATATTGCCTTTAATTGACTTAAGTTAAGTGTGCTGCTATTTGTCAGAGACAGAGCTAATAATGTGCTCGAAGGCAAGGAGGGGTGAGTGGATGAAAAGTAGAGGAAGAATAAGGGAGCAAGATGTGAAAAAATGGAGATGAGAAAGAGAAGTAGAATATACCAAGCAACAGAGAGAAACAAATAAGGTGACAAAAAAGTGAAATAGAAAAGCACTAAATAAGAAGCCAATAAAAGACTCAGAGACAAAGACAGATAGCGACAACAGGATTTACATTCAGGCGCTGTCAGACTGTTCTTTCAGACGACTCATTAAAGCCCGTCCTGATTGTTCTAAAAATGAACCCGGCAGACAACCTCTCACATCATTAAGTCTCTGATTACATCTACAGCAACACTAGCATTTTCTTTTTTGAGAAACAGAAATTATTACAGGGTCAGCTATTAAATAAGGCAGAAATCAGGCTGTCAAGTCAACAGCTATTAAAAAGGCCTGAAAAACAATGACAGTGAAGCTGATTGGCTCTCAGATATCGAGGATAGAAGAGGCGAGAACTGAGAGAGGAATGGAGAAGTAGAAGAAGTGGGAAAGAGAATCAAAGGCCTAACAAGCCAGCAAAGTGCGATAGACAATTAGCTTTCCATGAATTCCAGACATCTGCGAGTGCCTCTTTCACAGCGTGAGATGGGACCAGCACACACAGATTTCTCCGAGCCAACCCTGGGCCGCTAATTAAGCCGCAGACCGAGATCTGGAGTGCTATTCTCTCCTGCCATCTTTGTTTCTGGGAGGCTTTGGAAACAAATGTGCTCTCTGTATCTTGTTATTCCCGGGAGAGAGAGAGAGAGAGAGAGAGAGAGAGAGAGAGAGAGAGAGAGAGAGAGAGAGAGAGAGAGAGAGAGAGAGCGGGAGAGAGCGAGAGCGAGAGAGAGAGAGAGAGAGAGAGAGAGAGAGAGAGAGAGAGAGAGAGAGAGAGAGAGAGAGAGAGAGAGAGAGAGAGAGAGTTCACGAAGCAGATTCGAGAAAACAACATTAGATGAGACTTTTCTTTCCGTACGTTCTGGCCCCGCGGATCCACACAGAGTTGTGTTGTTATTCGTGTGTTCTTACAAGTTTCATTGCGAGAGAATCGGAGCAAATGCTGAGAGAATGACCCGCAGATAACAGGAGAAATATTTCATAACCTGGGAACAGCTTGTTGTTTTCTTGGTAGGACGAAACATGTTTTGGATTGTCATTGTTTGTTGGTATCCAAGGCGGCAGATTGAGTTTCCATTGCCAATAAGTCAACTAAGGTTCTGTATTGAAATGATTCAATAGACTCAAAATGGCTATCAACAGAAAGCACTTGGACAGATCAAACAAACGCTAATGTGAATGGTGCATTCACATGTTCCTCTGCATTACATTTCGCCAAGTTGAAGAGCTGTTGGTCTGACCTTCACACTTTAAAAAGAAGATTAGTTTAAGTTTCCTGTTTAGAGAGTTTGAACAACACATTAATGACTGTTTCAGAGTTAGGGTTCTGACTTGTAATCGTAAATAAACATTGACATACATAATAATAATAGGTAAAGAGAATGACACGCAGATACAGTAACAGGAGAAATATTTCATAACCTGGGAACAGCTTGATGTTTTCTTGGTACGATGAAGCATATTTTGGATTGTCATTGTTGGTTGGTATCCAAGGCGGCAGATTGAGTTTCCATTACCAATAAGTCAACTAACTAGTCTAACTGACCTTGACTACTCTAACTGACTTTGAAGCAGGCCGCTGTGTCTGGAAATGCTTTGGCTAAACTTGTTGTATGACTGTGTTGTGATTGTGTGTTTTAAAATTGTCTGTAATTGTGCTGTTACCATTCTTGGGCCAGGACTCTCTTGAAAAATAGATTTTTAAACTCAATGAGACCTATCCTGGTTAAATAAAGGTAACAAAACAAATCTTGAATGCAAAATGTATTAAATCAAATCAAGTTTTATTTATACAGCACATTTATAAACGATTTTTGGTCGAGCCAAAGTGCTGTACATAACATAAAATTAGCCTACAGTAGAGACACTTTACAGCAAATACAACAGCACAGATTGTTCAGAATATCAGTATGAGAAAAACGACACCCTCTGTCCTTAGACCCTCTGTCCTTAGACCCTCTGTCCTTAGACCCTCACATCGTACAAGGAAAAACTTCCAGAGAAAACCCACAGTTTAAAGGGAACATGGGAGAAACCTCAGGGAGAGCAACAGAGGAGGGATCCCTCTCCCAGGACGGACAGACGTGCAATAGATGCCGTGTGTAAATTGAAGAGATAATACATTTTACAGCATAGAGACCGAATGTTAGGAAATGCATGTGTCTGTAAGAAGAAGATGAATCCACGAGGATGTCAGCTACAATCCTGTGGAAGCCATCAGGGAAGCAGCATGACGAGACCCAAGGCAGGACCACAGAGACAGGTTCAGCCACGACCCGAACGTCCACGACTTAATCCAGAACTCAGGATAGAGGATCCAAGACACAGGACTACAGCAAGAGGATCAGCCTCCACTCCGGATCCCGGCGTAGATATAGATACAAAACAAGAACAAAGATTTGGCTGGGTTAATCGGAACAAGAGAATACACAGACACAGACATTGGATAAAAGTTATTCTTGATAACCCTCTAGAAAGATCTCATGAACTTCCCCACTCAATCTATCAAGACCCGAGCAGTTCTATTAGATAGATAAGAAACAGAGATAGGGAGCACAACAACCTATCTCTTCGTGGAGGGGGCAAAGTATTCCAGAGCCTAGGGCCAGACATGTTACAGACATGTTTTCAAACGTTTACTAGGTACAAGGTCTGCGTAAATCTTTCACAACTAATCAAGGAATGGGATTCTCCTTAAATGGAATAAGCATCTTAATGTGTGCTCTAAACTTTCTATATTTGACCAAAGAGAAGAAGCCTTGAAGTTGAGCCCTGCAGTGAAGATAAATCCAGAAGTTTCTCTGACATCACCTTCACTAAAGTTAGTTTGGAGTTGCAACGCATCGAGGGCTGCACGTTTTGAAGGTCAAAGTGGCTCTTCGTCTCAGTTCTATTCACATGGACACACACACACACACACACACACACACACACACCCACACACTCATGTATCTGAGTGTGTGTAAGAGCAGAATTCTGTCACAGAGGAACCAATAAATGGAAACTTTGATGGCTCAGACCACAGGAGACACACACACATCAAAGACCTGTCACTGCTTTCATTCTGTGTGTGTGTGTGTGTGTGTGTGTGTGTGTGTGTGTGTGTGTGTGTGTGTGTGTGTGTGTGTGTGTGTGTGTGTGTGTGTGTGTGTGTGTGTGTGTGTGTGTTAGGAGAAGCATTGATCCTGAGAGGATAGGTATGGTGGGATGAGAGAGGGAGAGATCTGATCCTCGGCCACAGAGATATATCTACATTCAAGGTTAATTTAAATATTAATATCAAAAGGAAAATATATGTTTTCCTTTTGAAAACAGTCTTATTGACTAAGGATTACAGATTGACCAGAATATGAATGGAGATCACGGTATATCAGAGATGACAGTATAATTGATTAAACGTGTTATGTCTTCATTGACTTTTATTTCTTTTTATACTATTTATGTTTAACTTTTAATCAATAGGTTGTTTTATTCATTCATCAAAGTCTGTGTTGTATCATTGTCTCTTTTACTGCAAAGGAAGGGGGTCTAACATTACACACGTAGCCTCATAAAACAGCAATGAATACTTTCAAAGGAAACTTTCGTACAAAATGATTAATTAATCAATAACAATAAAAAAACGATACAACCCACTTTCTTCTCAAGTAATACATGGAAAAACACAAAATCACTTTTTCGTTAATAAAAATACTTAAAGGTCCCATGTCATGCTTTTCTGGTTCTGACCCGTCCCCTTGTGTTATTAAGGTGTTTCTGCATGTAAACGGTCTGCAGAGTCACAAACCCTCAAAGTACACCCTGTAGCGAGTAACACTCTAACACAGAGAAGACCTGTCTGTGCTGCCCCAGAACGCCTCGTTGGACATTCCTCTTTTTCCATTGTTTACTTCCTGGGTTCTGTGACGTGTGAACACTCAGATCAACAACAAATGACCGGATTGGCCCAAATGGACCAATCCGCGGAGCACCTCACACACCAGGACCCCTTGGCTAACTAACAGGGAGTCCCATTGACTTGCATCGAGCTCCCTGGTTGGTAATAGACGAGTTGGGATGGCGGAGAAATGCTCTCCACAGACCCATTCTCACAGCGCTATAAACCTTGTTCTTACTCAATATCAAGCCACACTTATGGTTTTTACTTCGGCTGTGAGTGTTTGTGTGTGCTCAGGATGAGTTTCGCTTGTTCTCGCTGTATCGCTGACCCGGAAACCTGTCCGCTCCTCGCAGCAACGAGACTCGCAACGTCCCGACCAATCAGAGCACACTGGGCTCCCAGGGAGGGGGGGGGTGGGCAGGAGCTCCAACAAGCTGTTTAGGACAGAGAGTGAATTCACAGACTATACAGAGATGCTGTTTGAGAAACCAATGTGAGTTTGGAAAATTGCACAATATAAATCTATTCTAGTAGACCTCAACAATGGAAATAAGATCAGTAGAAATGGCCATGACATGGGACCTTTAATACCGACAAAAGTAAATAGAAACAGGACTGAAAAAAACAACAAGAATTACATTTCAAATCAAAGCTGAATACAATAATTAGGAAGAATTATTAAACCTCAATATTTAAAAAAACAAAACATACTTTGATATGACACTAAACCATATCACATTACAGGGCGGCACACCTCCGAAAACATAGTTATAGTTCTGATTTTCATCCTTTTAAGGATATTCAACCATCTAAACAGGAGCACCTGCAGAGAAAGGGAACTGTGTGTGGTATCTGATTATCACGCTTCTGAAAAATAAGAAAATGTAATAAAAAGCTTTGGCTTCTGAGATAGTAGTTTAACGTACAAAGAGAGGAGTAACAAAGAAAACGAAAAAGTCATAGAGTGAACTTTGTGTGTGTGCGTGTGTGTGTGTGTGTGTGTGTGTGTGTGTGTGTGTGTGTGTGTGTGTGTGTGTGTGTGTGTGTGTGTGTGTGTGTGTGTGTGTGTGTGTGTGTGTGTGTGTGCATGTGTGTGCGGTCGATAACACATGACCTGACACAAAGGCCTATCCCTATGTGACCAACAACAAAGAAGACAGGTGGAGGAGGAAGAGGAGAGAAGACGGTGAGGGGCAGACATGTTAGAAGGGAGGAGAGACCAAAGGAGGACGAGGAAGAAGAAGAGGAAGAGGAGAATGGAGCGGGGGTTGTGAGAGCAATTTTGATAACAAATGATCTGCCAAACCTGTAGCAGGAGGAGAGGGACTCTGGACAGAAGCTATTATCACTTCAAAGCCTCGCTGGGGAGTTGGAAAGTTCTCCTCCACTTCTGTAAGGTGGACCGCTATTTCTTCTACAAGCAGTCTGTGAGGGGGGGGGGACTTCTCTTCTACTGCTGAGTTACAGAAAGGATTGGGAGGAATGGATTACTTGTTCTGTTAAAATAACTAGTTGCATTAGTTACACAGATGGGAAGTAGTGGAGTACAAATACTTCGTTACTGTACTTAAGTACATTTTTCTGGTATCAGTACTTTACTCCACTAATTACAACGACTTTTTACTTTGACTTCTTACATTTTAACCCAAATACCTGTACTTTCTACTTCTTACATGTTGAACACATATACCTGTACTTTCTACTTCTTACATGTTGAACTCAAATACCTGTACTTTCTACTTCTTACATGTTGAACACAAATACCTGTACTTTCTACTTCTTACATGTTGAACACAAATACCTGTACTTTCTACTTCTCACATGTTGAACACAAATACCTGTACTTTCTACTTCTCACATGTTGAACTCAAATACCTGTACTTTCTACTTCTTACATGTTGAACTCAAATACCTGTACTTTCTACTTCTTACATGTTGAACACAAATACCTGTACTTTCTACTTCTTACATGTTGAACACAAATACCTGTACTTTCTACTTCTTACATGTTGAACACAAATACCTGTACTTTCTACTTCTCACATGTTGAACACAAATACCTGTACTTTCTACTTCTCACATGTTGAACACAAATACCTGTACTTTCTACTTCTTACATGTTGAACGCAAATACCTGTACTTTCTACTTCTTACATGTTGAACACAAATACCTGTACTTTCTACTTCTTACATGTTGAACACAAATACCTGTACTTTCTACTTCTTACATGTTGAACACAAATACCTGTACTTTCTACTTCTCACATGTTGAACACAAATACCTGTACTTTCTACTTCTCACATGTTGAACACAAATACCTGTACTTTCTACTTCTTACATGTTGAACGCAAATACCTGTACTTTCTACTTCTCACATGTTGAACACAAATACCTGTACTTTCTACTTCTCACATGTTGAACACAAATACCTGTACTTTCTACTTCTTACATGTTGAACACAAATACCTGTACTTTCTACTTCTCACATGTTGAACACAAATACCTGTACTTTCTACTTCTCACATGTTGAACACAAATACCTGTACTTTCTACTTCTTACATGTTGAACACAAATACCTGTACTTTCTACTTCTTACATTTTGAACACAAATACCTGTACTTTCTACTTCTCTCATGTTGAACTCAAATACCTGTACTTTCTACTTCTTACCTGTTGAACACAAATACCTGTACTTTCTACTTCTTACATGTTGAACACAAATACCTGTACTTTCTACTTCTTACATGTTGAACTCAAATACCTGTACTTTCTACTTCTTACATGTTGAACACAAATACCTGTACTTTCTACTTCTTACATGTTGAACACAAATAACCTGTACTTTCTACTTCTCACATGTTGAACACAAATACCTGTACTTTCTACTTCTCACATGTTGAACTCAAATACCTGTACTTTCTACTTCTTACATGTTGAACTCAAATACCTGTACTTTCTACTTCTTACATGTTGAACACAAATACCTGTACTTTCTACTTCTTACATGTTGAACACAAATACCTGTACTTTCTACTTCTTACATGTTGAACACAAATACCTGTACTTTCTACTTCTCACATGTTGAACACAAATACCTGTACTTTCTACTTCTCACATGTTGAACACAAATACCTGTACTTTCTACTTCTTACATGTTGAACGCAAATACCTGTACTTTCTACTTCTTACATGTTGAACACAAATACCTGTACTTTCTACTTCTTACATGTTGAACACAAATACCTGTACTTTCTACTTCTTACATGTTGAACACAAATACCTGTACTTTCTACTTCTCACATGTTGAACACAAATACCTGTACTTTCTACTTCTCACATGTTGAACACAAATACCTGTACTTTCTACTTCTTACATGTTGAACGCAAATACCTGTACTTTCTACTTCTCACATGTTGAACACAAATACCTGTACTTTCTACTTCTCACATGTTGAACACAAATACCTGTACTTTCTACTTCTTACATGTTGAACACAAATACCTGTACTTTCTACTTCTCACATGTTGAACACAAATACCTGTACTTTCTACTTCTCACATGTTGAACACAAATACCTGTACTTTCTACTTCTTACATGTTGAACACAAATACCTGTACTTTCTACTTCTTACATTTTGAACACAAATACCTGTACTTTCTACTTCTCTCATGTTGAACTCAAATACCTGTACTTTCTACTTCTTACCTGTTGAACACAAATACCTGTACTTTCTACTTCTTACATGTTGAACACAAATACCTGTACTTTCTACTTCTTACATGTTGACCTCAAATACCTGTACTTTCTACTTCTTACATGTTGAACCCAAATACCTGTACTTTCTACTTCTCACATGTTGAACACAAATACCTGTACTTTCTACTTCTCACATGTTGAACTCAAATACCTGTACTTTCTACTTCTTACATGTTGAACCCAAATACCTGTACTTTCTACTTCTCACATGTTGAACTCAAATACCTGTACTTTCTACTTCTTACATGTTGAACTCAAATACCTGTACTTTCTACTTCTTACATGTTGAACTCAAATACCTGTACTTTCTACTTCTTACATTTTGAACACAAATACCTGTACTTTCTACTTCTTACATGTTGAACCCAAATACCTGTACTTTCTACTTCTTACCTGTTGAACACAAATACCTGTACTTTCTACTTCTTACTTGTTGAACCCAAATACCTGTACTTTCTACTTCTTACATGTTGAACACAAATACCTGTACTTTCTACTTCTTACATGTTGAACACAAATACCTGTACTTTCTACTTCTTACATGTTGACCTCAAATACCTGTACTTTCTACTTCTTACCTGTTGAACACAAATACCTGTACTTTCTACTTCTTACTTGTTGAACTCAAATACCTGTACTTTCTACTTCTTACCTGTTGAACACAAATACCTGTACTTTCTACTTCTTACTTGTTGAACCCAAATACCTGTACTTTCTACTTCTTACATGTTGAACACAAATACCTGTACTTTCTACTTCTTACATGTTGAACACAAATACCTGTACTTTCTACTTCTTACTTGTTGAACCCAAATACCTGTACTTTCTACTTCTTACATGTTGAACCCAAATACCTGTACTTTCTACTTCTTACATGTTGAACACAAATACCTGTACTTTCTACTTCTTACATGTTGAACCCAAATACCTGTACTTTCTACTTCTTACATGTTGAACACAAATACCTGTACTTTCTACTTCTTACATGTTGACCTCAAATACCTGTACTTTCTACTTCTTACATGTTGAACACAAATACCTGTACTTTCTACTTCTTACATGTTGAACTCAAATACCTGTACTTTCTACTTCTTACATGTTGAACTCAAATACCTGTACTTTCTACTTCTTACATGTTGAACACAAATACCTGTACTTTCTACTTCTTACATGTTGAACCCAAATACCTGTACTTTCTACTTCTTACATGTTGAACACAAATACCTGTACTTTCTACTTCTTACATGTTGACCTCAAATACCTGTACTTTCTACTTCTTACATGTTGAACACAAATACCTGTACTTTCTACTTCTTACATGTTGAACTCAAATACCTGTACTTTCTACTTCTTACATGTTGAACACTAATACCTGTACTTTCTTCTTCTCTCATTTTCCAAACAGCTGGTTCCTTTAGTCTGAATGTGTGTTTGATGCGTGATCATTATTCTTTAGAGTCATTGCGTGCCTATTGATTTGAACACGATCCGTGTATCCATCATTTCCTGGTCTTCTCCAAAGAAGAGGGACCAATGGAAACGTTGTCATGTTGCCGTTGTTCAGCATGGAAACATTCATTAGCTAACAATGACATTATAGTTCTATTGATATAAAGGGAGGTCAGGTACTCTTTAAAGCAGCTGCTAGCTATGGGTACTTTTTACTGAAGTACACTTCAAAGCCTCTTTACTTTAACTTGAGTAAATAAGTTTAGTCAGTACTTCTACTTCCACCAGAGTATTTTTAAACACGAGTATCTGCACTTCTACTTGAGTAAAGGATGTGTGTGCTTTGGCCATCCCTGATTAGTTATGAGTGATGGGGTCCGGCCACCAATACTACTTAGTGAAGTTCAGGAAAAGACAGTTTGTTATCCCTGTAACTCCATTACAGCGTGACACAGGTGTAAATGTGTAATTGCGATGTGAAATGTTGAAATGCAACAATGATTTGACCTTTCCTCAGTCAGCCTGTAGCAGGACCAGCATGTTAACACATTTGGAAAGTGCGATCCCTCATTATACAGTCGAAGACGTATTGATAGAAAACAAACAGTAAACGTGTCTCTTTGCACCGGGATCACAGATAAACATCTCTCTGTCATTTGTTGATGTATTTATTACAGGCTTTTGTAGGCTTTAAGTGAACAAATAACACATTCATAACCTCTCACTTTGTTTTGGAATTAATGAGTCTGGGAATGAAAGATGCATGCAAGCCTGATACAGTATAAAGTCATTGTGAAAACCTTGATCAGAACACATTATTACATATTTTTTAATTTGTAATAAACAATTAATACCTAACTAATCCCTCCATTATATATTTCTTATATCGCACATGTCATTTCTCTCTAGATGTTTTGCATTTAGTTCAGAGTTTCATAAATTGAAAGTTGGGTAGAATTGTTGTTTCATTTCAATCCGGCCTGATGAAATGTACGGAGCCGTGTGGCGCAGTGGATGAGTGCGCTGATCTTTGAATCAGAGGGTAGCAAGTTCGAGTCCCACTGCAGTCAGCATGGCGTTGTGTCCCTGAGACACTTCACCCCAAATTGCTCCTGTGGGGATTGCCCACAGTATGTAAGTCCCTTTGGATAAAAGCGTCTAACAAGTAACATGTAATGTACCTGTGTCGTGTACCCAAATACAATAAGAGAGGAAAGATAAAGCAAGGTTGTAAATCAACATTTGGGGAGCTGGGATGGCCAGCAGTCAACGAAGTGGTTATTCTTATTACTTATAGTGTGTTTCGTCACACTAACATTGCCCTTAATCATTCCATCCTACATCTTCTCATTACAGACACATGCATTTCCTAACATTTGGTCTATATGCTGTAAAATGTATGATCTCTTCAATTTACACACGGCATCTATTGCACGTCTGTCCGTCCTGGGAGAGGGATCCCTCCTCTGTTGCTCTCCCTGAGGTTTCTCCCATGTTCCCTTTAAACTGTGGGTTTTCTCTGGAAGTGTTTCCTGGTACGATGTGAGGGTCTAAGGACAGAGGGTCTAAGGACAGAGGGTCTAAGAACAGAGGGTCTAAGGACAGAGGGTCTAAGGACAGAGGGTCTAAGGACAGAGGGTCTAAGGACAGAGGGTCTGAGGACAGAGGGTGTCGTTTTTCTCTACTGATATTCTGAACAATCTGTGCTGTTGTATTTGCTGTAAAGTGTCTCTACTGTAGGCTATTTTTATTTGATGTACAGCACTTTGGCTCCACCAAAAATCGTTTATAAATGTGCTATATAAATAAAACTTGATTTGATTTTGATTTGATCCTATTTTTTCCACCATGTGTATTTTTTATAGTTAAATCCCTTAAGAGATTGTTGTTCAATTGTTTTCCCAGAGTACACAAAGTGATCAAAGACTATAAACAGATTCATAAAAGTGATGATATAATGTTCAGTCTGGAAGTGCATACTTATCGTGGTAATGCTAAATTGATAAGCTGATGGTTTTAACACAATATGTACCCTACTAATGGATGTTGTCCAAAGTAATGCCAGCACTGTGTCAAATGTTATCGTTATAGGCCTTTATTCATGGGTGTTCTTCAGACATGTCATACTAGGAAACGCAAAGGTGTTAAGCCATAAGTTAAGATTCAATGGAGAGTTTCAGTTTCAATATAATTGTATTGTTTTTGAAACTACGAGACAAAAAGACTGCTGTGAAAATAACTCTTGCAACTTAATTTTAACGTCACACAACAACAATGCAGAAGTTGCACAACTACAATCGAATGTTCATGCACACACACACACACACACACACACACACACACACACACACACACACACACACACACACACACACACAGCTTGTAAGGGGAAATTGAAAAGTACCGCACTGTCTCTGCCAACTCTTCACAAGCTGTGAAAAGATTACAGTTAATGAAAGTTAACCACGGCCTCCTCTCCGATGTACATGTCTCAATGGACAAAATGAAAGTGTCTTGTCCTGACAGGTGAAATAAAACTGAAATACAACGCAGTGCACAGCAGAGAGCCAATCAGGTGAAGAGGAAACACCGTGCTGTTGCCATGCATGTTTCTTTGTGTTATAAGTAAAGCTGCTCTTGGATCAGTTTCAGGTTTATAAGACAGTGACTCACAAAGTACAGAAAGCCTTGTAGAACCAAGTTCATTTTGTCTCTCACCCTGGGACCAGACTCATTAAAAGTTTAAATTCTGGGATGCGTGGTAAGGGTCATACACTTTCATCACTGAAAACACAAGCTGAGCAATTTTAATCTCGACCTATGACCCCGACTCATTAAAAACATGCAGCTCTCCTTGTCGAACAATAATCTGAACTCAGGAGTTATTAAACATGAAATTATATAAACATGCACTCATGGGTCCAAATATGAGAAGCATGGTGGGCCGGTTGCATCGTTAATGTACCTCTTTGCAAGATCAAATCTTTAAAAATCATAATAGAGAAATAGAAAAGTCTCTAAAAGTACAATGGGAGCCAGAGCCTTCAGCTATTAAACTCCTCTTATGTGGAAGTTTGTGTTTTGGAGGCACACATCTTCGCAAAATGTAAGAGCAGGCATAAGACTTTCCTTTTTAGTAAAGCTTATAGTTAGAGCTCTCTCAGGCTTAACCTTAAACTAGTCCCTAGTTATGCTGCTATAGGGTTAAGCCCACGTCACACTGTCCTGAAATTGACACCAGATGGACACACGAATATGGAATTGTGAATTTCGCACGAAGATGGCCCCGAACTTGGTCAACAGCCAAGCAACAGCCGAAGCAAGTAAAATGCCTACAGAAGGCCACACGATGGCACCCGAACCACACACGGACATATGGTCGTAGACTTTACTGATGTATCCAGACTCAACGTAAGAGCTTGTACCTCTTCGGGGCGTGCTAACATTTAAACATACACTTTATTCTTTACTTTCTCCGTCTTTATATGTAGATTAGAAGATATTACTTATCTCCGTCATGTTGTTTCCATAGCAACAACAACTTCCTATCAACAGTGTAAACTCGCCTTTAAAATAAAAGCATCTAAATAAAACAGGACGTTACATTTAAGACATACAGCTGCAACGAAAGTAACAAAAACAATGTAATATCCTTTTCAGCTTCACAGAACACAAATTGGGTTATTTACATAATATGTTTACATGATTTTGTTGTGCAATAAATGCAATCTCGATGTCATCGTACGATGGCTATACGACGGCATTGCGAGGGCTTCACGTAGTCGTGTTGCCTTCCTAAGACAATCGGGCAGCTTCTTGACCCGATTTGACAAGATGCCCTGACGAGTGCCTTACGAAGGGCAACAGGGACACACGAATTCAACACGAACATGAACCTTCGCAAGGTCCTTTTTTTGCATGCCAAAGATTTTGCCACCGCTCACGAAGTTGCTGCCGGAGCCTGAGAAACTCCACCGGCGGTCATACGATGGCTTAAGATGCCCTCACGAATGTCCCGATGTTGTTACGATCAGAGCCGACAGGGGGCTTTAAGACTTGCCTTTTGATAAAGCTTATAGTTAGGGTTCACTCAGGCTTACGTTAGCCCAGCTAACAGCTGGCTAAGGCTTACCTTAAACCAGGGCTTAGTTATGCTGCAACAGACTTAATCCTCTGTTATAAAGCTTATACTTAGGGCTGGTTCAGATTTACCTTGAACCAACTACAAGATATCATGCTATATGCTTAAGATGTTCCTTACTTGAGAAAGCTTAAAGTTAGCGCTGGCTCAGACTTGAAAACAGCACAGAGTTAATATACAGCAGGGGTGGTCCCGCGGGCCATTTTGAATCGGCCCTTAGCAAATTAAAAAAGTACAATGAAATACGGTCCACAAGTGAAACTTCTGCTGTTGTACTTCTTAAATATATATGTTCAAATATATAACACAGTATTCATGTGTTAATAAGCCGAATTTTCAAATAGATTCAGTAAATTAAAGTATTAAAGTTGAAAACATTTTAAGAAATCTTAGTTGATAAGAAAAAAGCGCAATTATACATTTACATTAAAACCTTCATATACCAGCAATCTGAGCCTACTGTTTTAAGGAATGAGCTGCCAACACAATAAATGAAACCCGACGGAGAACTGGGTTTTCTTCCTCAATATCAACCATAATTGACCTACATTTGATTGATTGTTCTAACTTATAACTTATGAGGCAATATACTGTACCTCTAGTGAGCGGCCCAGCCCTTCGTATATTTTTCTGTATGTGGCCCTCGGTGAAAAAAGGTTTGGACACCCCTGATCTACAGAAACATCTCAAAGTGTATAGTAAGGCTGGATCAGGCTTACCTTGAACCACTGTAAATCACCATGCAGCTAATGTGTAGTTTTTTATTTCGTGCTATATAAATAACATTTGATTGATTGATTAAATAACGATAATCTTTAATACTCTGCAAACTAAACGTTTATCAATATCTGAGTCTCTTCTGTCCATCACTTTTTTTCTCATCCTTCTTCTTCTGAAAGTCTCCACCTTTCACCTTCTGTTCTCTGACGTAGAATACACTGCGCTACATTACACCAGCAGCACTCAGCTAGTATTTTATATCTGTCTCTCTTTCTCCCTCACCCATTCTTTGTTTCCTCCCCTCTTTATCTCTTTCCCTCCTTCGTCTCAGTCTGTCTCTCCCTCTTTCCGTCAGCAGTGGCCTCCAAATACTCTGCGGAGTGGATTAATGATGTACTGGCTTTATATTGAGTGGGATGATGTTAGCGACTGTGTGTGTGTGTGTGTGTGTGTGTGTGTGTGTGTGTGTGTGTGTGTGTGTGTGTGTGTGTGTGTGTGTGTGTGTGTGTGTGTGTGTGTGTGTGTGTGTGTGTGTGTGTGTGTGTGTGTGTGTGTGTGTGTGTGTGTTGTCCTTGGTCTGGCATTAACAGTTCATGTGGGAGTTGATATTAGTGTGGGCTGACAACAGCTATCTGTTTCGTACACACTCTGAAGGTATTCGGGGATTAGGTGACAAGATGGAACCTCGTTGGTGACATTTATCATCCGGATCCAATTTGAGTCATTATTTCGGTCTTTTATTACTTCCTCTTGTGAGTGTTGGGTTATATTTCCTGTCCAAAAGGAATCAAGAGCATCCTAACTGCCAGTGTTGAGTGTGTTGGTATATCAAGTTAGCACTATTAGCTTTCTTTCTTTCTCTCACTTGTTCTATAGCACAATATCTGAAAAAAACTGTAATTGTACACAAATCTGCACTATTTTCACAATAACTTTGACCTGCACACATACATGTAAATATATTTAACAATCCGGATTCAGATATGTATATATGTTCATTTAATTAATGTATTGTTTTAACAGTGTTACAACCCGGCTCTTGGGCTGCAACAAAACGCAGGGAGGCGAGACGAAGGGTAAGAAAATACAATTGTTTATTCTTAATGAACAACGTAATGAACAGAAACAGCCACAGGTCCCCGAGGCTGGCACGGAGAAAGTGCCCAGAGGAGTGAGAGCGACGTATCCGACTTGCTCCTCCTATATCCTTTCAGCGTGGCTCACCCGGCAGGTGCGCCTCATCAGACAGATTGCAGCTGGGACCTGCAATCACACACAAAACACACACACAACAAGACGGCACCCCACGTGGTGTGGAGGGGTCGTCACAACAGCTACTTACCTATATATCCTTTGAATTCTTTAATAGTATTAATCTTTGGTTGAATCTGTAGTGTACTTTCGTTCTAACTCTTGCTGCTTCAACTCCTGAATGTCCCCACGTGGTGTATTAATGACCACCTTATCTTATCATATTGAAATGTATTTGAAGTTGCAGCACAGGCTAATTTAAGAGGACTATTTTGGATAAATGCAGAACTATTTGTCTGATTTGAATGATTTTAAAGATCAAATGCAAAGCTTCCAAATATGCTACATTTTTATAGAAATGTTGTTTTTAAGACTGCCTGTATTTTTTATTTTATTTAAATCGAGAAAATACACCCAAAAAAAAGCTTTTTATTGATACAAAACTCGACCCAAAGCCGTCTGAATTTCTGACATGTCATTCCCAGCAGCCTCCGCGCGTGACGTCATTGTGGCCTAACAGTCTCTGGGCCAAATATCCCGGCTGCAGTCGAATAGTCTATTTAGCTTAGGAACCTTCCAAACGGAGTGAAATGACCCGGAAGTCCCTCAGTGGCAGCCATGATAAGTGCCGTTCGAATTCTCTTGAATGATAGGAAAGGAGGTTTCAAACTTCCTTTAGCTTAGGAACCACTGGACCTCCCTCACCGAAAGGAGAGCAGAAAGTGCTGCCCCACAATGCATTGCAGCCGCAGCATTTGACGTCACACAACAGTCGGCCGTTCACGGAAACAACCGATTATGACGGAGAAATTATATCATGAAAGTTACGGTGCTTATTAAGCTTTTTAAAACGTATGTGGTAAGTTGCCAAAGTGCTTTGTTTTGAACGTTCATCAGTATTATAATCAAAGAGAGAAATATGAACGTTAGTTTTTACTGAAATGATTAAATAAAGTCAACGTTTCACTGAGCTGTGTGGGGTTTGTTCAACTTTTAAAAGATGAATGGTGATATACACAGTGATAGCTGTTAAGGACTAACGTTTATAATAAATACATCTGTATTGATTTTAAGATATTTAGTTCATACAATCATACGTATTGGGATCATTTGTATTAATGTGGACCGGAGGGAGAGAGTGACGAGCAGAAGTTTCACTTTCATTTTTTATTTCAATTCCAACTTTGGTCATGAAGAATCTGTTTCTCTGTTGTCGACGTTCATAAAGCAAAGCAACAGCATCAGAGCACGGTGCAGAGTCTCTAGATGAGTTTACAGTAGTCCCTCGTTCTTATTAAACATCCATGTTGTAGTCCGCTGTATAGAAAACTGTAGTTTCCATAGTTTCCCCACAGCAGCAGACGCACAAAATGACGTCCGCTGGCGCATCATAAACACGTTGGATTCTCTAAAGTACCGCAGTCTCTTCTCCTAAATCCTTTTGAATTCTCCTATCCACTATTCCTTAACCCCGTGACGTTTCACTCAGAGGTCAAGGAATAGGAGATAGGGT
The DNA here is from genome assembly GCA_902827135.1 of Harpagifer antarcticus. Classification (NCBI taxonomy): domain Eukaryota; kingdom Metazoa; phylum Chordata; class Actinopteri; order Perciformes; family Harpagiferidae; genus Harpagifer; species Harpagifer antarcticus. Next base: position 108,413 of record CADEHL010001295.1, on the reverse strand, counting down.
TAAAACTTAGGAGCTGATTTTTAAACTATCCGAACGCAACCCCCGACTCGGCAGTCTCGTTCACATGTCAGCGGTGTTTTTCGAAAAGAAAACTGAATTATATCCGCGAAATCACGCAAAAACATGGGTTATTGTTGTGCTTTTGGATGTACGAACGGTGCGGGATCTGGGAGAATTTTACATGCATTTCCCCAAGACAAAATCATCCGCCGAAACTGGATTCTTTTAGTGAATCGTGTTGGCTGGCAGCCGACAACATGGAGCAAGTTGTGCTCTGACCACTTCGCGTGTGATGCATACGATGTTGATCCTGCCATCGTCAAGTCTGTTGGTGGAGAAGCATTAAAAGTACATCGGAGGCTGAAACCCGGAGCCGTCCCCTCCATATTTGAGCACAAAAAACAACTGAAAGAACGAAAGAGCCGGGCAATGCAGAAACGCCAAAGAATTGAGGTAAACAAGTTTTGATTTGATTTCAAAGCGCACGGAGCACAGCAGATAACGCAGATAACGGAATTGCAGTTGTATTGCTTATAGAGGTGGGCACCGTTAGATTCTGTGTCTTTACGATCATAGACAATGTGTTGGATGTGTAGCTAGGATAAGTAATAAGGGAGCTAGGAATGATTTTCGGTGCAGTAATAGGTTAGCATTTTTCACTCGGGGCTAATTCAGAGGCTCACATTGTGTTTTTTTTTCTTCAAATAAATGAAAAAGATCAGTTAAATTTGTTTTTTTCCACAACAGTTGTATTTGGATGGAATGAATACCTATAGTGATAATTCAAAGTAATAAAATGATTTTTACAGTGAAAAAGTTCAAATGGAACTTTATTTTTCTAAATCTGTCTAAAAAGGTCAAATTTCACTTGTTTTGCATCAATCCTGTTACAGGGTACTTATTATATGTTATAGTTTTGATTCCTAAAGCTTTTAGTCTACTAACCCATCATTCAAGGGTGGTTTCACTATAAGTAATGGGTTTTTTTAGGCGGACATTAGAATGTACATGTTTTTACTATGTTCCATCTGAATTTATTTTAAGATATAAACATCTATATTGATTCTGACACTTCTACATCCAAGAATTAATTTACCCCTTTTACAAGTGAAGATATAGTCTTTGTTGTGTTAGTGGCGAACTTGAATCATCGCCATCAGCACTTTCATCGGTGATGTCAGGTGACGTTTCCTTGTATTTCCTCTTCGACATCAGAGGCTCGTATAGATATGGTTGGATGTCGACAATATACCCCAGATCTTGGGTGGCCTCCGACTCAGAATCAGACATGATAACGAAACTAAGTTGTACTATCGGCGGAAGCAGCTGTGAGCGATAAGCCAGGTGGAAATATGTTTGGCCACTCGTCACGCGACGCCATCTTGCGGAGACGAGCGGCTGAGAAATAAATCGTCGGACTTGGTGTTGGGGGTTGAACAAAATAAATATTGCGCATTGCCAGACGCATATTATCTCCGATTTTAATACTGTAATATCTTAGATAGTGTTGTAGCTATATGATTTCGATTTTACTGGCAATTATAAACAAATCTTTGCATTTGATCTTTAATGAAATACCCGACTGAAAGAAAAACGCTAACACACCAGGCAGAGAGATTGTAACTCACAGGGCGAACGATAAAGGTTCAATTGTGTGAATGTATATCAACTTTTTAATTATTTCGCATTATAACTGTAACTAAAGGAAAGTTCTCCTAACTGTAACTTAAGAGAACTAAGGTAACTAAGCTATGACCTTATATCATTCAGTCCAGGTCATAACAAGTCATTTCTAATTATCAAAACGCTTTGCTACCAAAAGTCCTAGAAAATATGCTTTGTCACTTTCTTGCACACCTGAGTCTCTACAAATTGAACAAACATGTTGAACAGCAAGCTATAGAGAGGCTTTTTGGTGCCCTATTTAATTTATTTATGGTAATACGGAGTGATATGTTTCTGAAATAAAGTTTAATCGATAAGCCGGCTGTGTCCAGACACTGACATCTCATTAAAAGATATGTGAAAATGCTTTTGGAGAGCATCATATGTACTGTAGGCCTCTCAGACACATTGCAGCCCAAAGTAACACAGAGCAAGAAATTCTATTTTAATAATTCAGCGTAAAATAATCTTTGCTGGCGTTTCTGCAAACAGTTTAAAAAAAGGCAGGTTTTATTAATAGTAATATTAATAGTAATAATAATAGTATAGCGCTCTTTTGTCTTACATATTAAATGTACATAAGAGGTACAGAACATGCATTGAACACAGTCAGCGATGTTTAAGCTGCTTCCTCCTCTAAACATACCTGTATCTGTGTGTGTGGTGCCTTTAGCAGAGGTGAACCGTCTGGGTCTTCGAGGTATTTAGAGAATACCTTGGAACACTCAGATAAAACAAACAAAAAATTGATTTAATTATATAAATAAAATGAATAAATGAGAATGGTATCTGTGTTGATCTGTAATATCACAGTGTTACGTTGATTTGTTTGTCCTTCTCGGACCATGCACTACGCATTTCAGTGGTTTTCTTGTAGAAAAGAAAGCAACCAATCAGATCTTGTTCTGGGTTTCTGGGTAGAATATCCTTCAACAAGGTATTCTACATCCTTGATCGAATGCCCTGGCCGGTAAATGTGTCTACAGAAGGTCCCGTTGTGACAGACACGGTTCGCCACTTTAACATCCTGTTTATACTCTATGTGTGCATTCGTGGCATCTGCATATCGTTTCAGGTCATTCTATATTCATGTCTAATTCCAGTTGTACATAATTGAGCGGCAGCATGGGGCAGCGATGTTCGCAAACACAAACCTGATGAATTTTACAACACTTGGCAGGGCTCTGCTGTGTTTTACAGCGTACACCGACACGCTCGGCTGCCCAGGGATACGCTGTCCTAGTTCTGCTTTAATTCACCTCCTCGCCTCGGCTCATTGTTACATCTCTCTGCTCCTCCTTATTTCTCTCCTGGGTCTCACCTTTCTCCGTCAAACTGTCTCTCTGTTCACTCCTGTTGTTCATGGCTCTCCTGATGACTTGTTCGGGTACAAAGTGTCTACCATGTCTGTGTGTTCAACTTCACATCAGGTTTAGAAAAACATGCAAAACGTGTGCAGAGGGATAGAGATGATAATTTGAACAGTAGCTGAGGTTTCAAACTTTTAAGAGAATGAACCCAACCGTAGATGACTCAAAGACACCACTGCAGTGCAGCAATGGCGATATTGTGTAAGCCGACAACAATGTTGGCATCCCAAGGGCTCCATCCACAAACAGGATTTTACCATCAGATGTTGCATTACTGCAGCAAATAAGATATGTGGCTAATGTATGATAATGATGTTAAAAGGTCAGCAGGATCATCTCCGCATATTAACACAATTTTTGTTTGGCTTTAAAGGAACTACATCACATGACTTCACATCACCAACACTAGGCTAAAGCCAGCAGATGTTGAGCGTGATGACACTTAGTAGTCTCATTTAGACACTTGTTAACCACATACCTTATTTATTTCATGCTTCTAACCAAAACCATATTCAAAAAACGATTGAATTTGAGACAAGGAAACTGGAAGTGCTCGTTTTCTCCTGGTTTTTAGACTCATTCCTGCTGCTCTCTATATTCATCTACAGATAACATCCGTGAATGGACATGAAGTCCAGCTCTCTTCTATCAGACTGAGCTGAGGTGATAAGGGATGAGCGGCACTCGAGACAAATATTCCATTAGACACTATCGGATACCAAACCAGACCCAAATACTAAAACACTCATTGATACAGGATGCAGCGGTGTTGATGGCAATAACACAGGACACAGAGACAGGAAGGGCAGACACTTTTCTTTCAAATAAAGACGTAAAAATAGACGATCAAAATAATTTAAAATATACTTTAATAGTACACATAATTATTATTTAATTTGTTTAAAAAATGTTGTATTGAAGACACATAGAAAATACATTTGGTACATTGATAGGTTAGATTGGACAGTTCAAAGCCACTAGTGTTCAGCTTAGTCTCTACTATTGTACATCTATTGACAAGCCATACAGATGATCTTCACTTGAAGGCGTACAATATTCAAACCACAATTATAACCAATTATATAAAACAATTATAACAGTCCATGTAGCCAACATGTAAGAGAGTGTTGTACAGACTAACCGGACAACACAAAGATAAATAATAAAAATAGTACACATACATCCAGGACATGGTTAAACTGTACACCCCAGCGCGTGCACTACGCTCTGCATCAGCCAAACGACTCGCTGCACCCTCGCTGCGAGGGGGACCCAAGTTCCCATCAGCAAAAACACGTGGGTTTGCTATCCTGGCTCCAAGATGGTGGAATGAGCTCCCCATTGACATCATGACAGCAGATAGCTTACACACCTTCCGGCGCAGACTGAAAACTCATCTCTTTCGACTCCACTTCGAGCGATAGAACTATTAACAAGGCACTTATATACTAATATAGGACTGGCTTATCTAAAGCCAGCTGAGTAGCACTTGAAATGTTTGGCTCTATGAAACCTGATGTACTTTTATGATTCTGTTTTCTTCAAGGTTGTGTCTTCCTGGTCGAATGCACTTATTGTAAGTCGCTTTGGATAAAAGCGTCAGCTAAATGTAATGTAATGTAATTCAATGGGAAGTTCAATTACAGTATGCCATTATTAAAAACTTAGATCTTATATTTAAAACTTTATCCAAAACCTTTCCCCTCTATGACCTCTCGAGGTTCTAATAGAGGGTAACAGGTTGCAGAGAAGGCCTAGCCCGGCCCGGGAGTGTGGAACGTAGCCACAGACCTACTCCTCACCTCTAACCAATGCAGGTTCCAGTGTGGACCTTTCTCCCTGTGTGCCTCTCCACCTCTGTTTCCTACTTCTTACTTGCAACCCTTTTCCCTCAACCTATCCTAAGGGAGTGCATGTATGTAGACACGTTAGTTTAGCTGCTATAGGCTTGGACTGTTGGGGGGGGCACCTTACTCCGTCTTTCTGGCTGTTTGTACCTGTGTACTCTCATGTTCTGATTAACCCAGTTTCCCCCAAATCTCTTTTTTGTGTCCATTTCTACGCCGGGATCCTGAGTCGAGGCTGATCCTGTTGCTGTGGTCGTGTGTCCTGGATCCTCTATCCTGAGTCCTGGATCTGAGTCCTGGACTTTGAGTCGTGTCTGAATCTGTCTCTGTGGTCCTGCCTGACTCTCATCATACTACTTCCCTGATGCTCCCACAGGATTGTAGCTGACATCCTCGTGGATTCATCTTCTCATTACAGACACATGCATTTCCTAACATTCGGTCTATATGCTGTAAAATGTATTATCTCTTGGATTTACACACGGCATCTATTGCACGTCTGTCCGTCCTGGGAGAGGGATCCCTCCTCTGTTGCTCTCCCTGAGGTTTCTCCCATGGTCCCTTTAAACTGTGGGTTTTCTCTGGAAGTGTTTCCTTGTACGATGTGAGGGTCTAAGGACAGAGGGTCTAAGGACAGAGGGTCTAAGGACAGACCCTCTGTGCAAAAACTTTCTAAACCTCAACGAAAGCAAGACTGAGGTCATCTTTTTTGGACCCCAACCTCCAGCCTCCCAGGTTGATATTCTGGGCTCCCTCCAACAGAACATCCTCCCCTCAGTCACGAACCTTGGGGTGACCTTCTCCAGTACTTTTAAATTCGACAAGCAGGTCAGCAGCGTAGTCAAATCCTGCTTTTTTAAAATAAGACTTTTGGCCAAAACCAAGTCGTATTTATCTTTTAAAGACCTGGAAAGGGTTATTAACGCCTTTGTGACCTCGAGACTGGACTACTGCAACGCCCTGTATATGGGTATGGACCAGGCATCAATTAAACGCCTGCAGCTAGTCCAGAACGCAGCTGCACGTTTGCTGACTGGCCATAAAAAGCGTGACCACATCACCCCAATTCTGGCCTCACTGCACTGGCTTCCAGTTCGGTACAGAATTGATTTTAAAATCCTTTTATTTGTTTTTAAAGCACTAAATGGGCTGGCTCCGGCCTATATAGCTGAACTCCTCCAGCGCTACACCCCAGCCAGAGCTTTAAGGTCTGCTGACCATCTGCTGCTGGTAGTGCCCAAGACCAGGCTCAAAACCCGAGGCCACCGAGCCTTCGCAGCAGCTGGCCCCAGGCTCTGGAACACTCTGCCCCTCCACGTCAGGTCGGCCCAGACCCTAGGGGTTTTTAAATCCTTTCTCAAAACGCACTTCTTCTCTCAGGCTTTCTAGTCAGAGCGGAGCACGACTAATGACTATTCCCTGTGTTTGTTTTATATCTGTTTGTAAATGATTGTCTTTTATTGTGATTATAAGTGTTTTTAATGCATGTACAGCACTTTGGCTCGACCAAAAATCGCTTTTAAATGTGCTTTATAAATAAAACCTGATTTGATTTGATTTGATTTGACAGAGGGTGTCGTATTGTCATACTGATATTCTGCACAAACTGTGAAGACCACTGAGACAAATGTAACATATTGTGATATTGGGCTATATAAATTAACATTGATTGATTGATTATCTAGCAATCTGAGGTGTGATGGCAGAGCAGCAGAAGAGCGATGTCTCTGCTCTCAGTCAAAGGTAAGCTGACCTGTGTTTATCTTCTAAACATGGCGGATGTATTGAAGGTCTTCAGGATTGAAAAGAGATGATACACACTGTTCTTCTGTCCTGCTGAGGTCGAGAAAGTGTCTGAGCCGCCGTTAAAATAGCATCACAGCTCAGGGTCTCTGAGGGTTTACTGTGTGTGTTGAGTGTGTGTGTGTTTAGGGAGTGAGTTCATACGTGTGAGATATCAGTCACTTTCCTCCAGCATAGCAACACTGTCGTCCACAATCTGCCTTTCCCTTGCAGCCGTGTGTAGATACGGTTTGCCTGGATGTTCCTCTCTAAACCTCAAGCTGGATCCAACACATTGTATTGAGAATTATTCTTATCAAGAAAACAGGATACCGTGATTCAGTTTAAATAATAATATTCTCAAAGCCTGACAGTTCACAAACAGTAGACAAATGTAGTGAAGAAGGTGCTTTATGACAACTCCACAGCAACCGTTGACATGGCCATGCATCAATTATGTCATGGCTAAGCTTGAGATAACAAGGACCTTGTGCTCTGTATGCTGGGTGCATCTTTTGTGAAAGTAATTTCTGTATGAAAAGTGCAACTCTTTGACTAGTTTGTAGCAGATGTTCCACTAAAACATGTATGAGAAGCAGAAACACGTAGCACTATGAACTACATTTGAAAACTTTTTGTTGTAGAGTAATTGCACAAGTTGAACAATTGCATCTAAAAGAAAATAATTTACATTTTTGATTGTTTAACTTGGGAATATGTGATAGGTTGATTTATCTTAACGAATGAATGTGTGACTCACTGAACTGCATGTAACTTTTTTAAATCTGAATATGAAAGTTACATTTTTCAAATAATGCTATCCAGAATCTGTGTTTTTATACAAATACTAAAATAAAATGACGTCAAATGAAACAGACATAGACTGCAGGAGACACTGGCCGACGACAGCCTGATTGAAAGAGATTGTTTTTCAGTGGACTCATATTCTCCATGTTTGATGGTTGTTCAGTAAACAGGCTAGGGAACAAACAAATCCAAAACAAGGAATGAACAAGCAAGGACAAGGATGTGTTGATCTATCCTTCATGATAGATCATCTTCAGCCGTGTGTGTGAAGTGGCCTCCGTCTCTCTCTGATTGTTAGCACGGTGGCTAACAGGCCGGAGAACAGCGTAGCCAACAGCAAGCTAACACTGGCGACTGAAATGCCAAATACCAATTATTCTGTCAGTACACTCAGTGACAAGAGAGCACAACTACTGCACCACTGTGATTAGGCTGAGGGGCACATGAACTCAGGGAACACACACACACACACACACACACACACACACAGCCTAGAGCACAATAAGGCTCATCTCGTTTCAGCGGCTCATTGCCCTGTCAGACCAAATAAGGTGTACACACCTGTACAAACAAACACAAAACTACTGGCAAACAAAACAAAAATGTGGACGACATTTGGGAGTTAGCGCTTTTTAGGTCTTTGACACACACACACACACACACACACACACACACACACACACACACACACACACACACACACACACCCAAAGCACGATTAATAAGGTCAATCTTTTTCCAGCGGGTCATTGTCCTGACAGGCCAAATAATGAGCCCTCATTTCCACCCAATGACACACACACACTCACACACACACACACACACACACACACACACACACACACACACACACACACACACACACACACACACAGAGAGAGAGAGAAAGAGACACATATTGAAAATACACGCCTGTGCACTGAAATCACAAATAAATGAACTACAAGAAGCGTTACATTTGGACGATGAGTTGCTGCTTTTTAGAGCTGTGAAACAAAACATACACACACACACACACATGTACACACACACACACACACACACACACACTGGGCCATTACATTAGTGGAGAGAGATGCAGCATAGTGTACTTGTGACACAACGATGAGTCAGTCCTGTACCCACAATGCACTGGAGAAGGCAATCTCAAGTTTCAGGGGACTCTGGATTGTGTGTGTGCATGTGTGTGTGTGTGTGTGTGTGTGTGTGTGTGTGTGTGTGTGTGTGTGTGTGTGTGTGTGTGTGTGTGTGTGTGTGTGTGTGTGTGTATGTATGTATGTATGTATGTATGTATGTGTGTGTGTGTGTGTGTGTGTGTGTGTGTGTGTGTGTGTGTGTGTGTGTGTCTGTGTCTGTGTGTGTGTGCGTTGAAGCATGGGTAATGGCTATACATTGGCACCCGTTGAGCTAAGTAAGCGGCTCAATGTTTGCCGGTTAAGTGACGCTGCTGTGATTCCTGGACTGAGAGAAGTATGTGTTGTAAGTGTCCGAAAACCAGGCAGTATCTGGTGTGAGGGGTAGGGGTAGGGTTAGGGTAATGTTGTCAATTGAGTGTCCCATGGTGGTGGTGGGGTTATGGTATGGGCAGGCGTATGTTATGGACGACGAACACAGGTCACTCGATTCACAACATTACCCTAACACTAACCCTACCCCTCACACCAGGTTTAATGGTTTAATGTTGCAGTTAATCAACATTAAAATATCTTATTATTAAATAATATTCAACTGCTCGGTTGTCTCACTGCAAGAACCACTTTTACCACGTCTTTTACAGACAATATGTAGAGACAAATGGTAGCAATTCTCACAATGTAAAATAATAATTGCCTTAAATACATTGAAATGTTAAAGCTGATTATAGTTGTTACTTGATCTATTTAAACCAGAACGTTTCTCGTTTCTTTGTACAGTATGAAAGGAGTCTTTGTACCTTTGAGTCCATGCTGAAGTTCACTGATGTTAGGAATAGGTATGTCTCTCGTGGTCAGCATCCTCTGGTCTGTCTGCATCACCTGGAAACTTTAAACACATATACATATATATATATATATATATATATATATATATATATATATATATATATATTAGGGCTGTCAGTCGATTAAAATATTTAATCGCGATTAATCGCATGATTGTCCATAGTTAATCGCGATTAATCGCACATTTTTGATCTGTTCTAAATTTACCTTAGAGGAATATTTTTCAAGTTTTTAATACTCTTATCAACATATGAGTGGACAAATATGCTTTATGCTAATGTTTATTCACATTTGAACAATGACAAATAGGAGCGGGGGCTGTCAGCATCAGCTTGTAGATGGTATTTTAAACTCGATGCGCTCTGAGACTACGGCGTGGCCGAGTTAACGCGTTATTAACGCGTTAACTTGACAGCCCTAACATATATATATATGTATATATGTGTAAAGTTACAATGTGTTGGTCACTTTTTTTACATGTAAATGTCATGTGATAATCCTTTTGTTATCCCTAAAAAAAGTGCTGGATATCACAGCCATTACTGTATCTTATCAGTTGGATTGTGTATTATTGTATAGTTGGGGTCCTTTTTATTTTAGAATCGTTTTTCATGAGACAGTGAATTTAAATATTTGTCCTATGCCATATTCACATTCATTTGTAACACACACGTAGGGGTAAAAGACAAACATCTTCAACAAATGTAATGCAATGAATAAGCTTAATTGTCACAGAAGCACACATAACGTCATATCTAATATTTAAACAAATCATTTCCTTGTCCCTAAAGCATTGACTGAGCTATTTTTCGTCCTCAGATGCAGACATTAAGTTACATGTTCACGTTCTGCTGCCACAATAAGTCGGTTTCTCCAGTGTAATGATAATAAAATGCTAAGTAAGTATTGGTAATAATATTAATAAAAATAACAACGTTTGGGTTCGTTCGTTTAATATGATGATCGTTAACCAGTAAGCTTCAATAATCAACTCCAGCTCAACAAACCATATTGCAATATCTACGTCAACGTTATTTCTGGAACCAACTGGAAATGTGAGATTCATATTTTTCAGATACACAGATCTTATAGTGAGGTTAATCAATGGGTTCATCTCATACAGTACTCTGCTCTTCAACACTAATGTGACGCTCGCTGTCTGCATCGTCGAGCATAGCTATTTTAAATTAACAATAACAATGCATACAGTTACCTAACTAGCAAACTAACTAATGTACAAGCATGACCTTATTTTACCAACCTCACCGAGAAGCCTTATGTTCTACAGCAGGGGTATTCAACTAAAATTCAACGAGGTCCAGTTAGAGAAAATGTCACCATTCAAAGGTCCGGAACATCAAAATGTCTAACTTGCTTCATGAATTAGTGTGATATTGAAGTAGCTGTAGCTTTATCAACGTCTGCATGTAATCAACAGCTGACTGCCAATCAAATAAAGAAAGTACAATTCATAAACAACTATTTATTGTCAATTAACATTGAACTATACAGATACAGTACATTCTGTGGATATGTGTAATGTTCCTCTCGGGCTGCATTTAAAAATAAAATAGAGAAAATAAATAAAATAGCTTTTGAAAATGTGTGCATCTTAAAAGTGCTTAATTTTAGATAAATAAAATAAAGTGTAGCAGCAGCTTGAGTTTCCCTTTTTCTTTGTTCACCGTTTCACATCATGGCTTAACAGTTTCAGACGATTATAGAACAATATCAGTCACACATCATAACAATTGACCAGTTTTAAAGTTTCTCTTTCTTTCCCTCTTATATTGCAGTCCCTCACTCGCTTTGTTTTATTCAGTGTGTGAGTTGAGCTCGAGCTTGTCCTGCCAGGAGTTTGTAGATCTGGGCTGAAATGGAGTCAGGGCCGTTCTCACACACATGCAGCTGCTCATTGGTTACAGTGATGAAACACAGGTGGTGAAAAAAGAGAGAACTATTCGAAGCAGAAAAAGAACTGCGTAATATACCATCTGACAAAGGCCTGTGCTATAATGCTTCAATTACCTGCTATTCTTTATAATATACTCAGATCAATAGGAGACAGAGATGTTAAGTTATAAATCAAGGGTTTTTATTATTATCTACAGAAAGGGTGGGGAACCTTTTTCCTTTCAATTTTTACAATATCCTCCGAGGGTGGATTTACAAATTATTGAACTCAACCTCTGCTTAAAAAAACTAAAATCACAGCCCATTCATTTCGCCTTTCTTTCATGCTGTGCAAAGAAAAAGCAACCAATCCAGATATCTCACCATGACTCGCGCATGCACGTGCACGGTGTGGCGTGACCACCAACACAGAAAGATATGGACACAAGATGTGTGCAAATGTATTTAGTTTCCTATCCATGTGAACATGATTTAAGTGGGGGGGGGGACCTAACCTCCTCTATAGGGGGTCCGGGGGCATGCTCCCCCGGGAAGATTTTATTTTTTTTATATTGAAGTTAAAAGCATCAATCTAGTGCACTTTGAGAGCAACATGAAGAGATCTATGGATACATCTCTCAACACCCATATGAAACGGAACTGTCAGCAGATTTTTCTTTTTGGATATTTTACAAATCACTATTCTTGTTATTTTTTAACAACTTTTTTGTTACTGTCATATAGTATTTTATACCTGTTTTTCATTTAGTCTCAATTACTATAATGATCATATCAAGGTGTGCCTTAACCTCACTGAGCTGAGGTTATTTGAGCCTCTCATGAGAGCTCTCTTCCACCTGGTTGTACAAAAGCTCTTTAAATGCGTTAGCATAGATAGCTAACCAGATGTTCATAACAACAGATCGCCACTGTGCTTACAACTAAAGACACAGCCACGCAAACACTGCGGCATGTGTTCGGCTCCTTATGGGCACTGCAATATTTGAAGGGCTGGAGTGGCGTTCCGGTGCTCTCCGTCAGCACTCCTTTCAGACGAGACAAATACTACGTGAAGACACGTTACGCGGAAACCTGTCCTTGGCCAGGAAAAACAGATACTCACTTGTTTAATTATTTTTGCGGTCTAGATTTCTTCTTCTTTTTTGAAGTGAGAAGTTGTCCGTCAGTCGGACTGACGGACGGACTCCCCCTCCCCCCAAACGAAAACTCTTCGGTTCTCCACGAATTACACAAGTCACCCAAATCAGCGTTAAAAAAGCGCGAGGCGCCGAAAAATCCCCTATTAATGTATTGATTATAGGTCCGGGACCGTAGAGGTCGGTGTCTGGGTCCGGATCCGGACCGCGGTCTGCCTGTTGCCGACCCCTGTTAAATCTACAGTATAATCCTTCTTAATGTTTTACACTTCTCTATTATGTTTTAACTTGTATGCTACGGATAGCATCGTTAGCACAGATGTAGCTGCGTCTCGCTTGTTAGCTGAATAAAAAGACAAGTAAGAAATAAAGTGCTTGAATTTCACTTACCGAATAAACTGCATTCATGGACGGTCTGTTTGAACCGCAGAGCCATAAGATAAGTGCGATATTACAATGAAGAATACTCCACCAGGCATCAACACAACAAACATGTCCGAGTAGCAGCCTGGAGCTAATGAAGCTAACGGGGCTAGCAAAAAACCACTAGCAGAGCAGTTTGGTACTTCCGTTTCATTACAATGACTTCCGTTACATTAGAATGACTTCCGTTACAGCAAGAATCCCCTCACACACACATAGGCGAAACACATGCACATTCCCTACTGAGAACCTTTCAGTAAAATGTTTTTCAGGAGTGTGTGTGTGAGGTTAATTTTCAGTAGTGTGTGTGCGAGGTGTTCAGTAATGAATGTGAGAGTATTTCAGTATGTGTGCAAGGCCAGATGTTTTCAGTAGTGTGTGTGTGTGTGTGTGTGTGTGTGTGTGGTGTGTGTGTGTGTGTGTGTGTGTGTGTGTGTGTGTGTGTGTGTGTGTGTGTGTGTGTGTGTGTGTGTGTGTGTGTGTGTGTGTGTGTGTGTGTGTGTGTGTGTGTGTGTGTGTGTGTGAGGTGTTCAGTAGTGAATGTGAGATTATTTCAGTAGTGTGTGTGCAAGGCCAGAGGTTTTCAGTAGTGTGTGTGTGAGGTTAATTTTCAGTAGTGTTTGTGTGAGGTTAATTTTCAGTAGTGAATGTGAGAGTAGTTCAGTAGTGTTTGTGCAAGGCCAGATGTTTTCAGTAGTGTGTGTGTGAGGTGTTCAGTAGTTAATGTGAGAGTATTTCAGTAGTGTGTGTGCAAGGCCAGATGTTTTCAGTAGTGTGTGTGCGAGGTGAGTTTGAATTTTGGCCTACACAGCCCTTCATAGCGGGGGGAGCCTCGCTGCGGGGAAGCAGTGTGTTGACCTCTTTCACCTGTCAGCGCACCTTACATGATGTGGTTTAAACCACATTTAAATAATTGGTTTAAACGGCATAATAATAATGATGACGGTCCGTTCTGTGATTCTCCAGAACACACAGATGGCCAGTCCGCCCCTGTGTAGCATATTATTTTCGATGAGAGATGAGCAGATCGCCACTGGGCTTTCAACTAAAGACACAGCCACGCAAAAACTGCGGCGTTTGTACAGCTCCTTATGGGTAGCCTATACTGCAATTTGTGAAGTGCGGCCGCGCTCCGGCAGCACTACACTCCTGATCGTTTCACCACGGAGGAAAGCAGCAGAAAGTCGACTGGAGTTAAAGAGCTGCGGGGCTGCGGGGCTTCCTTCTGCAGGTAACGGGGAGACGCGCTCTGGCGGCGGTCTCGTTCAGGATCCGAAAATAAAATTGTAATATTTTGCACACTTATTCCATGTATTCCTAGTGTGCCACTAGTTACGGTGGAACGCGTGCCAGGGGTTGCCGACCCCTGCAACAGGGTCTTCTAGGATTATAACATGACTTCTGAGGGGGCTAGTTATTACACACAAACCATTAGATTCCAAGTAAGAAAGCAAGTGTGGCAGACCTGACTTTGCCTGCCTTTGAATTCTCTCTTTATCCAAAACAAATAAAAACGTTAGCGGTCACCCACAGCCACCCATAAGACCTGTGCACATTTAAAGCTCTGCAACGCTTGCAAAAAAACACCAGGCACTGAAGCAAATGGATGTCTTAACCTGTCAACAAAGTACCAAGCTAAAGTCTAATGGCTGCCTATAAATGTCACTGTGGATGTGTCTATATTCATAGAGGTAGTTATCAGCTTTTAGACATGCTTCTGCCTCACCGCAGCACTCTCTGTCTTCTCTTCCCCGGCTGTAAGTGGTCCTGATGCGTCTATATTGATACCCACCTGTTGGCGGCCATTTCAGTCACCTCTCTCTGATGAAATATGGATGCCTTCCTCGCTCTGTTTCCCCCCCCCCCCCTCCTCTAAAAGTGTCCCTCATGGCTATTTATTGACGGTCCCAAGAGTTAGTATCTGGCTGTCCTCTCCCTCCACTGTGTCCCTGCTTTATTAACTATGTGCATCTCTGTTGATGAAATATGAATGCATGTCCTTTCTCTTTTTGTCACTTTGTTTTTACCACTTACCGGTTGTTTTAGCCAAGTGTCCCTCTGATGAAATATGAATGCATGTCCCCTCTCTTTCTCTCCACCACTTACCGGGTGTCTCAGCTGTGAATCTCTGTAGGATGAAATATAGATGCTTGTCCACTCTTGGAGCTGTGAATTAAAATGTGTTCTATCCATTACAGGGGGAAATTATGTCTGCCTCACTAAGTACGGCGGATTATAGGTGTTGTTTTGACTCATAAAAGTGTTTAAGCTACAGGTATAAATCATTGGATCCAACACATTTATGGTTCTAAGCACCCTCACTTAACTGTCTCTGAAGACTCTAAATGTAAAATGTCCTTTGTGAGCGGCCCTTACCATTTGATTAGTTTGTTTGTCTGTTGTTATTCAAGGATAGGATATTATCTGTTAAAGCATGGAGGATGATCTCATTAAGGAGATAAAAGTTCAACACTCAAGGCCAGAAACATCCAGCATACACTGCTGAAAAAAAGGGGCTTTAAGACTTTGTTATAATATTTTCCATCCGTTTAACACGCCTAAAACCAAGCCTAAAACCAAGCATAAAATCAACCTCAAAACATGCTTCTCCTCCCATTTCTACACTGAAATATTTTCGACTTGAATTGCCCAGACGGGCCACTCAAAAACAACAAAGCGCTAAGCAGCAGTGGTTCAGTCTGTATGGGATTGGACTTTGGACCGAAGGGTCGCCGGTTCACGTCTCGATCGGACCAAACAATACGTAGTGTGGACTGGTACTGGGGAGGAGCCAGTTCACCTCCTGGACCACTGCCGAAGTGCCCTTGAGCAAGGCACCTAACCCCCAACTGCTCACTGGCGCCGGCTAGACTGGCTGCCTCCGGTCTGACCTCTCAACTGCATCTGCATGTGTGAATAATAATAATGGGTTCCATTTATAAAGCACTTCATATTTGATTTCAAATCCCGAAGTGCTACAAGCAGTGAGCATGAACAGTATAAATAAACATTACACAACATGGTAGAAAAAATAAATAAAAGGGATATAAAAAGGTGTAGGCAAAGGCTCTTTTGAAGAGATGGGTTTTGAGGCCTTTTTTAAAAGCCTCCACGGTCTGTGGTGCTCTCATTTGGTCGGGGAGAGCATTCCACAGACTGGGAGCAGCCGAGCATAAGGCCCGGTCTCCCATAGTACGGAGCTTAGTCCTGGGGGGTTTGAGGAAGTTGAAGTTGCTGGAGCGGGTGGTCCGCAAGGAGGTATGAGGGGTGAGGAGTTCCTTGAGGTAGGGAGGGGCAGTTCCATGGACACACTGGTGGGTGACGACGGAGACCTTGAATTCGATCCTCAGTTCCACAGGGAGCCAGTGTAGTGCTTTAAGGATGTGGGTGATGTGATCATATTTGCGCACCCTCATCAGGATCCTAGCAGCGCTGTTCTGAATGTACTGGAGCTTCTGGATGCTTTTGTTAGGGATCCCGATGAGGAGTGCATTGCAGTAGTCCAGCCTGGAGGAGACAAAGGCATGGACCAGCTTTTCGGCGTCAGACAGAGTGAGTGTGGGGCGGAGTTTGGCGATGTTCCTGAGGTGATAAAAGGAGTTCTTGCACAGCTGTTTAATGTGGGCCTCAAAGGTCATGTGTGCATACAACTGTGTGTGTATTTGTATATATATGTGCATGATGTAAAAAGTGTGTGCTGTGTGTATAAACCTGTAGGCCTACCTATATAAAAACGCATGTGTGTGTACAACAGAGTGGAAACTGAATTTCCTCCTCCTTAATAAAGCTCCTTCTTCTTTTATAAAGACGCTGGGTGAAGAGCTTTTTCTGATTTTTTTCTGAAGATGGCGCTATGTAGGCACAGGCCTTCAATCGACATTAGGGAAACATTGTTAACTTAAAGGTCAGCTATTATGCAAAATCCACTTTTTGATGTATTTTCTACACAGACATGTTTCCCCTCGTGCGTGGGGAGGGGCTCCTTATTTTCATCTAAAGTAACAGACAGAGAATCAGCACTTTTGAAACAGGGCTGAAACAGAGGGGATTATGGGACGCTGCAATGACCTGTTTGGTGTTTGGAGCCAAACACTTCAGAGACATGTTTGTATATATCTGAGACCTATAAGATATTGATGAAAATCAGTATAATAGGGGACCTTTAAAGGCATCAATGACAAAATCACAGTTCTCCTCTATTCATCAACTTGTATTTGCAAAAGCATGATCAGCCACGCCAGCATGCATGGAGCCTCATAATCCTTCTCCTGGTTTAGCATGAGTCTTATTCCCTTCCACTTTCCATCGCCCCGAGCAAGCTGGGTTAGTGGAATAGCCTCAGGTCCGAGCTAGGTTTATTTAAGCTCTCCTCTCGGCTCTTCCTCTGGTCGGGTCACTCTGCCCTCGTTCTGTTCAGTTGTCCGGTCTGTCTCACTGGATCGATGGTTTGAAGATGCCTTAGGCGCTGATCTTTTCAAGGTCCGCTGAACTTAATCCAATCACCAAGCTCCCTTCCCACAATGAATGAGTGAATATGTAAATTGCCAAAGGTGCTTCAAGAAAAAAACAGGACAAAAAAGAAATGAAAAAGGCAGCAATTCAATAAAGATATATCAAGCTTTATTGGAGCTACTAGCTGTTGCATGTGCCGCTGTTATTGGTTTTGACCTTGAGATAGAAGTATAGGATGTATGTTGTCATACGTGGAACAGTAATTATCAATAATTCTGTAACTGGGCCTTCTCCTGTTCGGCATACATCCACAGTTAGTTGTATGTGTTCATTTCACACTCTTGGCCTCTGTTGGGTACTTCAGGACAAAAGGACTGAATGTTCCTAAAGAGTTTTGAAGAGCTCCCGAACGACTCTCCACTACTTAGCATGATACTTTAAGCTAGCTCAAGGCTAGCTTTTGAATTTTGATGTCAAATAAAAAGGTGTTATGAATATTAAAGAGCTTACCACACTACTCTTCAGCGTCTCTGGATTTAGAGGAAGACTGGTAGAGTTTGGTCTCTCTTTTATCTTTTGTCTGGGTCCTTGTGTCCTTAGCTTCGGTTAGTTTAGCCTAGCATTGTGCTTTTGTGCTGTGTCATTAGCTGTTAGCCAAGTTAGCTTCTCTTGTGCCTTTTCATCTCTTCTTTGTTTATTTTCTTTGTCTTTCTTACAAACACTTGCTCTCCTATTGCAATTTGATTTGCTTTTAGGTATTGATTATTTAAAAAATTAGTAGGTTTATCTCCTGTAAAAACAATTTGATATGTTTTTTTTTAAAGGAGAGCTCTTTCCAGTACCTATCTCTCTGTCCTCAACAGCAAATTGCAAGCCTTTACAAACCCCAAGGCCGGATTAACCACAGGGTGCACTGGGCACGAGCCCAGGGGCCCTTGAGCAAGAGAGGGCCCTCAGTGACAAGAGAAACAAAACGTTTTCTAAACCGTCTCTGTACTGTAGGTCTCACTACTATCAACTATATTACTACGCAGTGGCGGTCTATAGCCGAATCAAAACCCCACCTTCACTCATGCCACATTGACATTGTGTCACGTGAGCAGAACAAATGGATGGTGCCGGTAGCAGCCGAACGCCCAGCGGGGCAGCGAAAAAAAGACAAATAAAGAAAAGGAAGAGAGAGTGGCGGCTGCATTAAAACATTTCCCAACAATACATAGCTTTTTCACAAAAGCTAAAAGTGACGAATTAGGCCAGCAACCACAAGGAGCAGTGACGGTCACGGAGCCTGAGGATGTTGTTGAGCTAGCGAGCAATGTTAGCATTTTGATGAACTTATCACAGACTTTGCAAAGAAAAGGGCAAGAAACACTTCTAAAAGGTAAGATCCATTGATTTGAGGGATTGTCTTACAAACACACATTCTCTCTCTATTGCTTACATACACACACACACACACACACACACACACACACACACACACACACTGGTTGCGGTCGGATAGTTTCAAAATCAGCTCCTAAGTTCTAACCCTATCTCCTATTCCTTGACCTCTGAGTGAAACGTCACGGGGTTAAGGGATAGTGGATAGGAGAATTCAAAAGGACTTGGGAGAAGAGACTGCGGTACTTTAGAGAATCCCACTTTCACTATCCGACGTCTTTTTTTCGTGTTGCACAACACGATTTTAAAAGCAATGTATTTCTACTGGTAATGGCGCTCATGGAAGCACGGCATTCGTTTGTGTCGGCTGCCCTTAAAGGCAATGTGAGCGTCCATTCTCATTGGATAACGGAGAATTGTATACCCGGAAGTAAGTATTCCCCTTACTGTCAATTGATTTTACAGTGATATCTGCACTACTCATCGACTAAAAAACACCAGATTATCCTTGTTAATTACACAACATTGATTGGTTTAAATTGTGTGCAATGCTTTTGTATTTTTCCCCTTCGATTCGGAGAAACAAATATTTTTTCGGAGTAAAGGATGGCAGAAGACCCTACACTACCCAGAATCCCCAGCTATCATTTGGACTACACCATGTGTTGCGTTTCTATGTTTTTTTTGTTCAGTGTAATACTGATGAACGTTCAAATCAAATCACGTTGGCAACTTACCACATACGTTTTAAAATGCTTAATAAGCACCGTAACTTTCATGATATAATTTCTCCGTCATAATCGTTTGTTTCCGTGAACGGCCGACTGTTGTGTGACGCAAATGCTGCGGCTGCAAGGCATTGTGGGGCAGCATTTTCTCCTCTCCTTTCGGTTAGGGAGGTCCAGTGGTTCCTGGAGGTTATAAAGGAAGTTTGAAACCTCCTTTCCTTTCATTCTAGAGAATTCGAACAGCACTTATCATGGCTGCCACTGAGGGACTTCCGGGTCATTTCACTCCGTTAGGAAGGTTCCTAAGCTAAATGGACTATTGGACTGCAGCCACTCACTCCCTCTTTCCCTCTCACATACACATACACACATTTCTATCACATATACTGATCACTTAGTTGAGCAACCACTTACTTTCAATACATGTTTTACTTTTGTAACTCTCGATGTTGGTGACAAATAGAACTCCTCGTGTACGTGTACAGCCAGCCAGTCATATGTTGGCATTTGAAATGGGGTGCTGAGATTTTGAGTGATATTAGGTCTTCTTGAGCCATACACTGTCTTGGGATCCATTGAATCCTTGTCTTGTGACTTTTTACTGAAAGGGCAAAAGCTAGACCTACTTTGGTTGAACTATGTAGCTGCGTCCCTGCTTTTGACACATAGGTGTGCGATTGACATGCCAGATTGAATGAATATTTTAAATATTGGTCATGTTGGGTAGGCGTGTTGTTACGTGTTGGAACGTGGGTTGAGGGGCCCTGAGCTCTCAGTGCCCCCTTTGAGCCTGAAAGCACCAATCTAAGATTATATTTTTAGCTGTGAGCCTTAATGTAAAACAATTATTTAACGGGTCACATACCAGGACCCTGAGTCCTCTGTAACCCATTAGGGTTTGTATTTGACAGAAGACGGACTGATACGACAGGGATGCATACAAAAACAACTTGCTTTTTGATCATAAAAGCCCCCTTTCGGTCCATGTGAAGTGTCAGCAGTTTTCTCAGAGTGGCACAACGGCATTTCTTCCCGCTCTGATCCTCTCATCCCTGTGTCATTTGTCGCTTCTCTATCTGAAAGAATGAGAAAGGTGGCGGTAACTGGTATATATTATTAAAGTGCTCTGTGTGTTTCTGCGATAATGGAACAAAGTAGAAAAGTGTTGCCTCTTTCATGGTGCTATATCGAGACCTTTGTCACTTAAACTCTGAAACACAAATGCACACATTCAGACACTCTAGATAAAAAAGACTCTAACAAGTGATGTACTCATGTAAGAAAGGAATTGTGGGCAATGTCTGCACACTTTCAACCACACACGCTAAAACACACACACACACATTTTCTGGCAGTTTTCTGCAGGAATCAGCACGTTGAACTAATCCATTAGCCCTTGCTGCCAGGAGAGTGGTCAACTTTCCTACAAGACCAAAAACTTTCCTCTTCTTTCTAATCATCTCTGCAAACATCCCTGCTTCTCTCTACAGCAGTGATTTAAAGGTTGGATGATGAGAGATGTGGGAAAGACATTGGGTCTGCAGAAATACAGATGATAGAGAACAAGAAAGAGATGAGAGCTACTTGTAATAGTCTTTCCATCCTTCAGCTTCCCTGTATTAACTCAAAGAAAGAACAGCAGAACAAAGACAGATATTTTTTTAACACCTTTTGTTTTTACATTACATGTTAGACGCTTTTATCCAAAGCGACTTCCATACTGAATACTGTGGACAATCCCCACAGGAGCAATCTGGGGTGAAGGGTCTCGCCCAGGGACACAACGACATGCTGACTGGGGTTTAAACATGTGCCCCCCTGATCCCAACACCAACGCACAACCCACTGCGCCACACAATTGTGAGTGTGTTGTGTGCAATGTAAAAAAATAAACTCGTAAAAAAACGGTCAAAGTACTGGCAGCAGCGGCTGCCAAACAAAAACCCTTAAATTAAAGTAAAATACTTTAACTGAAATAAGGTGAATAAGCCATTAATTTACGGGAATTGTCCTTAAAGATTTTACCATGTTAAAGAAAAACGCCTTGTATTTCAATTTTGGTTTTTCAATTTGAAAATGAAAATCAAATATCCAGTCGTTTTTGATTTTGAATATCCTTTAGTGAAAAGAAAATCCAATGACCAAAACATACACTGACCGGGGCCCCTACATTGGTTGTGATGGCAGATGACATGGTTTAGTTAACCTTCACAAGTTGCTCTCTACTGGTGAGGAAAGCAGCATACCAGTAAATCAGGTATGGATTTACTTCCATTTCGGCAATTGTTTACACCAAGATGTCTGCTTGTATTGTGTTGAATGCTGCTGAGAAGTCTAGGAAGAGGGCTCTTGCATAGGTGTGATGTTTATCTAAATGTTTAGTAATGATGTGAACCAGAGTAGCAACAGTACCACCCCCTTGCTTATAGGCAAATTGGTATGGATCAAGTATGTCTTGTCAGCCACAATAGGTTTAGCTGAAGAGATCATACCTGTCATGGTTCTCATAGTTTCCCACACCTTTGTGGGGTCTTTGGCTTTAAAAGCATTTCCCAAAAGCTTTGCGTGTGCCAGTTTTGATTCCCTCAATTTTACTTTCAGTTCTTTCTGTCTGTTTAAGTGCTCCATAGTCTTTGTTTTTGAAAGCTATTTTCCTGGTTTTTATAACTTTTTTAATGTCCTTAGTCACATATGATGTATTACTTGGATATATTTTTATTTCTTTAGTGGGAACACAGAAGTTAATATAGTCTTTGGTAACAGTAGTTATTTCATCGAGTGAACCTTCCTGAAAAATCTCCCAATCTGTCCAATCAAAACAGGCTTTCAACTGTTCCCTACATTCATTTGTCCATGTCCTTATTACTTTCTTTTCTGGTTGACTTCCCTTCAGTTTGGTTACTTATACACTGGTATCATATTCACAACATTATGATCAGAGTTCAGTATTGGTGGTCTACATTTAGTCACATAGGCTCCTTTATCATTAACAAAGCATTTGTCCAGGATATTGTCTTTTCTGTTGTGATCCCTAACATTACATTGCATTGCATTTAGCTGACGCTAACATACTGCTGGAACCCAGGTAACACAGTCTCCAGGCGACATTGCTTCATGTCCCCGAACACTATTGCTGGTGCATCGGGGTGGCTGAGTTGTAGCTCGTGAACACAGTGTCCTCGGCTGCTGGGAGGCACGTAAACAACAAACAGTCAAATACACCCGAATTCTCTAGGCTGATAAAAGGGTCTTAACGTCATCCCGAGAATTTCTATGTTGGGAATGCGGGTTTTCCATTTTACTGAGTATAATCGGCACCACAGATCATTAATATACACACAATAATACCGCCTCCTCTGGTTTCCCCCGAGTTTGCATCCCTGTCTGCTCGAACAAGGGTGAATCTGGGTACTTCAAAGAGAGATTCAGGCATTGTAGATTGTAGCCAACTTTCCGTGAAACATAATAAAGAGGCCTCAAGAAATTCATGACAGTACCTTGTGTATGTCCTTAGTGTGTCCACGTTATTGCTCAATGAGCTCAGGTTTGTGAGAATGATGGATGGAAGTGGTGGCCCGCTGAATCATCGCCGTAGGCGATCCTGAACGCCTCCCCTCCTTCCTCGTCTCTTTTTCCCGGTGTTTCTAAGCGGCTCCCGAGGGATTTCATCCAATATCGAAGAGCACAGGTGGCATGGTGTATTCGTAGGAGGCCGATCGCATTGTAGCTCTAGCATAGCCTCGCGGCTGTAGCAGCGTAGATGCCGGGGCTCCTCGCCATACCTGTTCGTGCTGTCACTCAGGTGTGTCTTGGAAAGTTGTATGGCCAGACATGGTCTGCAGAAGGCAAATGTAATCTACATGATCAAAAGCATGGTCTCTCAAAATGACGTTTCATACAGACACAACAAAGTTTAGACAATAATTAGTCAAAAAAAACTAAAACAAAACACAAGACGAACGGAGCATACTGAGACTCGCAGTGACAGGATGCCGTCTCCCTCTGTCTCCTGTATACCAGAGGTGGGAGTAAGTCATGCATGTGCAAGTCTCAAGTAACTGGGGTGAGAGTCAAGCAAGTCAAGTCCTACAAAATCCTGATGAATAACCCCAGTTTCCCCATTTAAATCAGTTAAAAGACAGTGGTTATGAAAACTAGAGTTTTATTTTCAACATTAACAACAATGGAGAGTGGGGCTCTGAAATCATAAAACAGGTAATAGGGGGAATAATTGGGCACTTCAGTGTGTGTGTGTGTGTGTGTGTATAGAGGTGCGTTTGGTTAAAACGTAGCAGCCTGCGGTTGCTCGTTAGCTGTTCTAATGAAGGTAAACACAGGAAGGCACAGCTCTTTTCAGCTGGTGCTGCTCTTCTCAGATTCTGCCGAGTTACACGTTACTGCCTCCTGGTGCTGCAGAGATTTCATGAAGTGAAGGAGGTTTTTCTTCTATAAAACAGCTGTGGGCAGCAGATACTGTGAGAGTCACAGTCATGAATACATAGGTCAAGGCAGACTGGTTCACAGACTCTCCTGATTTGCCGATCCGGTGCTTGAACAAATAACTCTACACCCTTGGCCGAAATGTCCCTAAAGTGAAGTCCGAGTTTGAAATATATCTCAAATAATGTATGTATTTCCCCACATAAACATAACAGTCTGCAATGAAACGGCTGTCTCCTGTGCGCTCCACTTCCTACTTTCTCCTGCGAACGATATACTTTCTCACTCTTTGTTTTTTCTTTCATTGCCCTCTAGGGGCTTCGTACAATAAAGTAAAGTCCTTTCGACTCATCTGTCTCAAGTCATGAATACAAAGTCAAGTCGAGTCTTTTATCAATGTTAGTCAAGCAAGTCTCAAGTCAAAATATATGCAAGTCAAGTCATGTGACTCGAGTCCCCCACCTCTGGTATATACTTTGGTTAGAATATTGCTGTATTACTGTATCAAATATAATAAACACAAACAGTTGATAAGTAGTCATTTGTTAACTCAAGGTTTATATTAAGTGAGTTTTTATTGTTAACTTGTGTATTTATGCTTTTTATATTGACTTTCTCTGTCGGTCTGTTGTTTTAGAAACCGAAAAGAAGAGAGAGATGTCACAGCTGTCAGCAATGTGACAAATCCTTCACAACATCTGGAAGCTTAAATTGCCACCTTCGTATTCACACTGGAGAAAAACCGTACAGCTGTGAAGAGTGTGGAAAACGTTCACCAGATCAGGTGCTCTCCAATCACATCACCGTATTCACACTGGAGAAAAACCGTACAGCTGTGAAGAGTGTGGGAAAACGTTCACCAGATCAGGTGCTCTCCAATCACATCAACATATTCACACGGGAGAAAAACCATACAGCTGTGAAGAGTGTGGGAAAACTTTCACTACATCAGGTGATCTTAAAAGACATCACCGTATTCACACTGGAGAAAAACCGTACAGCTGTGAAGAGTGTGGGAAAACTTTCACTACATCAGGTGATCTTAAAAGACATCACGTATTCACACTGGAGAAAAACCGTACAGCTGTGAAGAGTGTGGGAAAACTTTCACTACATTAAGTGCTCTCAAAACACATCACCTATTCACACTGGAGAAAAACCGTATTGGTGTGAAGAGTGTGGGAAAACTTTCACCATATCAGGTGCTCTCCAATCACATCAACGTATTCACACAGGAGAAAAACCATACAGCTGTGAAGAGTGTGGGAAAACTTTCACTAAATCAGGTGATCTTAAAAGACATCACCGTATTCACACTGGAGGAAAAACCGTACAGCTGTGAAGAGTGTGGGTAAACTTTCACTACATTAAGTGCTCTCAAAACACATCACCGTATTCACACTGGAGAAAAACCGTATTGGTGTGAAGAGTGTGGGAAAACTTTCATTACATCAGGTGGTCTCAAATCACATCTTCGTGTTCACACAGGAGAAACACCATAGTGTTCATTCATCTGCCGAGTAGTTTCTCCAATAATCTGTTTGTTTAATAAAATGTTGTGACTTTAAACTTTGATTGGGATGTTTTTGATAGTTCCTGTTGAGTTAGCAGTCTGTTTTGGTCTAAAATAAGAACCAATGATTCATGTACAGGGCTCAACGCCAGGCTAGCAACCAGGCATCAGCTGAAAATATGGTTGCCATTTTCAGTCACCTTTTATTTTAAATAATTAAGATACTATACAGTTATACATCAACTTAATAATGAAAAAGAAACAAAAGAATGTTCAAATGCTTTACAATAAGTAATTAACACAATTATTTGAAACTAAAGTGGTAGTAAACTTATCCACCCTCAATTGCTGGTATACTAAATACCAGTAGTGCAGCTGCTGTCATGTTCTTCACAGATCCCCCAAAAATGAAGTGAGCAAGTCACTAGTTTCTTGGTCATCCGTTGTCTCCCTTTCAAATTTGGGTTTTCGTGACCTTTGTGCTGACCCCCACCTTAGATCCATTGGCCCTTCAGCATTGAAGTCTTGGATTGGCCAGACTAATGCATTTGTAATGTTAATTAAATTAAAACCATTCACAGTTAAGAATTAGATATGAATTACTATTGCTGTAAATTACCTTTTTTATGTCTAACTACATGTAAATGTGTTGCCTTTTTATAGAAGTGATTATATTTGTATGCCAATATTTTCCTATGGTAAAGTTTCGTTTTGCACTTTTATTTTGATAGTAATGAGATCGGGACTCTTATTTTGAAGGAACTTTTACCTGAAGTGAATGCACAACGGAGCAGAATGTTTCGCCTCCCAAGACTTTACACATTTCGCCCTTTGCTTTTCGTTCGGGTTCATCTTGCGCTTTATCAGTTGAATCACTTTGAACATTCGTATGAGGTGTTGAGGAGTTGGCCGAACCTTTTACCCCACAGTCAAACAACTTTTTGATTTGATTTGATTTGATATACTTTATTAATCCCCGTGGGGAAATTGTTTCTCTGCATTTGACCCATCCTAGTGTTAGGAGCAGGGGGCTGCCATTTTGAACAGCGCCCGGGGAGCAGTGTAGGGAACGGTGCCTTGCTCAGGGACACCTCGGTAGTACTTGGTCTTGCCGGGACTTGAACTGGTGACCTTCCAGTTGCCAAGCCAAGTCCCTATCGACTTTGCCATCACCGCTTCGCCATTTTTTTGTAAAACAAACACACGGCGCACCGCGCACGCGAGTAAACGTGCATCGCTTTCTGGCTCAGTAATCACACCAATTCATGTGCAACTTAAGTATCAGGTTCCGACTGGTCATAACAATAATTAAATATCACTCTTAATACAACAAATAATTAATATTTATGTATTTTGGGGTTCACATTTTGCTGTTTGCTGTCCTTATTTATTTATGTTAAAAACTGGTTGCCACTGATGGCAACCAAAGGCCAAGAAGTTGTTGAAATGTTTTCTGAAATATTGCCAATGGCAACCTGGCAACCGTTACTGTCGAGCCCTGATGTATCTAGAATATATTTACGATGTTTTCAGTTTGATTCTATTCTCTTGTTAAAATGATCAGACTACCAAAAATATAATGGCCTTAGAAACAGACTCGCAACCCTGCATATCTGTTGTGTTTTGCAGCATATTATAAACATGTCATTCCCTTATTTTTCAAATACCACAGGTTGTGTCCACATCGCTGACCTGAAGTCGTGCAGTCAATGTATGCGAAGTGTTCAGGACCTTGGTCTCTGAGACTCAAAAAAGCCTTTCCGCCTACCTGTCCACTTTGCATACCTGAGATCCTGCAGTCATTTCTCAAAGATGATGTGGCATATAGGGAGGTGCAATCTCCTGATGATATAGACTGTATTATTGTGGAAAT
Organism: Harpagifer antarcticus; assembly: GCA_902827135.1. NCBI lineage: Eukaryota > Metazoa > Chordata > Actinopteri > Perciformes > Harpagiferidae > Harpagifer > Harpagifer antarcticus. The sequence continues at coordinate 81,098 of CADEHL010001295.1, read as the reverse complement.
CTGCAACCCTAGAAAACAAGATAACATTAGGATAATCAATTTATACAACCCATGTCCAAATCTAACCACTGATATATTTAAAGAAATAGCAGGCAATAAACATAGGAAGGAAGTTTGGTGTGGTGATTTCAATGCACACAACAGTCTATGGGGCAGCAAACATACAGACAGTAATGGAAATATAGTGGAAGAAATACCTGAGGAAAGAACACTAGTATGCCTTAATGATGGACATGGCACAAGAGTAGATGTACACAGGGAGAAAGTTTCATGCCTGGATCTGACATTAGTGTCAAACTGTTTGGTTCATACATGCGAATGGTTTGTTTTGAATAACTCCACTGTAGGAAGTGACCATTATCCAGTGCTTACTAAAATGAATAATAATGTATATATATACACGGGAAGGAGGTGTAATAACCAGGTGGTGCTTTGCTAAAGCTGATTGGGGGAAATGTAGGATATGGTGTGAGGAGTCGGTAAACCTGCTAACATCAGAGGGAAGCATAGAGGTAATTACAAGCCAAATAACGCAACATATACTAAATGCAGCAGAGAACAGTATACCCAAAACAACAACCAAGGGTAGGAAGAAAGTGGTGGAATGACGCCCCGTCTACACTACAGGCATCTCGAAAAATGCTTTCAACGTTTCGCCCATTCATTTGAATGGGGTGACGTAGAAGATTTTGAATCTGCGCCGAACTGCATTGTGGGGAGCATGGCATGGCTTTGCAAGCATCACGAGCATCTATCGGCATCAAAAGTTGAACAATGTTCAACTTTTGAGGCTCGATGCTTGGCATCAGCCAATCAAATCCCGTTTATGCAATTCCCGCCAGTACAAGCGCTAGCCAATCAAACCGTGTGTATGCTGAGACCTGCGGTATCAGCATACACGGGATGGGCCGGAGATTCCTGATTGGTTGTTGGTCGCCTAGAAATCGCCAAGCCTCAGACACGCCCAGCTTCAAGATTTGTTGATGCCTGTAGTGTAGACGGGCCGTGAGGAATGCAGCAGGGCTATTAAAGAGTGAAACAATGCATTTAGAGAATTAAAGAAAAACATGACACAACATTGTAAGGGAAACTTCTGTGTAGCGATTCACCGACTCAGGAAAGAGACACGGGAGAGCAGGAGCTTTGATGTCAAACACTGATGGTTTATTTGGAGCTTCGGCCGGAGAGATTCACATCACAAGTCACATCAGCCACGATCTGACTGCACGGTAGAGTTGCCACGTCAATTCTGAAGAACTCTACCCCAGACCCCTGTATTTAGCTAGTTCCGAGAGCATCATCAACATGCTGCATAACAAGATAGAATCATAACACCTCTATCAGCTGATGCCAACCGGCAGGAACAGGAAGACAGAACACTGAGAGCACAGCAGCCCAGGTTACGAGTTGCGTGTGCTCAGTCAGGACAGTTTTAACTGATAAACTGGGTCAAAGTTATGGGCCTTGGAAAATATTTTCCCAACAAAAATAATGTTAGAGTATCAAAGGAAGGACAATAAAATATGCAAAAAAGAGAACATGGAGAGAATTGTGTTCTACCATTGACAGAGGAGTAACATTAGGTGATGTCTGCTCCATGTTTAAGTAGATGAGTGGGAAAAAGAAATCCATTAAAATGCCAGCTTTGGTTGATGGGGAGAGGCTGGCAGTGACAGATAAAGAGAAGGCAGGTATGTGAGGAAGGACACTTGCAGCAGTACATAGTGGGGAGCATCTCAGTGATATTCATAGGCAGCAAAAACAGCAGTTACTAGCAGAGAATGAAAACGTGAAGGAGAAGAGACAGGATAATAGGCCAGCTCTGGATGTGGAATTAGTAAGAGTGAGTAATGATGTGGGAAAAACATTGAAAATGAAAGAGATAATGGCAATAGTGTACTTTGACATTGAAAAGGTGTATGACTCTATGTAGAGGGATGGATTACTGATCACATTGAGTAGAATGGGTATAGAGAACCGCAGGGTCGGTGTCATGGGGGGTCATTCACGGGCCATGCCCCCCCAAATGAGTCACTGTGCCCCCCCAACACAGGGTGAGCAAGCCTTGCCACTTTGCCGTGTTTTTTTTTAATCATATAAGTGAAAACGTTTCCACTAAAGGTTTTTTGTGTGAAATACATCAGAAATAAAGAATACAAATATAAAACACAGCCTGAGGTGTGCTCACTGCTGCTCTCTGATTGGTGTGTTGCTTGACCAATGACCCCCGACTTTTGTTTTGTTATCATTACGTGGCTGTGTGTTTAGATGAAAGCCCAGTGGCGATCTGTTCATCTGTTATACTGATTATACAGTAAAGCCATGGAAAATAATATGATATACAGTACAGTACAAGTAGCCTACTTATGGGTCTCTGTGTTTCATTCAAGCTCGGCTCTGTGTGTGTGTGTGGCACGATCGCATTTTGTGGGTGCGCCAGCGGTAACGTGGAATGTTGTTGTTAGCATCTGGTTAGCTAGCTATGCTAACGGATATAAAGAGCTGTTTCTACACCAAGGTGGAGGAGAGTCCTCTCCTGTCAGAGAGGATCGTATAACCTCAGCTCAGTGAGGTAAGGACTCTCTCAGTGTTTAGATAGTTCACTTTAGTGTAAGTTATCTCAGTGGGTCTCAAACGGTGTGGTCACCATTTATGTAAACAAGTATTTGCGAGGAACACATTTATATGATCATTAGCCTATAGTTATTAAAAAAATAAGAGAATAAATGAAAAACGCGTATGAAATACTATAGGATAGTAACACAAGAATACAGTTTAAAAGGGGAGTGATTAGTAAAATATCCATAAAGAAAAAGTAAATCTGTGTACAGTTCTGTTTCATATGGATGCTGAGAGATGTAGGCTATCCATAGATATCTTCATTTTACTCTCAAAGTGCACCAGATTGATGCACTTAACTTCAATATTTTAAAAATAATCTTCCCGGGGGAGCATGCCCCCAGACCCTCCTAGAGGAGGTTAGGCCCACCCCAAGGGCGCCATTGGCCTCCCCACTTTACAGCCCTGGCCAACATTTTCGCAGCAGCGGATGCCGCGGAACACTGTACACATCCCGTTTCAATAATTCTCCTCTACTCTAAAGTCGCATCTAAAAAGAACGCCATCTGATCTAGCTGTGTATATTTTGTTATTTGTGATTGTTATATTCAATCTCATTAGCTACAGGCATTTTTTAAGCTTGTGTGAAAGAACTCGCAGAGTGGCGAGTTTCGCCTCTCACTCGCCACTCTGCGTTACGGTTTGTTTTCATCTGATTTCAATTAAACAAAGTCTTGGCTTTCAGAATATTAAACTTGTTTCGACAAATTTAGATGATAAATACAGCTTTGAAGCTTCGGCATAATTACAAGCGGAGATTGGAGTAACTTGACGTCACAGCAAGCATAACAACTGCCGGTGTTTCTCCTGAGAGTTTTCCCTGGGAAACAAACGCAAAAATACACAAACACACACACACACACACACACACTCACGAGCTTCCCCCAGACCAGTAATCCAAACAAAAATATCTTCCCTCTGTACTACTTTGATCATTTGCTCCGCTAATAATCAATCAGATCGATCCAGAGAAGAGGCAACTTTAAAGGCCTTTTTCTCAAAATGATGACTTGGTGACAGTCATTATATAATGTGACATATTTTGCTTAATATTTGGAGTTAAAAAACAATCCTGATATCATTAGAAAGCTAGGAGTCTCCTCTTTCCAACAGTGTATACAACTCAAAATGTGTCTTCGGGTCAATGCTACTGATTTCGATGGAGCAGCAGGTCACTTTGCATTAGGTAAAATACAGCAGGCAGACATAACAGGAAGAATATGTACATTTTAATCCAATCAAATAGGACATTGTCACACCATTCAAATGTATCCATGTACATTACAACCAATAACAACGCTTAGATGTGTTTATTTGTTATGTTGTTTACGTTATGTGTTACGTTGTTCTGTGTGTGTCAGCCGTTAACCTAGATAGATAAACGAGCAAACATGTCAGAAGAACCGGTGCATAAGAAAACAAAATACAGTCAAACTAAGCTGAAATTCAACAACTTGAATGTCACATCCCTGACATCCGCACCTCCGGAGCCTGGACCTTGAACCATAGAACCAGCGCAGCCAGATGAACCGCAGCAGCAGCTCTGCGGCATCAGAGACTGTCAAAACCGCCGCCGCCGGCATCGTTGAACCGAAACAGGCTGGTTCCGACTGCATGGAGGTTTGTTGTCGGGACATTGTGACGGGCAAATAAAAGCTTATTTGGGCAAAGAGAACGTTACTTCAATGCAGAATGGTACAAAAACAGAGAGTGGTTAATTATTTGCAAAACCACTGAACGAGCCTTCTGTGAAATATGCAGATTTTCTGCTGTCAAACGGCTTGTAACTTTCTCCAAATGTGGAGATGACAGCTTTGTAAATACCTTTATACCTTATAATACTTTGAGTTAATAACTGGAACTTTTCACAGAGCTTACTTCAGTCAAACACCAGTCAACATTCAGCTTGTCAAACAAGAGCGTAGCAGGAAAAACGAATAGATGGAATGAGCAACTGCGCTGTCATATGTGTGGGCTGGACCTGTATAGTTTAATTTTACAGGAAAGGAGTGAGCAGAGGGTTGAGTTGTCCATTCTTGTTCTGTTTTCTCTGACTATCTTCCTCCTGAACACCCTCTCAGACTTTCATTTGCTCGCACTACTAAAGAGACACGTTACCCTGCCTGCTGAGAACTTTTAATGAGAGCGTATAACAGTGGCTCAGTTATGGATTGAACAATGCCCTTATTATCCGCCTTTGATCATGGACATGTACAAACGGGAGACATCGATTTCCTATGCGAACGTTGACAAAAAGACAAAAACTTAATTCACTGACTCAGCATTGAGAAGGCCATGTCAGTGAGTTTGCTTGTGCTCGATAACTCAATCGTGTGTGTGTGTGTGTGTGTGTGTGTGTGTGTGTGTGTGTGTGTGTGTGTGTGTGTGTGTGTGTGTGTGTGTGTGTGTGTGTGTGTGTGTTGTGTGTGTGTGTGTGTGTGTGTGTTGTGTGTGTGTGTGTGTGTGTGCACATATCCGTATATAAATGGCTGTTTAACTGTGTGTCAATGTCCCTTGTGGTGGTGGCTGGGGGTTATAGTGCTGACCTTTGTCCTGTGCTAGGATTTCTGGGGAAAATAATTTTAAATAGATTTTTCAAAAATAGGGAAGTACATTTTCCAAAGTACAGGAATGCGATTAAAGAGTATAGTGTCAATAATGTAAAGACCTTGAGCGTTTGATGTGTTTGATTAGATCTCTGGTAGAGGCAAGAACATTTGAAAGAAAGACAATTAAAATGATCTAATGGAAATGATCTGTGACCTAAAAAGAATAGGTGTTCTTAACTCTTAAGGTAAATGAGGTACAAGTCAGTCAAGTCACACACACTCAGACAAAAGAGGAGGTGGATCCTGTTAAAACACGTATTGTGTACATTTTAAATGAGTTGCCTTTGTGAGACCAAGAGGCTCATTTCACAAGGTCTAACACTCTCTTTTGCTCTGAGGTTTACGAGACAAAATGCATCAATATTCATTATATCGGACCAAATTAAAATGTTCACGGACAAAGGCGAGGATGGACTGTTTTGATGGATTTTACTTTGAGAATATTAATTAGGACCTCTCCAGGTGTTTTGATGGCAGTGCTGAAGGAAATGAATTGGATGATTGACATTTATTTTCTCCTTAGTGTAATTCAATACTTCAACAATATACATAATCAACTTAATCAAATAAGCGGCTGGGATGAGGATCAGCACCTCCAAATCTGAGGCCATGGTTCTCAGCTGGAAACCGATGGACTGTCCACTCCAAGTAGGGAATGAGTCCTTACCCCAAGTGAAGGAGTTCAAGTATCTCGGGGTCTTGTTCTCGAGTGAGGGAACAATGGAGCGTGTGATGGGCCGGAGAATCGGAGCAGCGGGAGCGGTACTGCAGTCGCTTTACCGCACCGTTGTGACGAAAAGGGAGCTGAGCCAGAAGGCAAAGCTCTCTGTCTACCGGGACATTTTCGTTCCTACCCTCACCTATGGTCATGAAGGATGGGTCATGACCGAAAGAACGAGATCGCGGATACAAGCGGCCGAGATGGGTTTTCTCCGCAGGGTGGCTGGTGTCTCCTCCTGTCTCTTAGGGATAAGGTGAGAAGTTCGGTCATCCGGGAGGGACTCGGAGTTGAGCCGCTCCTCCTTCGCGTCGAAAGGAGGTGGTTTGGTTAAGTTTGTTTCTAATATATACATTGATTTTAAATGTACTGGATGGAGCGTCACTAACATATTAAGGTTAAAAAACCATGGACCATGAAATAAGTATTTAAATAACAATGAAAGGGGAGATTTTGTTTACTCTACTCTCAATGTGTGTTTAAAGGGTAGTGTAGATTGTTTTTAAAGATGTTTTTGGGGACAAATTAACACAAACAAACTCATGCTTAACAAAAGAACAAGAAAACTCTCAATTAATATTTTAGAAAACTTCTTAAAACTCTCATTAGATATTATATTTTGGATAAACTGGTGTGATATATATATATTTATTTTTAGCAATAGCTTACATGTTTGTGTCTGTTTTGGACCTGAATATCAGCTGCAGCATCCAAATAGACTTCTGTTACTCAGATATTAACATGTGTACTTGTATTTTCCAATGAGTATTACATTTGTATGGGGTTCTAATGATTATTTCACATGTTAAAAAGTGTGCTGCATTCATCTTGATGTTGTACGCTTTACAACATCAGGAAAATTCGTCCCCAGCTGACCCAGAAAGCCACGCAGGTTCTGGTCCAGGCTCTCGTCACCTCACGCCTAGACTATTGCAACTCCCTCCTGGCTGGTCTACCTGCATGTGCCATCCGACCTCTGCAGCTCATCCAGAATGCAGCGGCTCGTCTGGTCTTCAACCTTCCTACATTTTCCCACACCACTCCGCTCCTCCGCTCCCTCCACTGGCTCCCGGTAACTGCTAGAATCCACTTCAAGACACTAGTACTTGCATACCATGCTGCGAATGGATCTGGCCCTTCCTACATCCAGGACATGGTTAAACTGTACACCCCAGCACGTGCACTCCGCTCTGCATCAGCCAAACGACTCGCTGCACCCTCGCTGCGAGGGGGACCCAAGTTCCCATCAGCAAAAACACGTGGGTTTGCTATCCTGGCTCCAAGATGGTGGAATGAGCTCCCCATTGACATCAGGACAGCAGAAAGCCTGCACACCTTCCAGACTGAAATCTCATCTCTTTCGACTCCACTTCCAGCCATAGAATTACTAACAAAGCACTTATATACTAATAAAGGACTGGCTTATCTATAGCCAGCTGAGTAGCACTTGAAATGTTTGGCTCTATGAAACCTGATTTATATGATTCTGTTTTCTTCAAGGTTGTGTCTTCCTGGTCGCTTTGGATAAAAGCGTCAGCTAAATGCAATGTAATGTAATCTTAATTACACAAGATGAAAATAATGTATGGATGAGAAGTAAGATCATTGATGGTGTTCTGTTTTCATTTGTATATCAGCCACCATAATGACAGTAAATGACTTGATATGCTTTCCATGTCAAGTGTTAATATTCTCTTAAACAGACCATTTCCACCACATTGTATCCCCTATTATATTTAATCACATTTCTCCCCCTGTCAACGTTCATTGGATATTGTGGATGAGCATATCCCCAATCACCCAGAACACCACATTAAAATTACACCGAAGTTTAATTATAATGATACCGCCTAATGGGGATCTCGTCAGTTCTGTCAGTGCATCTAAATGAACCCAAATGAAATCACTTAAAATAATTACGAATGTATTACTGAGGTGAATTAAGGACTTGTTTGGTGAAAGGGAAACATAACGTAGGCTGTTCTTTCTATCACTTGTCTTTCAGGGATATCGATTAGGACGAAATCAATGAGACAGTTTGCACTCCAGCTGATGTTCTCAGTCAATCAGCTAGATTTAATCTGTGACTCATTTATTAGCGACTGGAAGTTGTTTATTACCTCTTCATCCTCTCATAATTTTCATCCCGGAGGCTTCTTCCCCTCCTTTCCCGCCTCCCTTTTCATCTTCCTCCCTCCCCATGTGTGTTATCGTTGTTCTCTCCTCCAAGTGTGTGATTTGTCAAAGTGCCAACACTGTCTTCCAATTATCGCCTCTCTGCCTCACCCCCCTCCTTCTATTCGTTCACTTATTCACTTGATCCATACCTTTACTTTCTCACCTCCTCTCTTCTTTCGGCTAACTCAGACCTATCTCTATTAATCAGGGTATTAGGCAGGAAGATAGATTGTAGGGAAATCAGCTTTCCATAGACCGAGTTAATTCTCTCCCTCTATCACACCATCACTATCTTCCCTCACATTTCCCCCCCCCATTCTCGTCTTCCCTCCATCTTCTCCCATCTACCTTTATTTTATCACATCATTATAATTCTACTTCTCTCTCCTTCTGTATCACTTCATCTCAATTGTATCCTCTTTCTTTCCGCACCTGTGACAGACTCATTTCAGAGTTGTTTTAGCAAAGTTAATAAACGCCCACAGCTCCTGACTCTTATTTTCCAATAGACGGAGAGCTGGAGAGACTCCTTGAAAAGCTTAAAGCTCAAATCAAATCAGTAAAGTGTTTAAAAATGAACACACAGTGAATAGCTGAGGTATAGTGACTCTAAATTAAACGTAAGAGGGTAACTCAAGTCGTAACTAATTATCTGGAAAAGGTACCAATTTCTGTGGTGATTTAGCACATAGAGAAAATTCCCTTAAAACCACAAATGTCAACCTCGTTGTGAAGATAGAGACTCCAAAGTGATGCTGTGTCTCCAATCACTTACTTATATGTCCTGTTTTTATTGCTTAAGAGCGTCCCAATATGAAGTATGGCAAAGTGCACTATGGGTCCCAGATGGCGCACTAATTAAATAACTAACTAACGGTCAAAAAGGTAAATGTGGAACCAAACAAATCTCATCTTCGATCACCGCTACTTGGCTCGGCTTTTTTCAGTATCAAATCTACATGCCATTATACTGGTGTCAAAAACAAGCAACACTTAATTGTATTGGGTTAACTAAGCAGTGTGTAATAATTCACTACATCGCTGCTAACAGAGGGGATTATCACCTTCTATGAGGGCCACAGCAGCCGTGTGTGACTCGAGACAACACTTCCTGTTCGAAATTCACAGATAAAGTATTTACAATAAAACATTGACCTGCTAATGACGTTACAGGAGAAGTCAGGAGATCAACAAAGTTAGTGGGATTTGCCGTCTGGAAACAATGTATATCTCTTCCAGTTGTTTTTATTAAATCGCCAAAAAGTTGTCAAGATATGCCAACAAAAGCCCAACCTCGAAACCTGCTGGTGGCAAATGTAAATGATTTGAAAGATCTGATTGTATAGAAGACCAAATTAGTAGAACAACAAACAGACCTTCAAACATTGCGTTGAAAACAGGCGTCTCTCCAACTCCAAGGAAATTAACATAATCTTATAATGCTAAAACACCACTCACACAAATCATCTACGTACACTGGCTTCCTGTGTGTCAAAGAATAGATTTCAAAATACTGCTGCTGGTTTATAAAGCACTGAATGGTTTAGGCCCAAAATACATCTAGGTGTAGTCATGGACTCTGACCTGAGTTTCAACAGTCACATTACAACAGTTACTAAATCAGCCTACTATCACCTAAAGAACATATCTAGGATTAAAAGACTAATGTCACAGCAGGATTTGGAAAAACTTGTCCATGCTTTTATCGTCAGTAGACTGGACTACTGCAATGGTGTCTTCACAGGTATCACTAAAACATCTATTCGGAAGCTGCAGCTGATTCAGAACGCTGCTGCTCGAGTCCTCACTGACACTAAGAAAGTGGATCACATCACTCCTGTTCTGAAGTCCTTACACTGGCTTCCTGTGTGTCAAAGAATCGATTTCTGAATACTGCTGCTGGTTTATAAAGCTTTGAATGGTTTAGGCCCAAAATACATTTGTGACCTCCTGCTAAATTATGAACCATCCAGATCTCTCAGGTCTTCAGGGACTGGTCAGCTTTCTGTCCCCAGAGTCAGAACTAAACATGGAGAAGCAGCGTTCAGTTATTATGCTCCATCTGGAACAAACTCCCAGAAACCTGCAGGTCCGCTGCAACTCTGACTACTTTTAAATCCAGGCTGAAGACTTTTCTTTTTGTCGCTGCTTTTAATTGAACTATTCACATCTTAGACTGCACTGTAACTTTTATCCATGTATTTTTTTAATGTTTATTTTATTAGCTTTTCTTTTTAATGACTGATTTTAAATGTCATTTTCTTAATGCCTTTAGTGCTATATAAATAAACTTGCCTTGCCTTGCCTTGCGTGAAGGGATCTATTTTTGCCTGATTAGATCATATAAAAGGGAAAAATGAATGAAAGGATTCATCAGTGACTCTATGGAAAATTACAAAATGAAAATGGACTTTAGTGTTTCTTTGTTCGTGTGATAAAGCCGGCCTGATTGGAAAGAGGCTCAGAGAATTAACATGTCATTATGCATGCACGAGTGTCAAACATGTAATTTATATCTGCATCACAACATGTAATGTATCTGCATCGCATTAAAAAGCCTTAGGTGGGAAAGTTTAAAAGAGATTTATGGACTGAAGCTCTCTAAACTACCTGTGGTGATTCTTAATGAGAATTGCTTTATGCTATCTCAACTGCAAGATTAGGCAACTAATAAAGATTAAACATGATTGAATTTCAACAGATTCATACTTTTGTATAAAATCAGCAGTTTTAAAATAAACACATTGTTGGACGTTTTCATTTGTATTCCTGCAATTTGTCTATTTCACTACTTTCAGTCTTTTACTTTTATGTTAACATTTTAATTTACTCAGGCCAAATGTGAGTGATTTACAAGTGTGTTTATGTCGGGATGAAGGTTTGTTTTAGGTTCCAAAATAATAACATATGTGTTTATATGTTTTTCTGCAAGAAAATGTTCATGGTCCCTTTCAAAGTATAGCATCGCGGCCCTCTGGGGTCAATCTAGCTACATTATTCAAGACGTCTGTCTTTTTTAACTAAGATATTAGGTTTGCTTCTGTGTAAATGAGGTCTATTTACCATAAAAGAAATATGACCTTTGGTACTTCATCAGATTAAAGTTGTCTTTGAAGGTGTAACACAGATTTGGGAAATTGTTTATATGAAATGCTTTATAAACAGTCAAACCGGAGGAAGTATATTTTATGTTGCATTGTTGAAGGAGCATGGGCGGCACCAGGATTTTTTTGCTGCAGTAGTTTAGCAGTTGCTATATGACAGCACGGCGTTGCTAGTTCATTTTAAAAATTAATAAACAAACAATACCAGTGGGCCAAGCACGAGCCTGTTCATATTGTAGCGTTCACCGCTATTCAACATCACAGATCACGAGCCTTCAATGTCGAAAACGTTCTCTTTATTTTCTGGTATTGACGGCCACAGCCACGCCTTACAGAACCAATCAATAGTATAACACTCATTATTAGGGGTGTAACGGTATCCGTATTCGTCCCGTACCGTCACGGTTCGGACGTCACGGTTCGGCACATGCAGTCACACGGCGAATACGCCTTTTTTTACGAGTGGGAAAAAAGTCTGTCATTCAGGGCAGTATTACACTATATATAATCCAGGGGGCGGTATTGCGCCTAAAAGCCAGCCGTACGTAAATAACAAATGAAGAAGAAGAACAAAACAAAACAAACACAATACATGAAGAAGAAAAGTTAGTATCTATGGCGAGTTCACACAACACACACAGCTAGAAGACCCACCTGCTTCTTTTAAATCAGCTGTGTGGGAACATTTCGGGTTCCCTGTGGACTACAACAATGATGGGGTGCGAGTTGTGGATCGGACGAGGACGGTGTGTCGGCGTTGTTCGACAGCGGTGCGGTATGCTAGTGGTAACACGTCAAACATGCTCAATCACATCCGAGTCAGTCCCAGTCCCCAGCGAGAGGGTTTTCTCCACGGCAGGTGACATAGTTACCATAGTTACCGCCAACAGATCTGCCCTCACTGCTGACAACGGAGACAAACTCATCTTTCTGAAGAACAACTTGAAAATAGAGTAAAGCTTGAGTACCTTTATTTAGGCATAATGGCCTCACACACTCACAAGCTAATTACACATGTTAGACATTGCTCCTAAAGGTACACATTTTATTTTTGTTTTATATTATTGTATTTATTTTATATTTTGACATCAGGAGATGTTATACAGTTCTGCATTGCCTTTTATTGAAACACTTTCTTATTATTTATTTTAATATTTTCAAGACATTCTTTTTAGTTGTACAGCTTATTTAACCTTTTTGTTTGACATCAGCCAATATAAATAATATGGCCATCTGAGTGTTACTGTTTGTGGTTTGTTTTTAACTGTGTAATACATTGTATAATGATTCCAAATGTTAGAGTTCCTTATTTTCATACCAAAACTTGCACTACTGTTAAAAATAAATAACAGCAAAAAAAATTATGCATTTGTGACTTTTTTTGCTTTTCCTTGTTGTACCGAAACCGTACCGAACCGTGACCCCCAAACCGAGGTACGAACCGAACCGTGACTTCTGTGAACCGTTACACCCCTACTCATGATGACTTTTCCCCACACTCAAAGACAACTCCGACCGTCTCGTACTCCCTCCACACACACACACACACACACACACACCGAAAACGCACACACACACTTGGAAGGGGCGGTCTCTCCCTAACTACTCCCACCAACAACATTGCCTAAATAACTTTACAAATGTACTAAACTGTGCACATCTGATAACTGACATAACTATTAACTTGGACACGTTACAATATTATCAATAATATTTACATTAAAACATTCCTTTGACACTTATAACATGACTTTGCAAGGAAAGCACAACCAAAATAAGTTTGTGAAAGCAACATTTGAACACTGTTTCTGTGCTCCTACTGTGGAGGAAACTTCTGTGTAGCAATGCAGTGTGAGTCACCGACTCAGGAAGGAGACACGGTAGAGCAGGAGCTTTGATGTCAAACACTAATGGTTTATTTGGAGTCACATCAGTCACGGTGAGACTGCACGGGAGAGTTGCTACGTCAACTCTGGAGCGCCTCTCTCTCGTTAGCCCATTTAACTGGTTTCACAGAGAGTGATCTACATATTTTGATAAGATAGCTTAGACAGTTGGGCACACTTGCATCCGTCACTTATGGCCTCGAAGATTTCATACCTTGGAGTCCACAAACAACAAAGAAGGAAGTGTCCCAGTGCACCCAGAACAACAGACCATCTGTGACCTAGTGTTGCCCGGTCACAGAATGGGAACAATAACATTATGGCTGAAGCAGCCTATGTCCTTAAAGGAGATAAACAGACGTCAGGGTTGGTCATGTCCGTCATATCTAGGAGTCGAGGACAATAATACACCTACAATAAAACACCTACAATATTTTTGTATAATACCATTACACCCTAAGCGTACAAGTACACAATAGCGATCGTTCACTGTTTCAACTGGCATGCTGTGGCATTATATTTACATATATTACTCAATATATGAAAAGCGGCAATTACTGATATATTAACACAATATATTATTCTATATATCTTCAATATATTTTGTAGATATATATTTCTTTCCTGTTGATTATTAATCAGTATCAGTTGGTATATGTTATGTTGCAAAGGAGCTTTGGGCTTCAGATGTTCATTGCCAACACTATGCTGAATTGTGCATATGACAACTTGAAATGTGTATTAAAAATACTTTCATAATCATAAAGGATTTGAAAAGCCATTTCCGAATATTTTGATACTTGAAAATGTACTTATAAAAGTGTTTATTTTGGCACAAGCTTCAGAGACATGATGATTAATCAACAGCTGCACTGAAGGCCAGAAACTCAGAAAAGTATGTTTAAAAGTACCACCTTAAGGAGGACCTGAAAGAAGTCCCAACTCGGCTGCACGTACACTTAACTTTGAAATACCTGGAGGTCAGACAGCCAATCTTCACGCCTCGTGCACAACAGACACCTGGAGACACAGTTTGTATGGAACAGCCTCTGATAAATAAACACCTAGAAACCCAGAAGTAAACACACACTCGCACCGCGGTGGTAAAACTGTTTTATTGGACCATCTGCTGAGCCTGACATGTTTATTGGGCCTCATAACCTGGCAACTCTTCACTAGCCAGGACAAGGAATCTGTCTCTGGGATATTGTGTGTTTGCAAATGTGTACGGCACGGTGTGAGCTGATGTCATGTACAGTACCTGTAGCAACTTTCTGAAGCTAATGTCCTGTGGCTGGGAGTCGGGCATGCAGCCAAAAACCTGTAGATAGTTTTTAGCACATACCCCTCTTTAGTATGCAATAGAAACGATAATGGAAATAGAAAACATGTGCTACAAAGATACCAGCTACTCAACAAATGCCACCATATGAAGCCCAGAATGTGATTTTGCCAACTTCCGACGACATTTAAAGGTCTCCTATTATACTGTTTTTCATCAATATATTATAGGTCTCAGATATATACAGAGCCTGTCTCTGAAGTGGCTCCAAACACCAAACAGATCATTGCAGCATTACCCATAATCCCCTCTGTTTCAGCCCTGTTTCCAAAGTGCTGATTCTCTGTCTGTTACTTTAGATGAAAATAAGGAGCCCCTCCCCACGCCCCTCTGAGAGACATTTGGTTACAAAGAACTCAATGGTGCTCTAGGAGGAGATTCAGGTGATAAGGGGGGGGGGTTACCTTGGTTGGCAGTGGCGAACCGTCAGGGCCTTCAAGGTATTCAGAGAATACTCTGGAGCACTCAGATAGAAAAAAAAAAAAAATCGATTTAATTATGTAAATAAAATGTAATAAAATGTAATAAATGAGAATGGTATCTGTGTTGATCTGTAATATCACAGTGTTATGTTGATTTGTTTGTCCTTCTCGGACCATGCTCTACGCATTTCAGTGGTTTTGTGTTAGAAAAGAAAGCAACCAATCAGATCTTGTTCTGGGTCTCTGGGCGGCGGCTGCGGGTGTGTCTACAGAAGGTCCAGTTGTGATAGACACGGTTCGTAATACGTGACCTTTAAGACTGTCCTGAACACCATCAGGATTCTAAAACACAAGCCAAGAGTTCAACTTTTTATTATTTACTGATGTAAGACAATGCTTATTCATAACCGTGAGCGTTAGGATTTATTGTGTAAAAGAGTCCCATTTAGCCATAAAGGAACATGTTTCACGTGTAGTCCCTGCAGGTTGATGGCATTAAAATAAGACGTTGATAAACACAGTAACTTTAATGTTTACTTATGTTGTTGTTGGTGTGTGTGTGAGGTCGGTAAGGCGTATGCCGTCCGTGTGTTTGTGTTGTTCTCAGGAGGGGGTAATCATCAAGACAGGAGCAATCAGTGGAGCTTGTCTATGTCTCCAATCATCCAGAGAACCCCCATGGACACAGCTGTCAGTGGTGTGTGTGTGTGTGTGTGTGTGTGTGTGTGTGTGTGTGTGTGTGTGTGTGTGTGTGTGTGTGTGTGTGTGCGTGTGCGTGTGTGTTGTGAGAGACCTGGCATTACTATCCTTGTGGGGACCTACATCTGTTTACACAGTCACGTGTGGGGACTCACCTCCCTTATGGGGACATAAGGGAGGTCCCCATGAGGGGAATCATTAATTTTAGGGTGAAGACTGGGTTAGGGGGTTAGGGTTGTGTGTGTGTGTGTGTGTGTGTGTGTGTGTGTGTGTGTGTGTGTGTGTGTGTGTGTGTGTGTGTGTGTGTGTGTGTGTGTGTGTGTGTTTGCATCCAATCAGCCAGAGAGCCCCCCACTAACACTGTCAATGAAGCATCAATCAGTATACACATGTATACAAACACACATGAAAACAAACACACACACACACACACATAAACACACACAAACACACACACACACACACACTCTCAAGTCTAAAACATTCTAGCATATTCCTTAAATATTTGAGTGTTAATATAAGCAATAATTAGGGATTTACACAAGTCATATTTTAGTGTTTACTTCTTCTTACTCAAAGGAAGAGAGGCTTTTGTGTTGTCACCTGCTCTGATTTTATTAACACGCCTGAATTCATCAGTATTTTTGTTAACCTCTTCATGTCCCGATGGAGACTTCTCTTTCCATTTTCATGTCGCTCCTACACCAGCGTTTTGTTTTCATCCATGTCCTGTTCCTCAGTGAGCAGCTGGCACATACGAGTTGAAGTGTCAGTAGTCCTTAGATTGAATTTCTTTGATGTTGATACCCTCAAATAGCAATGTTATGTGATTGACAGGAGAACATGTGCACACGTTCTTGGCTTTCCGGTGACCTTACGAGATGACTTGGACCAGCCGACAGAAAAGCTTGATTCCAGTTTCTCCTCACTCTTATTTGAAAAATGATATATTGTATTTTGTACATTTTCAATGTTGCGAATGTTAAAAACAGATACAAGGTCAGCTCTGCAACAGTAACTCAATGTGAGGTTTCCAACTAAAACAACAATTTGGAAGCCATGTGAACAAAACCAGAAGCTTCCTTTGTAACCCTAACCCTCGTCTTGTCACCGTTTTACAGCCTCAGCAACAACTTGGGGTTCAAAATCAAAGACACAATCATTTATATTTTGGTGTATTCCAAAAGTATTCAAAATGTTGTATAAAAATGTCTCTCTTTTCACTTACTGTAAAGTTTTAATATGTTTTAATTTTTTAACCCAGTCCATAAAGGACATACCTTTTATGACCAGTTGTATTGAGAAATATTAACAACACTCAATCTTTTTAAGGGTATGTTCTTTACGCAGTCCGTAAAGGAAATACCTTTTACTCACTGAGATGTATCAACAATTTTAACACTTTCCCTGAATTCTTTCCAACCTCCTTCCTATGAACACCTTGAAACAGCTGTGGGGAGTGTGTTCTTTCCAGACAGTCCTCGACAGTCCTTTTTCCAGACAGTCCTCGAAAGCAACCAGTTAACATTTCTGTCACAATAACAGTTTTTATTATTCTGTCTTATCCTGTTTGTGAGGATATGTCACTCTTGGGGACAGAGAGTGCTGTCGCCATGCCATATGAACCTTTTTCATTTCAGTTAAAATCAATATCAGAATGGGTGCTTCAGGTACTCGTAAATATCTAGCGGTGTTTTGAGTTTAATGAGAATGATGTGTGTGTGTGTGTGTGTGTGTGTGTGTATGTGTGTGTGCCTAGCATTACTATACTTGTGGGGACCTAAATCTGTTTACATATTCACGTGTGGGGACTCGCCGCCCTTATGGGGACAAATTGGAGGTCCCCATGAGGGGAATCATTAATTTTAGGGTGAAGACTTGGTTAGGTTTAGGATTAGGGTAAGGGTAAGGTTAAGGGTAAGGGTAAGGTTAAGGGTTAGGCATGTGTTGGTTATGGTTAAGGTTAGGATAAGTCTCCAGGAAATGCATGTAAATCAATGTAATGTCCCCTGAAGTGATGTATACATGGTATGTGTGTGTGTGTGTGTGTGTGTGTGTGTGTGTGTGTGTGTGTGTGTGTGTGTGCGTGCGCACGTGATGGTGACACCTTGATACATGAATACACAGTGGTAGTGGTGGAAGGTACTTTTACTGTATCACATGTCACTTGTTAGACGCTTTTATCCAAAGCGACTAACATACTCAACACTGTGGGCAATCCCCACAGGAGCAATTTGGGGTGAACACCAACGCACAACCCACTGCGCCACACGCCACCGTACCACAGTACAATTTAGAAGTATTTTCTATGCTAATTTATACTACTCCAAGACAATATTGTACTTTTTACTCCACTTAAATTATCTGACGGCTTAAGATACTTTATATTCAGATTGTCAGCTAATACAAAATATGAACCAAATAATAAAAAAAACATTTATGCTGCTCTGATTGGTTAGCTGGTCGGCTCTGTTGTGGTTGGTCAACCAATTAGAGATGTCCCGCCACTTAGCCTATATCACTTACAATGTGTTGGAGAAGGGCCTGTGTTACATAATGATGTCATAATGTTTAAGTAAACAGAGTCGAATCGAGGCGATCAGCTTTTAACCTATAACACACTACAGGAAAGGGAACACCCCAAAAAGCATAATAGGGCCTCTTTAAATATATGAGCGTTGGTAAGCACGTCGTAGCATCTAAGGGGAATTTATTCTGGAAACAACATTTAACTAAGAGCTAATTATTCTCTTATTTTCTGTGATTGTCAGCAACGATGAGACTCCAATAAAAGCTATTTTTGGTGTTCGATGGGAAGACTTGAATCTCGGGAACCTGGCCCGCAGGTCTTTCAATGCAAATGTTCAAACCCTGAAGCACATGACAAATCAAAAGAGACAAACATGCACTAATTTGTGGATAGCATCGCCGTGTATTGATCACTCTTTACTGCCTCCATTTGTTAAGTTGATTTAGCCCTGAGCACAAATCCTAAGTGTCTCTATGTTAATAAAGCTGTATATTCACGGTCGTGGCTTCTTGTCGTTCTTTACATTTCTATTGCATATCAATGTGTTGGTTCCCTTTGATGTGCATCAGTGTGTGTTTTCTTTCTGACAAGCAAAACAAATCTATCGGGACCCCCCCCCCCCCCTCCCAGTCCTCAGGCAGAATACAAATGGCTGCTACTTTTTAGTAATTGCTTCTTTATTGACAAATGTCTGTGAAGTGTAGTGAGGGCGTTACCTGTCACTGCTGCTTGGATTCCTTATTGCATTCTGTCCTTCTGTTGTTTCTCTGCTTCTGTCAGAGCCAAGAGAAGTGAGTTAATGTATCAAACAATGCTCTGTGTGTGTGTGTGTGTGTGTGTGTGTGTGTGTGTGTGTGTGTGTGTGTGTGTGTTTGTGTGTGTGTGTGTGTGTGGCCTAGCATTACTATACTTGTGGGGACCTACATCTGTTTACACAGTCACATGTGGGGACTCGCCTCCCTTATGGGGACAAAATGGAGGTCCCCTTGAGGGGGATCATTAATTTTAGCGTGAAGACTTGGTTAGGGTTAGAGTTAGGCATGTGTTGGTTATGGTTAAGGTTAGGATAAGTCTCCAGGAAATGCATGTAAGTCAATGTAATGTCCCCTGAAGTGATGTATGCATGGTATGTGTGTGTGCGTGTGTGTGTGCGTGTGTCACTTAATATATGCGCGGGTTTTCACATGTGTTCGCCTGCCATGTGATAATTCTGCTCTTGTATGTACATGTGCGTCTCAGAGCAATATTCTTCGCGATAAAATGGTAAACATCGCATGTGGTTATGAATTAAATAGGATGATAAGAAAAGCAATCAAAGACTGATGGATTGTATTCGCCTGAAGCCCAGATGCTTCGATCAATAGGAATTTCAGGCATAAATTAAAGTTAAGCTGACATTTTTTGTTTTGTATATTTACCTCTGTTCACTGATTGTCAGTAGCAGGAGGGAAGCTTTTATAATGCTTCTTCTAAAATACTTTTGTCATCATTGATGAAACCATCAATAGTCAGTTGGTTGGAAATATGTGGTCATTATTATTTAATTGATTCAGATACTCTGGAATCGAGGTTTCAATTTGCGTAGATGGATATATGAGTTTGTCAACAGTTATTGGCCTTTGATGAAATATTGATCGGTGAATCATGTTGTCAACCTCCCATATAATCAAGATCATAATCTTTGTTTATTACACGGCTCTAGAATCACCTGTTGGTGTGTGGAGACGTTTCTACCTGGACATTAACATCATTCAAATAACAACAAAATGTCAAAAATGCTGAAAAACAAAAAAATAACTAAACATTAAAAAGAATTGCGGGTGAAATTATCAGGTTTTAAAAAAAGGTGAATTTAAATTAGGCAATAGGCTCGTTTTCAAATTGCCAGTAGTAAGTTGTTGTTTAAGGTGATGGTGATAGCGTTGATTACATCATATTCTATCTGTTTCTCATACACTCTGCTCTTTCTTTCTTTTGAACCAGCGTTGGTGACGCTTGAGCGCTGAAGTTAACCCTTCGATGCACTTATGGCGCGTTTCCACTGCAGCGGGAAGCTCGCTTTAAGCGTGCCGAGCCGTGCGGGGCCCGTTTTTGGTTGCGTTTCCACTTGGCCTAGTTTTGGCCCGGGGCTACTTTTTCACCTTTTTTCTGGCACGACTAAATTGTGATTCTAGGGCCAGGAACAACCAGGCTGAGTCGGGCTGAGTATGCTAAACTAGAGAGAGAATCGCTGGCAAGGGGGCTACAACTACAAGATGAACATATTTGACCGTGATTAAATTGTAATACACGTTTCTAAATGATGCCGACGTAACAACATACTGATACCGGTTAGTAAAAACCATGAATTAATGCTTTGACAAGTCTGCAGACAGACGGCAGGCGAACAACCCTTTAAAATGCGTGTTTTCTAAATGGAGCTTGGCTAAGCTAACGTTATATATGCTCCAACCGTCCACACTCACAACAACGGCCTACAGACATAAATAAACCAGCGACTGTATTCTCCATGACACAGGCAGTCTGTGGTTTGTACTTGTTTCACTTCTGTCTAGTTTCTGAACAGATATGAGGAGCTGTGAGCTCTGAGTGCTAACAGCTAACGGCTGTGTTGTTTTTTGGAGCGCTCATTGAAGATGACGTCACGGCTCCGCCTACACTGCGTTACTATAGTAACTACCCCAGTTCCTAAACTGTAATGGAAGCGCAGCATAAAGTGAGCCGGGCCTAATAAGGCCTAACCAAACCGAGCTAGGCCGAGCGAGGCCTGCAGTGGAAACGCGCCATTAGAGTGACTGGACCCGACACTCTTCCATAAGTGGGTCAAAAAGGACCCGTATTAGAATAAAATGTGTTTTTATGCCATTTTGGTTAAGAACAATCACTTGTATAATGTTTAGTATTATATTTTGGTTCACACTAGAAATATTTTATATTTAATTTTTCACTATTTATAATATTAGACTTTTTTTTTTACATTTTGAAAAAAATTAAAAATTCCATAGAAAATGTTTGACCCACTTGATGAAGCTCGGGGTAGTAATACGAAGATTACAATTTCTTAAAATCTATAAAATTTAAAATTTGAATGGCTTGATATCCAAAACATGTTTTTTGAGGAATAGCTGGAATATGAAATGATAAAAAAATGTAATTACAAAGATACTCTAAGAAAACCACCTCACCAGGTCAAAAGAAGACCCACTTATGCATCTAAGGGTTAACAAAGACAGTTTTAATGAGTTTTATTTTGTTTCCGGTGAGTTAGTTTTACAGATATCAGCAGGCTAAAAGTACTGTTATGTGACTAGGCTGCTGCCTTTGAGGAAAGAATATTAATTGTATGGTTTGTGAATAAAAAACTCAGATTCTATCGTACTTTCACCTAAAAGTGGGTGTCATTGCACATAAGTTGTCTATGTTTTCATTACTACTGATTGGAGTTGGAGCTGAAACATTTTAATGGGAATGAATACCAATTGTAACTTTTAACATAAAAGCAAAAGCCAGATGTTGGTATTGATGGGGAGCTTAAGAACATCTAACAATATAATAGGTCCTTTGAAAAATATATACTTGAAAATCCTTTTATGAATCCAATAAGGTAGATATGTGTCTTTGATTCCCACTGGTATGTGCACTCAGACATTGTAAGTGTTAGAAAATCAGATTAAAATACTTTAAATATCATTCATATTATGTGACTTTTTGAAATGCAACAAAGATGCTTTCATTTTAAAGCCTCTTAAGATTCTATTGCTGTTTTTTTTCTTCTGCATTTTACACTTGAGCTCCAACAAAAACTCCCAGCCACTCATCCTCTTCAATCCTAAACATCATGATAAAGGATTTCACATTAAAATGTCATCATGAACTGTATCATCCTCTTCATCCTCACCCCCTGCTGCAGCTGCTCTGAAATGCTGCCATCTGAAAGCCTGCTGCGTATTCCTATAACCTCTCACACCTGTCCTCACTTTACCTCTCTTTTCAATGTGGCCTAAAGTGAAGAAAGTAAGAACTTGTATAAAGGAGCACAGAGCTGGATTTAAACTTGGCACAACGTTAACGTCAGTCCCCATGGAGATTAGACTATCATTACTGCAGTCATATATGTACTTCTTATAGTCTAGATCAGGGGTGTCAAACTCAAGGCCCGGGGGCCAAATCCGGCCCACGACTTAATTTCATGTGGCCCCGTAAGAGCTCTGAAAGAATATAATATGTTTATTATATGATGACATGCCGATTTACAGAAGCACAATGTCAATAAACTACATGTCCCTGTGACGAAGATGGCTTCGTCACTGTGGACTGACGGCTTCGGGCTTTGTATATTGCACGTGTGTTTTATTTTGAAAAGTGTTCCCTTTCCCCATGTCTGTTG
The DNA here is from genome assembly GCA_902827135.1 of Harpagifer antarcticus. Taxonomy (NCBI): domain Eukaryota; kingdom Metazoa; phylum Chordata; class Actinopteri; order Perciformes; family Harpagiferidae; genus Harpagifer; species Harpagifer antarcticus. The sequence goes on along the minus strand of CADEHL010001295.1, from coordinate 58,604 downwards.
CTGTTGATTATGTTCACCTGGTGCCCTGTGATGTCTCCTACCCCCCCCCCCTTTCACCTGTGTCTAATTGCTCCCCCTCACCTGTGTCTAATTGCTCCCCCTCACCTGTGTCTAATTGCTGATTAGTGGGTGTGTATTTAGGCTCTGTGTTTCCTGTTTGGTGGAGGCTGGTAGTGTGGGTTAGATCCTTGTGGCTGGTGACTGTGTTCACCTGGGCAGCAATATTGAGGCTGTGTATCCTGAACCACAGCGATGAATAAATGCCCACACCGGGTTATATTTGAATTCTCTGCCTCTGCCTCCTTGCTTGGTCGGGCCGCTCAACGGTCAGCTTCACAGTCCCACAATGCATCTCAAATATGCTTTTTTCTTAGAATTAGCTTTTTTCTTAGAATTGGACTTTTTCTCAGAATTTGACTTTTTTTTTCAAAATATGCCTTTTTCTCAAAATGTTACTGTTTTTAAAGATGTCACCTATTTTTTTATTTTTTTTACTTCCAGAATTTGGCTTTTCTTTTTAAATAATTTTGTGACATTCTCAGTGAAGAGACTTGCAATTATTTGCCTTAGACTTCTTGTTTCAGACGTAGTCATTTATGAAGTTATAACCCTATCCGATAATAATCCAATGCAGAGGCAATAATATCATATAGTACATTATTTTATATTGAATATTTACATATGTATTTTTATATAGTCTTAAAGTTACAACCGACCCTGAGTGAGACCATAATGCTGATGTGGCCCACGATGAAATTGAGTTTGACACCCCTGATCTAGATTGTATATTGATCACAAACAAGTCAGCATGCATTAACCCCCCCTCAGGCCTTTAACCAATCTGCAGACGCACTGACATCTGCATGGAAATCAGGTACTAAGCAAATATGTAAATGCCAAAGTAAACATAATGAAACACAGGAGATAGTATTTAGTGTACTATGAGTATAAAAGATGTTGTGAACATTGAGGACTTTATATTATTGAACTTTATTTGTATTTACGTTAATTGTTTAAGCTTTATGGAACACTAACTATTGGCGTTGTTGGCAGGATGCGTGTATATATAAATAACAACTGAGGATAACAGTTGTCTGATTTTTGAATGATTATCCATCACATTATCTATATCTAAGTATGCATGTCTGATGGTGGCCATAATGTTTTCTAAATGCCCCCTGTCATGGTGCTGTGCATCTCTTACTGTTCTTTAGTTCTGTTAATGAGTTCAATCATCACTTTCAGGATCTGTCAATTTCTTACATTTCGATTCATGAAAAAAATGTATTTTTATGAAAATATGGCTGTGCAAGAAGTAAAATCATGCAAATTCAAATGTCAGTGTTTATGTTTAAATGTGTAATTTGTAGAATCTGTTTAGAACTGACAAAACTGTTTTTCTGACATTCTCAAATCATTCTACTTGATGGCTTTGTTTCCCATCATTATTCATGAGACTGTAAATTACAGAAAAGTCTTTCAGCTTAGAAGGTGAGGGGTTTTTAGATTGAACATAATTGAATTCAAAGAACTCCATTCCCTCCAGTTCTTCATTACATGCTGGCAGTTTACTGAGAGATTAGAAAGATGAAAATAATGTAAGCACATCCAGGTCCCTTGGAAGCAAAGCTGAACAGCAATCTGTCTTCCCAGTGTAGGTCCTTGTTGTGGAACAAGCTGTATGTCTTTGTCTAAAGTGGATTTCGTCAGTGGATTAATTGTAAATATATTCACAAAGAGCTGCAGACGGGGGCTTTTCTTCCATTCATGGTAGGTGCATTAGTATTTCCCCATGTCCTCATGTCTGTACCGTGAACTCACTAGAAAAGTGTCTTAACATCCTGCGTTTACACTGGAGAAATACTTGCCTATCATGCAGCACATCACAGAATGCAAACTCAGATCTGTAAATCCCCAACCCTAACCCTAACCCTAGTTTTGCACAATTTACTAACCCTAAAATATATCGCAAAGAAACTGGTCTTTATGTACATAAAGTTATAAAAACATGCCACTTTCTCTGTTAAAATACAAGCTAATTCTCTGGGATTAGTATTGTTTGTCAGCTGGAGAACTATAAATTGTGTTTTTAATTAATATCTTTGTTTTTTGCAGCTTTCGGTAATACCAATTACTAACAATGCCTGAAATAATGTAACAATACCTATATTACAACAATTGTTCTATTGCACAACCCATAAAGTTAGTGGACGATAATTAAGAACGTATATAATAATAATAAAAATGCGATACATTGAGTTTCAAAACAGTAGATCCTACACTTCCCATAATGCAATACAGCAATGCATGTATTGCATTAAACCCACCTCCAGTTTGTGACGTTCTCTTAAATGTGTGTACTCTCGAAGCCAAAGCTGAGATACATCATTAGGTTTATGTTTTCACTTATGAACTTTGGAGGATTTCCAGTTTTATCTCTACCAAAGATCTTTTCTGCAGACTAGGCCATTTTTCTGCCTCAATGAAAGATGTGGGAGCAAACCATGGCTGAAGTGTCCGCCGTATTTCACTGCATAATATTGTTTCCATATGAAAGCCCATGAAATGGTGCTTATATTATAACAAGGTTCTGAAGAGAAAAGCCGTAAATTAACCGACAGGCTGGGAAAGCCTTGGAAAGTGGAAGAAAGGTCAGTGAAGTTGAAAATTACTTCCTGTCAAAAGAGTGGCGCAGCCCTGAGGAGTGACAGTGAGTGATACACTGAACATCACTGAGAGGCTCTCTGAAGCACCTTTCAGACTTTACTTTAAAGGGCACCTATCATGCAAAATGCACTTTGTGGTGTCTTTTATACATAAACATTTGTCCCCTGTGTGTCGGGGAACTCACGTCCTCCGTACCCAAATCTTTTAAAAACAGGGCTACAACGAGCGGATACTGATTTGCTGCCGATCAAATAGGCAGTGGACCCACAGAAAGTTGCTATCAGAAAAAATGCCTGACGTGTTTTAGACGTAATCTCGTCTTTGTTTACATTAGCAAGCCTTGCTAACACTCAGAGCTAACCTGCACTGGAGAGCACATGTGTTTAAAAAGCAGGAAATAAAAAAAGAACTCACCTTGTGATAAACCTGCAAGAGAAAAAGCATTTGAGATCCATACTGCTTCAGAAATAATCCTTGATGTGGTTTAGAACAGGATGGCGTTTTATCACAGCAGAATTTAACTTTATCTCTGGTAGAATTCTGCTCAGGCATTAGCTCCGCCTCCTCTTTTTTTTTTTTTAAGCTAAGGACCCAAAATCCGATTTTCTCAAACAGGGCTTCAAAACAGGGGTTTGAGCAGTATGAGGCATGGCTACAACGGGGGATCTGTTTGGTATTTTAAGCAAAAAACTTCACAGACATGTCTTGTATAGGTATGGCCCTACAATATATGTTTCCGATATAGCATGATAGGTCCACTTTAAATCCTAAAGTTCCCCGAGTGAATGTGACTGCTGCAGGTTACTCTCTGTACTATTATTAGTAAGACTCCTATTAAAGTTCCGGAAAAGCTGTTTTTTAGATAATGGAAGAAAACATGTGGCTCTCTAAATGAACTCCAAATGAAGGCCAACATCACAACTTACACTAAACTTCAGTGGTCTTGCTTTTGTATTACTTAGAGGGCAGGAATGTGTCCTAAAGTTCAGATATAAGTCATAATTTTACCTCTTTCTTTGGCCTTGTCTGGAAATCAATGTTTTCGTTATTTACGTGTTTGTGGTTAGAAGCCTGAAATAAGGACCGTTATCAAAAAACTGAAGACATGTTATTGTTTTTTTCTACAAATTCAAATTCAAAAACTAACCGTTGTCTAAATGGGACTACTGAACATAATCACGCCGAACATTAGCCGCTTTTAGCTTAGCGGTGGTGACATCATGTGACCGTGCTGTAAATCTAGCTTTTTACTTCAAAAATCATAAAGTACCGTAAAGGACAACGTGTAAGTATCATCAAAGTGAGTTCGCAAAATATCTAATTTTCTCCATTATTCTGAAATCCAATTGAAAAATGTATTTTCTTTTTGTTGAAGAAGCCAGAGAAATATCAGCTTCTGGGTCAACATTAAAAAATGTTTCATTGCTGCAACAAACTTGTCTTTTGTGGTAATCCTGAAAAATGTCACAGAGCTCACGGTAAACACATTAAGAGTCTGGCAGATCTCTACATCTATACAAGTTGAGGTTAAATTAGTTTCTTTGTTTTGTAATTAGGCAAGGCAAGTTTATTTATATAGCACCTTTCAATACAAGGCAATTCAAAGTGCTTTACAAAAAATGAAAGACATTAAGAAAATGGCATTTAAAATCAGTCATTAAAAAGAAAAGCTAATAAAATAAACATTAAAAGAATAAATACATGGGTAAAAGTTACAGTGCAGTTTAAGATATGAATAGTTAAATTAAAAGCAGCGACAAAAAGAAAAGTCTTCAGCCTGGATTTAAAAGTAGTCAGAGTTGCAGCGGACCTGCAGGTTTCTGGGAGTTTGTTCCAGATGGAGCATAATAACTGAACGCTGCTTTACCATGTTTAGTTCTGACTCTGGGGACAGAAAGCTGACCAGTCCCTGAAGACCTGAGAGATCTGGATGATTCATAACTTAGCAGGAGGTCAGAAATGTATTTTGGGCCTAAACCATTCAAAGCTTTATAAACCAGCAGCAGTATTTTGAAATCTATTCTTTGACACACAGGAAGCCAGTGTAAAGACTTCAGAACAGGAGTGATGTGATCCACTTTCTTAGTGTTAGTGAGGACTCGAGCAGCGGCGTTCTGAATCAGCTGCAGCTTCCGAATAGATTTTTTAGTGAGACCTGTGAAGACACCATTGCAGTAGTCCAGTCTACTGAAGATAAAAGCATGGACAAGTTTTTCCAAATCCTGCTGTGACATTAGTCTTTTAATCCTAGATATATTCTTCAGGTGATAGTAGGCTGATTTAGTAACTGTTTTAATGTGACTGTTGAAACTCAGGTCAGAGTCCATGACTACACCTAGATTTCTGGCTCTATCTGTTGTTTTGAACATTGCAGGCTGAAGCTCAGTGCTAACTTTTATACATTCTGCCTTGGCTCCAAAAACCATTACCTCAGTTTTATCTTTGTTTAATTGGAGAAAGTTCTGACACATCCAGTCATTGATTTGTTCAACGCACTTACTCAGTGTTTGAATTGGAGCATAGTCTCCTGTTGAAATGTTACGTACATTTGTGTGTCATCCGCATAGCTATGGTAACTTATGTTGTTGTTTTTCATTATCTGAGCCAGTGGTAGCATGTAGACGTTAAAGAGAAGGGGCCCCAAGATGGAGCCTTGAGGTACCCCACATGTCATATTTGTCAACTCAGATGTGTATTTACCTATAGAAACAAAGTGGTTTCTGTCCTTTAAGTAGGATTCAAACCAATTTAGAACTGTTTTCGAAAGTCCCACCCAGTTTTCCAGTCGGTCTAGTAATATGCTGTGGTCAACAGTGTCAAACGCAGCACTGAGATCTAATAATACTAGCACTGAAGTTCTGCCACTGTCTGTGTTTAAGTGGATGTCATTGAAGACCTTGAATTAGTGTGAACCGACCTTTTGAAGGGCGCCGCCCCGCCTCTTCACTCTGTTCAGCGGAACCAAACAAAGAGTATTAGAAGTAGCCTGCGGCGATGGTTAAATCCTGCTTGAAGTGCATCAAGGGTTGTGACATACAGCATATTATATTGTAACATTGGTCTCGTGTTGCGTAGAGAATGTAACCTTGGTTAAATGAGGTTATGAAGAGAATCTCTTTTGCTCCAGTCTTTAAAGAACTAATATCCCAACCAGAGCAGCAACGTCATTCTTTGAACATAAACACTGAAACAAATAAAAACAAAGAGAGCCCAGGGCATTAAACATTGGCTTTATAGATAATATCTTCTTCCTAGTTATCTTACAAAAAGAGAGATAGACACATGCCCATAGGCCTTGACTCTTTGACACCACAAAAAAAACACTGCCTGTCCTCAGCTTGAATGTCTCAGTTCGTCTTTTGTTTCATCTCAACCCTTAATCTCAAAGAAGAACTTGTGAGTACATTTCTGGTTGATTTCAATACGATGTTGAGCAAAAAGTAGAACTACAACAAGACCAATGAATTCCCCCCAAAACCCAAGATGTTAAACAAGACACAATGTGTAAACAAAATATATTGAGAGGTGTTATAGGTTGATTAGGGAGAAAAATAAGCATGTTCATATTAACTGACGATTTGTATCTTGAGTGACAAGGGCATTCAATCATGAAGATACAAACTGCAAGTACATTATCTATCAATAAGAAAAACCTTTGTAATTGCTACGTACATAACTGAGTTCTTTTTATGCCAAAGTGCAGAGAAACAGTTGGGTTTGTTTCTACCTCAAGCGGTTTAATTCATATTTGGTGAAGTAGTTTAACTAATTGCTTGGCCTTCGATCTTGCTGCCTGCAGGTTTCTTGAGAATTGCTCACTGAAACAACCTCACACTCAACACTGCACTTCCTCCAGTCCTCAGCAATATGCCCACCAATTGTAAAGTGCAATGGATGAACAGCTTTTGAGAGAATCAAAGGATGGACACACACGGACAGAGACTCCTTCCATTTGAGTTAGGTGAGGAGAGGGAGTGAAAACACAGACACACAGAGACAAAATGTGAAGACTTAAAGATGGTGTGTGCGTGTGTGTGTGTGTGCGTGTGCGTGTGTGTGTGTGTGTGTATGTGCGTGTGTGTGTGTGTGTGTGTGTGTGTGTGTGTGTGTGTGTGTGTGTGTGTGTGTGTGTGTGTGTGTGTGTGTGTGTGTGTGTGTGTGTGTGTGTGTGTGTGTGTGTGTGTGTGTGTGTGTGTGTGTGTGTGTGTGTGTGGGAGTGGAAGGTGTGTGTTGATGCCATCAGTCTCCCATGTTACTTATCACCAGGACAGGTACAGATATGGAGTCTAAGCTTCCCAGCCTCATTACACATTCAGTGTGTTTCTCAAACAAACACACACATTGTCATTAACATTCACACACACTTTGTCTCCCTCCATCTTTCACTCCACTGCTGCTGTCGCTCCAACCTCTCTCTCTCACACACACACACACACACACACACACACACACACACATACACACACACAGAGAAAGACACACGTAAACAAACATACATTTCAATTAAACAAAGCTCAGCTTGATGAATGTGGTTACCTTTTCATTTCAATTATAGCGGCTGTTTAGCTAGCTAGAAAGCTGTTGTGTGCTCATGCAACATCCGCCCAGCGATGGCTCAATTACAACACACAAAGTGCAGGGACGGGTGTACACAGAGGCACAAGCACACATTGGCTGCTACACAGGCAAATGTACACAGCGGCAAATGCACACAGACAAGGCACACATATGCAAGCACGTGCACACACACACACAAAATTAGATTAGCTAATTTAGTTCTTGTCTGGACACATTTTTCACCTCTGTCTAGCTGACGGCTGTTCTGAAACCTACTTAGAATTTCCACAGGGAAACACAACATCTCAGCAACCACTGACGATGTGCGGAAACTCATAATTATCGCCCCAAATAGGAGTGTTGTTTATTCATTTATAAGTAAAAGATGTCATACATGAGGAATGAGTGGAGGAGGATGTAATTATCTCGGGGGATTCAACTTCAATTATTCCACATAGGCCAGCATCAGTGAAATGACAGGAGTGCATTTTGATTTATTTACCCTACTTTAAGAAATGTAGCATTTTCACTCCACTTTTTTAAGCTTAATCAGGTGGGAGCATTTGCTGAGTATGCATGTGCTGTTTCATAAACACACTTATTCACACCTGAGAGCTGCCTCAGCCTTCTTTTATAGATATGTGGAAACTTCTACTTACTCTAATGCCCCCTTATGCCCCTTTCACACCAAGGATTTTCCCGTTCTAGCTCCGTGCTAGAGCTTTTCTGGTTCGGAACCGGTTTTTCGGTTTAGCTCCCTCTCTGTTCACACCGCTCAGAGCCCCACTGGTGCTGCGTCATTGCGTCATAGTTTGCGTCATGACGTAACCGCCTGCTTCATAAAGCCAAACCTTGCGGAAACCCCTCACATCGACAACAACAACAATGGCCGATTGTATTGAAGCGCTACTCGTTTTGGTTTTGCTCTGTCGAAACGAAATGGAAGAAATGGGACGACTTTACTACCAACTTTACAGTCAATACATGCTACATTCAAAAGTTCTTTATAATCATCATCAACTTCAAGAGAGGAGATCCTGTCCAGATGATCTTAGCTTCCGGGATGGAGTGTGGTAGCGAAGAAGGTCAGACAGGTATTGGGGGGCGAGGGCATGGAGGGATTTGTAAGTCAGAAGAAGGAGTTTATAGGTGATACGGTGCTTGACTGGGAGCCAGTGGAGGTGGATCAGGGTGGGGGTGATGTGCTGCCAGGGCTTGGCAAGCTCAAAATACCCAGCTTTGCAGCATTAATTACAATGGTATAACATTAAAGCTGATGTTTCTCTGTCACAAAGTGTCTAACAAATAAACGTCCGTACCCAACAGGTCATACCAAGATGAAAAAACTGACATTTTCCCACGCGGCTTTGCACATCATCATATCATTTAACTGTTGTTTTGGATGCAATTATGAAGGCGAAGATCTGCAATATAGATGTCCAGAAATAAGACATTTTACAAATGTCTTTAGATTTTGTGTGACAGCTAAATGGCAGTAAATGTATTTTAAAATGAGAGTGTTGCAGAAAGTCAGGAGCAAATAATTGATAAAGGCGGACAGAGTGGTGAAAAAGAGCGAAGAGGCAGGCAGATAAAGGAACAGTACAGATACGAGAGGAAAAAGTGGCGACTGGGAGAGAACGAGAGGGAAATAGAGACACCCAACGGTAGAAAAGAGGCTGTCACTTCACTTCAGCAAACCAGTTCTCACTGCTGCTGCTGCTGTGCCACCTGACAAACATTCAGAAACATGGAAATGGCTAGAAAATAGGTCACATATACAGAGAGATATTCAGGCTCACAGCATGTAACATCACCTACAGAGTCAATTGAGGAAGCCTGGAATAAATAAGGGCGCACACACACACACACACACACCACCTCCGGAGTCAATCAGAGGAACTAGACACATGCCTCAGGATAAAAGAGCTCTCAGGGCTTATTATGCTATATATACTGTCTAACCAACAGTGCTGTTCCACTCACATGCACAAAATGATCCCTCTGTTTTATGCCCCCCCCCCACACACACACACACACACACGCACACACACACACACACACACACATATGCATACAGTGTGCCCTCTTTGCTGTCGACTTGTTTCCTGTGAACATCGACGTGAATATTGTGTGGAGGGTTTCAGCTTGATTCGTATAAAGTGGAAACGTAAGGGTAGCAGAAAAACAAGATATAAATATGCCGGTGTTCCTGTCTGTTGACTCTTGTCTTCTGTTCTTGTGTTCTGGTGGTTCTCATTGTAATCCCTGATCACCTCTGTACCTCAAAGCACAGACAGAAAGACACAAATACAAACATTTGTCAGGGCGGCATCCTCCTCACTGCCTCCTTCAAGCAAACTAATCCAAGCCATGATATAACGTATTTTTCTCCAAGGGGATTTCTGTTCATATCTAGGTTTTTCACTTTCCCCAATCTTGTCAATCAAATTTGAGAAAATACCCAGAAGCTTTAATGTGGCTAAGGTGAGTTTTTGAGTCATTTAGTGCGATTACGATTCCCATCTATTATTTGGTGTTAGCATGTACTGAAATGAAAAGGGTCCATATTTTGAGACCTGCCACCTAATAATTGGACAATTTGTCAAAATGTATTATTGTGGATGATAGGGTCCACGATGTGTATTCCTAAAATAATTTAAGTGTAACCAGTTGAACCCCGCGGGCACGCGGGCGGGGGCAAAACGCAACATCTTGCAAGAAACAGCGTCTCAGGGCTTCTTAACATTTAATAAACTATTGAAGTGTCATACCCACTTAACCGTAAGAAACTCCATTTTTAGCAAAACGAAACAAAAGGGTAATAGCAAAGACTCTGAGTTAGCCCTGAGCGAAAAAATGCTAACGCACTTAGCACATAACTCAAGGTAAAATACTTATCGGATCTGCACAAACAAGATATATAAGTATCATCACTGAGCGATCAGAACTCGCGGCGAAACGACAACAACAACAAAATGTGCTTTACGGAGCCAAAACGTCTAAAAACTTCTTACCTCTGTTGTTTTCTGATCAAAGGTTGTGTTCAATGGCATAAAAACGATAAAAACGCTGCTGAAGGTTAATCCAATGTGTCTGTGTCACTTTCAAATGTCAATAACGGAGATTTCATATTAGCTGCGACAATAGCTACCAGAGTGCATGACAGCTTCCGGTTCCGGGGCATTCTGGCTACGCGTCACTCATTCACCAATGGGTAATGTTTAGATGGATTTTAGGAACTTCCCCTCGATTCTATTGGCTCTAACGGTTAACTGAAGGACTTCAAACTGGATCTGTACAATCAATTAACCATTTTATCAGGATACATTAAAGGTAAGCCATGCTTCCAAAACTGTGTCTGGTCTAATAGAAATGTCGATAACTGACCTGCTGCACGTATTACTATGTATTAGATTAGATTAAAATTGACTTTATTATTGGGACTTTATTTTGTCACAGCAGCATGTTAACAAGGCATTGCACAAAATACAATACACACAATGAATACAAATAAACATAAAAAATATGTGAAGTATCGAGAGTTACAACATATAAATATACAGAATAGTTCAAATCTCGAGCCACTACTGCGGAGTAGAGGGTGGGCCGTAACTCTAATGTGAACATGCACCAACCATATTACTTCCAAAACAGTCGGGCATTGTTTCTGATAGCAACTTTCTGATTGGGCCGTGGGTCCACATTTCAGATATTACGTCATATCGGACACAAATCTGGATCAGCTCCGTTGTAGCCCCGTTTTTAGAGATTTGGGTACGGAGGAAAAGAGAGGGTTTTATTTTTTGACGCTGCGTGAGTTCCCCGACACAACGGGGACACATGTTGATGTATACAAGACATCAAAGAGTGAATTTTGCATCATAGGTCCCCTTTAATAGACAAAGACTTCCCAACATAATCTTCTTGTTTAAGTATTTTATGATTTATCTGACAGTCACTTTTATCTCAGTCAGCATCGAGGTTACAGCCGGCAGCAGCTGCTCTTGCAATCAGGCCAGAAACTGCATGAAGTTCAGGGAACAAATTATAAATACGACATAACCAGATGACAAATCAACAGACACCGTGCAGGTGTAATGTGAATTCTGTTAACACAGTCACCATGCGTTGATAAGAATAGAAGTGTGTTACTTTGTTTAATGTGATCAACTGCACACATGGATTGGTAAAGATTGCAAACACCTTATCTTGGATTAATTCATATCGATCTAGACCAGGGGTGTCAAACTCAATTTCATCGCCGGCCACATCAGCATTATGGTCTCACTCAGGGCCGGTTGTAACTTTAAGACTATATAAAAATACATATATAAATATTTAATATAAAATAATGTACTATATGACATTATTGCCTCTGCATTGGATTATTATCGGATAGGGTTATAACTTCATAAATGACTACGTCTGAAACAAGAAGTCTAAGGCAAATAATTGCAAGTCTCTTCACTGAGAATGTCACAACATTATTTTAAAAGAAAAGCCAAATTCTGTAAAAAAGTCAAAATCAAAAGAATAAGTGACATTTAGAAAAACAGTAACATTTTGAAAAAGATTTACATTTTGAGAAAAAGGCATATTTTGAAGTAAAATTCAAATTCGGAGAAAAAGTAAAATTCTAAGAAAAAAGTCACATTTGAGATGCATTGTGGGACATGTAGTTTATGGACATCGTGCTTCTGTATATCGGCATGTAACCGTATAATAAACATATTATAATCTTTCAGAGCTCTTGCAGGGCGACATCAGATGAAGTCGCGGGCCGGATTTGGCCCCCGGGCCTTTAGTTTGACACCCTTGTTCTAGATGCACTGATTCTTCTTCACACATGCAAAGAGAGGCACAAACATACTGTATGAAGACCGTCACCCCCCTTTCATTCTCCATAATGTTTCAGGGATGACGTATTTCAAAGACCGAACCGTACCTTAAAGGTAGGGTAGGTAATTCACTTCAGAAACACTTGTTGTTATATTCCATGGAATGCTCTTAACATCCCGATAGCAATGAATATCTGAAATGCTTTGACAATAAATCCATACAAAAATATCATCTGTGGAAGCCGTGGCGCTGTAAAAAGCACGACCAATCATCTGAGCCGGCTAAAGTAACTGGATGGCCTACCTGCCTGTCAGCCTTCCATCTGTGCACAAACTCATCTCGTGCCCTCATTGGTCATGTGCGCGTTCGTGTGTTGGAGGAGGGGCTCTGTGAGGAAGTGGCAGATTTTTCCCAGTTGTGTATTTTCAAATTCTAGCACACTCGAGCTGGTTTCTCCAAAATTACCTACCCCACCTTTAACATCGCAAGGATTTCCTAAGCAAAAAGACAACGGGATATTTTCATTGGATTTTTGGAATATTGCACAAAATAAGATCTTCTGCTGACAATTGTTTATGATACTTTGTGGTGCCACGTGATGGGACATAATTCACCTCTGGTTATTGTGTTGCAACACGGACCCGTTAGAGAGGGCACCGGAAGCTAGGTTCATTCATGCTAGCTTCACAACAAGCTCATGTCTTAACCTGTCTGAATGTTCTTTGATAATAAAGTTCCATACTGAACACACCGCCTCCGACTCCCATTCATCGGCTCGACAACTTACACGTTTTATTCAGCAGGAAACATCTCCATATACTATGGTTAATGTTCGGCATGATGATGTTTTGGATGTCGTAGAACAAAACCACCCTCACTCTCCTTAACAAAAGCACAGTCAGAAAACCATTGACTTCCACACAAGGACACAGGAAGTGCTAAAAAGCCGACATGTCTGCAGCACCCTATAATGCTCTGTGCTTCTTCGATTATATGCAGTCCCACTAATGCAGCTGAGCTATGTTGATAATAGGAAGGTGATAATATTAATAACAATAATACATTTATTTTGTAAGTGCTTTTACAGGTGCTCAAAGTCGCTTTACAGAGGTAGTAAATAAAAGGACAACAAATCAATATAGTTAAAGTCACATATATATAGTCGCAATAGAACAACAATCACACATCCCAAATAAATGACGAGGTCTGCCTCATGAAAAAAAAAGTGAAAATAAAGACTGAAAAATATCACAAAATTGGATTTGAATATATGAATGTGTGAATTTGAATGTAGGTATTTATGCTTTGAAATGTGCGGCCATGGGAGGTGACCCACTTTCTGCAGGTTAATCCAGACTCTGTGGACTTCCAGCAGTGCTGCAACAGCCTTTATTAAAATGAAGGCTCTCCATCCCCAGAGAGAGATAGAGTGAAAGGGGTTGGGGGTGTAGTGAGGGTGGGGATGGAGGGATGGAGGTGGTTTGAACGGAGCTCCATTGTAATATCTCTCGCCAAAGCCACGAGGCCACGACTTGGACCCAAATCAATCTACTTCACTGTCCTCCTGATGGAAAACTGGGGAAATGCTGGTGTGATGCATTCAGGGTTCAGACAGCTGGACTCCTCTAATGTCTGGGTTTGGCTTCAGTTTCTTTACCGTCTTCAGGTAGTTTCTATTGACCCTGATGAAGGCTTAGTGACCTATTGCAGCGCCAAATCCAGCAACAGCAGCCTTTAGTTTTCATTCGGAACAAAAAGGAAATTGGAAACCTGAGCTTGAAAATAACCTACAGTATAAAAACACACAAAAGTAATAATAATGACATCAGATTTAGGTTTACACGTACGAGGAATTTGACTGGATGTCGTGGTGCGTGCATAACAGTAAAACAAGAATTAATAACACAGAGAAATAATAAAATATATAACAGTATTTACATTGCAATGGAATGGAATAAGTATAAAAATCGGCAGTAATACAAAATATTTGTGTAGATCGTGTATCAAGTACATCAAGGTATTTGCAACCCTTTAATTAATATCGAGGATGCTGCAAAATCTCTCCACTAATTCATTCTTTGTACGTGAATAATAGATCAAATTGATTTTGTGTGATGTGTTATGTGTACAGGGATTCCAATTTACATATTTAACCACATGTGCAGGTACCAACAGCATCTGATTTTGTAGCATCCAACCGTGCTTTAAAAACATGTAGTGGTACTAGCTTGGTAATTTTCCATTCTTTTTGCAGACCGTTCCATGTTAGTGGAGCTGCACATCTAAAAGCTTTCTTCCCTAAGACAGTCCTAGCACTTGGCACATTTAATAAAACCACAGCATGCGATCTCAGGCAATAAGTACTTTAAATTCGCCGAGAGATCAGGGAGCAGATATAAGATGGTAGTTTATCCAACATGGCTTTGTAAATGAAAAAGTACCAGTGACTGAGCCTCCGTACAGTAGTAGTAGTAGTAGCATAACCGCCTTGGTATACAGGGTACAGTGATGCGTAAGTGCTTTACAATTTGTCAAAAATCTCAGTGCACTGTGATACGCAGCATCTAACTTGCTCAGGTTATGGGCAGGTGCATTCATATATAACAAATCACCATAGTCCAGCACAGGTCAAAAGGTCACAGAGCCTTTTCCTGGCCTCAAGCGAGAAACAGGACTTGTTTCTGTAAAAGAAACCTAGCCTAACCCTCAGCTTTTTAAGCAGGTTATTTACATGAAATTTAAAAGTGAGACAATCATCAAGCCAGATACCCAGGTATTTGTAACAGGTAACCACTTCAAGTTGTATTCCTTGCGTAGTAACAATATCCAAAGCAGTCTCCGGTGTATTTTTAGCTTTAGCTTTAGAAAAGAGCATTACCTTGGTTTTATCCACATTTAAAAGAAGCTTAAGCTCAGAGAGCTGAGCCTGAATAATGTTAAAAACAGCCTGTAATTTAACAACAGCCTCGTTAATCGAGGGACCTGCAAAGTACATCACGGTATCGTCCGCATAAAAATGTAAGGTTGCTCCTTCGACATGATGATGATCGGAATCAATTAGAAAAATAGGGTAGCGATCAGAAAAAGGCGCTATTTGGACATACATTATCAAACCCAGAATAACCAGCACATACAGCAAAGGTCTTTTGACTTCTTGTGGCTAGTTTTAGTTTTTACAGCATACTTATTGTTTGTTTCACCCTCACATGCTCTCATTAATCTTGTTTCCAGCAGCAACTGGCATCTGTGGAAACTAAACAAAAGCTATACACCCACTGTTTGCTACCTACTCAGCTCTAAACAACATCCAGCTGGTGAAGACAGTGGAGCAGCTAAAGACTAGTTTTCTCAGGTGTTGTGAGATGTGTTCGTTGTTCTCGCGTCCAGGAGAGAAGTTTAAATAAAGAGACTAATGGAGTCTCTCAAAAGGCTCAAATGGGTACTTTCATTAAATAGCGCGGTAATGGAACACACAGAAGGTGGTAGAGAAAGCAACTGCAGCTGCTGTCTCACAGTCGCGGGAAAGAGAGCCAACAAAGCTCCGCCACCTAACTATATGGCCGTTTCTCAATCTCGAGGAAACTGGCTTCCAAGCCAATATTTCAAGGATGCTACACCATCGTGCCGCCGAAGGACTGTTCCAATCTCCAGCATACTTGGAATTCCACCGAGGCCGCGTCCTTCGTTTGGGGGAAATTTCGAGGCTGCACATGGGTAGACTTTGCGTCCTTAAAATCCCCACAATGCTTTGCGCACGGACCAATTTCAAAAACTCTTGCGCAGAATGACTGAACCGACGCAGCACACATTTATATGTAAGTATGTAGTGGCGTAGAACATGTGTTGGTAAATATGTTACTTTGTTATCACCAAAAAAGAGTTCTGTGAAAGTAAAGCAAGTTCATAATTAGATAGACATCGTGAGGTATTTATTTTCGGTACAGTTTATGTTGAAACCGTTAGAGAGAGTGGCACACTTGTTAGTCTGTGCCATTCTTTTTCGCTTTCCGAAGCCGTGGCTTGGAGGCATACTGGCTTCGTTTCGTTTCCGTGTACTGGCTTCGTTTCTGAAGGAAGTGACTTGGAAGTACGCGACTACCAAGCCAGCATCCTCGCGATTGAGAAACGGCCTCTATCTCATCATTTGGCTCCTCCTCTTCGATGGTGGCTATGGTGACGCAGGGGGACCTCCCACCTCAGTCTTCTATGTCCGATGTTGCGTAAAACAGAGGATTTAGACGTTGTGTCTTCATTGTATAACTCCACACGCCTCTTCTCCTCATACTCTCTTTCATGACATTTATTTAATGCATTTTAACGGCTGTAATCGTTGCTAATAAAAAAACGGAAGTTAAGCTCACTGTTTATTCCGGAGACTTCTTCCGGTAAAGCTTTTCAAAATAAACTTTAGCAACAACGTTAGCCACAGACGAATGCTAACCAGAAATGTTTTCAGAATAAAACAGTTTTAAGCTTACTGTATGTTTAAACTAAATTACGTCATTAAACATTGATTTTAATTTCTTACAGTGTTAACCTCACTCATAACACCCTTATTACGTATCGTAGCTTCACGTCCAACCCATCGATTAGCATTGTGAGA
The DNA here is from genome assembly GCA_902827135.1 of Harpagifer antarcticus. Classification (NCBI taxonomy): domain Eukaryota; kingdom Metazoa; phylum Chordata; class Actinopteri; order Perciformes; family Harpagiferidae; genus Harpagifer; species Harpagifer antarcticus. The sequence continues at coordinate 41,935 of CADEHL010001295.1, read as the reverse complement.
TGACACAGAATCGATCGATACATATCACTCCATGATAAGAACTTGCGACTTTATAAACAAAAACAGAAATCAAAACATGTGGCGCTAGGTAACTAAAAAGGAAAAATACCTTTGTCGTTGTCTGGTCAAAAGTGGTCTTTAATGGCGTTAAAGCGATAAAAACGCTGCTGAAGGTTAATCCATAGGTTAATCCAATGTGTCTGTCCCTTTGAAATGATTTCTGATAATCCGGCAATAAATCGACTTTTCCATTTTCAGATGTCAGAGCGAGAGATAGTTTTGCTCTGGCCAAAACTGCATGCGCGAAGCCCCCACTTTTTTTTGTTAACGTGTGTGTATGTGGAAATTTCCCTTCGATTCTATTGGCTCTAACGGTTAAAAAGAGATGTCAATCACCAAAATCGACCAATGGGTTCCAGAGAAACGGTAAAAAACGCCCATTTCCACCCAAAGCACCTCAGAGGTGGAGTTTATTTTGCTAAACCTCTTTAAAAAGGTAAAATGTCACTTGTTTTGCATCAATCTTGATACAGGGTACTTATTATATGTTGTACTTTGGATTCCTAAAGCTTTTAGTCTACCTTACCAAGGGTAGTTTTCACTGTAAGTAAAAAATTATTTGTGGACGGACACTAAAATGTACAGTTTTTTACTATGTTCAATCTTGAATTTTCTTTAAAATAAAAAATATCTCTATTGATTCTGACTCTTCTACATCCAACTCACAGGTTTATCATTACTTTGAGAACAAAGATTATTAATTTAACTCTTTTAGAAGGGAAGATATGGTCATTTGTTCTGGGTAATGTCATTTTCGAGCCTGAAACCTGAAAAACAGGGATGGGGTTCAACAGGTTAACCAAAGATAAATTGGGCCTATTTTCAACAGGTGGTAATATGACATGACCACAGTTGAAGGCTGGTGTTGGTCTGTGTCTGCTAAATGTTTGGTATGCAAATAAGCCGCTTCACATGTGGTCTGACACATGCATGTATTGCCTTTTTGTGGAGGTCGTCTGATTTTCAGTGGCTTAAAAAATCAATTAACAAAAGTTTGTTCACTGCTAAGTAGCTTTTTGTTTCTTGCTGATACACATTTTTTTATTTCAACCATCAACTGACATCAAAAAGCCTTCAAACATTTGTGACAATTGTCGAGTCACGCTTTCCAAATGAGTGCATACACTCAAAAAAGAACATTATGTTAGAAGTGGTGTTCTTGAAAGGGCAAACTAGTTATAAAACGACAGAGGAGTGTTTTTTTCGTAGGATGCACTTTGTTGGAGTGTACTTGTCTCGTGTTGTGTGTTTTTCTGAGTGTTTGGCTGCAGTTAGACGAGTAAACTGGCAGTCGGACGAACACATCACCCCCTCTCGTCGTTCTCTCGTGACAGTGACAATAACATCACTATGTTTCACCGACTTTCTACACATTGTCATTTTCTTTCCTTTGTCTTTCACCACTTTCCTCCCTGCCTCGCAGTAACTGACACTTTGTCTTTGTCACCTTGCCATTCTCCCTCCCTTCCTTCCCTGCAGTCATCCCTATTTCTTCTTCGCTCTCCCTTTTATTGACAGCTGTCCCTTAGCATCAGTGATGAAACAGTCTCCAACCATCTGTCCTTCGCACAATCCTCCACCTTCTCTCCTCCTCTTCCACCTCTTCCTCTTTCGTGATATTGACAGCTGTCATGGAACAGCGATGCGGTGAAATCTGTGCTTATTTTGGTTTGGCAGCCTTTGATTGGATCCCACAGAGCGATCTGCCGTCCGATGTGATGAGTCACAGAGACCACATTGAGTCCTTTTCATCTTGTTCTTCTTTGCCGCCTCGTTCTTCCCTTTCTCCTCCTCTCCTTTCCAACCTCCTAGTCCTGCTTCTCAAGGATCAAGGTCACTGCCATGCACTTACATTCAGTGTCATTTCTGTGTGTGTGCAAGATAACTGTTCCTGTTTTCTGCCATCAGTAAGGCATGTTGACAAGGTTTGAAGTTAACGCTGGGAAAGAGATGATTCCTCGTAGCCATGTCTCCTTTTACCCCATATATTTAAATATGTGTTATCATTGGCTACTAACTACTAGAAAACCTTGTGAGATTGTATTTCTGTTAAACTGGAACACTCGTGATGTATACCCTACAAATGGGGATCGAGGCTGTCATTATTACATCAACATCAACAAAGTAGCCAAGACTGTAACAATTACATCATGGTGTTCAATGGTCAAAGTCAATTTAAGTTGTTTAATAATTTCTATATACAAGTCTTTGTTCATGTCTTTAGTTTTGCTCAATGGTGAAATGAAAAGTGAATAAAATAAACATTAAAAAAATAAATACATTGATAAAAGTTACAGTGCAGTTTAAGATATGAATAGTTCAAGTCTTTAGTCTGGATTTAAAAGTAGTCAGAGTTGCAGCGGACCTGCAGGTTTCTGGGAGTTTGTTCCAGATGGAGCATAATAACTGAACGCTGCTTCTCCATGTTTAGTTCTGACTCTGGGGACAGAAAGCTGACCAGTCCCTGAAGACCTGAGAGATCTGGATGGTTCATAATTTAGCAGTAGGTCAGAAATGTATTTTGGGCCTAAACCATTCAAAGCTTTATAAACCAGCAGCAGTATTTTGAAATCTATTCTTTGACACACAGGAAGCCAGTGTAAAGACTTCAGAACAGGAGTGATGTGATCCACTTTCTTAGTGTTAGTGAGGACTCGAGCAGCAGCGTTCTGAATCAGCTGCAGCTTCCTAATAGATTTTTTAGTGAGACCTGTGAAGACACCATTACAGTAGTCGAGTCTACTGAAGATAAAAGCATGGACACGTTTTTCCAAATCCTGCTGTGACATTAGTCTTTTAATCCTAGATATATTCTTTAGGTGATAGTAGGCTGATTTAGTAACTGTTTTAATGTGACTGTTGAAACTCAGGTCGGAGTCCCAATCTTAGAAATCAGTCATCCAAAAACAAAAAACCACTAAGAGCACCAATCATACTTTTCATATCAAACTGTATTGATTATGCATCGCAACTTATCAGCATCTTCAAGGCAAAGAAACACATGAAAGACTGATTGGCATTGAATTGGTGATAAGCGATGAATATGGCATTTGAGTCGAACCGGGTCAAACCTAAAAGCCAGATACAGACCAGAGCTGACGGTTAGTCCTCTGGTGCTGGAAAGTTTTCTTGGCACATTGAAATGTGTCCAGCTGTGAATAGAAATCATCACTCAGCTTTAAAAAGGTGTCTGTTTCCTGCCCATGCATTTAAAGTCCAGCTCCACTCTGTAAAGACCATGAATGATTTTAAGCATCAGGCTGATATACAAATAGTGAACGTTTACAGCGATCCAGTAAAGAAACGTACATCTTAAGTTCTGCTGTCCCAGTGCTGAGAAGAGTTAAGAAAATTGTTTTAATGCAATCACTGAGCTTGAAATCTGCTTCTCCCATGTAAATGTAACTTTAGTTGTCACTTCTTGCTTCTGCATACGTTCTTATTATTCTATTTATTTTGTCTTCATGTGGTACCTTTAAAGAAAAGTTTGAACATTGCCTATTCTTCCTGAAGCCGTGTCGCATCAGTCAAACAGGCACCAGATAACCTGTGTGTGTGTGTGTGTGTGTGTGTGTGTGTGTGTGTGTGTGTGTGTGTGTGTGTGTGTGTGTGTGTGTGTGTGTGTGTGTGTGTGTGTGTGTGTGTGTGTGTGTGTGTGTGTGTGTGTGTGTGTGTGTGTGTGTTTGCCTCAGGGCAGCCCTCTGAACCTTCAATCTCTGCCTTTGTCTTTCTCTCAGAAAGTATAAAAAGACTGCAGAGAGGTGGGACAGGAGAGAAAGCGCTACTTTGAGTTTAGAGACAGAGTGATCTGAATATAAAGAGGGAGGAGAAGCTCACATCACTGCAAACTGGATCGTCCCGCACTGAAATAACTCAAATGTTGACTTGTAAAATGTCAACAAATATAACATAACTGTAATATATTGGTTGAAAGCAATAATTGTACGTTTTAAAGCATCAAATTAAAATGAATGGCTTTCAACCAACCTCATGCAGTTGTGTGAGTTGGCTTTGTTAATTATATGAATTGAAACAGTTTACTATAATCAGCAGCTTTGACATTTTGAGGGGAGAAGAAAAGTGCGGCTCAGTTGAGGCTCCCTCCGCAAGATGAGGCCCCCTCCTGCGTGATCTGCCGTTAGGGAGCGACGGCCCTGCTCCTTTCCTTTATTTCCTTTGTGACTGTGAACCTCAAAGTCAAGGTCAGCTTTATTGTCAAAATTACTACACATGTTATACATCCAGAAATCTCGAGATACCGTTTCCCGCAGTCCCACAGTGTGACATATATACATATAACAGAACAAAAAGGGCCTTCCTCGTGTCCCAAAGTTTCTCAGTAGGAGTGAGTTAAATGTAAAATCTTTATTTCTATCTAAACTTGTTTACCTCCATTGTAACATGCCTGGTTGGGTCTTAGTGCTCCGACGCAGTAGATATTTACTTGGAGAAGACAGAATTTGTCAAGTTGATGAAGGTTCAAAACAATGTGTCCTTCCTGCCCTTTGACTCAGAACTGGTCAAAACTTAAAAGGGTCTGTTATTGGCCAATGCTTCACCCATCCAAACGTGTTATGAGAAACAGGCGAGCAGTTTTTTGGCTGAGGGAATTACCATGATGGACGAACAAGCTCTTCACTTATAAGAGCACACAATAGCTTTCTAGCACCAAACAGACAATGCATCCAAGTGGTTCAAAAATGTCCGTCCGTCAGGTGCAACTCCAGTTTAACTAATGAATGCTAATTTGTTCTGTTTATGCCACATGCATAATTTGACACTTGTGTGCTGCAGGTTAGTCATACATTTTGTTTTCAAAATGGCTTTTTAATGCCGGAAAATATCCCTTTTTCTTTTGTCTTGTGAGGGCACTGATGGACATTGAGAGGATGGGTGCAAGGAAAGGAGAGGAGGAGGCTAAGAAAGAGGAAATGTGAGGAAGCCAGAGAAAGGTAGAAAAGGGTTTTTAAAGTGTATCATGTCATTTTTAGGCAATAGCATAGGTCTCAGATATATAGAAATATATAAAAAACATGTCTATGAAGTGTTTTGCTCAAAACACCAAACAGATCACCCGTTCTAGCCACGCCTCATATCCCTCTAATTCACTTCCTGTTACTAAAGTGCTGATTCGGGGTATAAAGCTTTGAAAATAAAAAAAAGAGGGGGCGGAGCTTATGCCTGCTCATGTGGGACCCAGCAGCTACTGTCTAAAATAAATGCTGCCGTGATTAAATGCCAAACCCACATCAAGGATTATTTCTGAAACAGTCTGGAGCTTCTCTCTCAGGTTTACCACAAGGTGAGTTCCTTTTCATGGCCTGCTTTTTTACACATGCTCTCTCCAGTACAGTTTAGCTCTGAGTGTTAGCGATGCTAATGTAAACAAAGACGTCCAAAACACGTCGGGCATTCATTCTGATAGTGAGTTTCTGATAGTGCCGTGGGTCCATAACGGGGGTGCCTTCCGATATGAAATAACGTCATATCGGAGGGCAAATCTGGATCAGCTCGTTGCAGCCCCGTTTTCAGAGATTTGCACACGGAGGAAAAGAGAGAGGGTTTTATTTTCTGACACATATTTATGTATAAAACACCTCAAAAAGTGCATTTTGCATGATAGGTCCCCTTTAAGAGAGATTGCGTTCTCCTTTCCTCGCCCTACCTCATTCTTTTCTTTCTGATCGTTGATACCTTCATTATGCCCCAACGTTTCTGAGTAGGAGTCAATGATATCGGAGATCTGTAGTTGAGGTTTCTTGAGATTATATCTTCTCGAGTTTTCAAGGAATCTCATGGTAGACTAGATAGAAAATGAATGACAAGCCAAACAAACCTGGGGTAAGACTGTGATATATATGATCAGAAAATGGTTATGAGACAAGAGGAGAGGAATCAGAAGAGAGGGAGGAAGGAGTAAAACACAGCGGAGGACATGGAGGTGGGAGGAACCGAGAGATGCCTTCACGTGGCCTATTTCCTCACCCTGCAGGAGAGAGAGACAGCAATTAGGATCGCTGTGTGACAGTGTGACAGCAGCGTTTTCTGAAAGGTATGGAGCAACCTTCCATCATCACTTAACACACGCATGCATGCACCGCTGGGTCTTGTTGCTCAGGTATGTCGTTTCTGTGGTTTGACAGTCGAGGCACTTCAAGTTGAACAACCTTTTAAATCTACACATATGTTCACCTAAAACACGAACCACACAGAGAGTCGTACATCCAGCTTTATAGTAGCCAATTTAAAAAAGACAGTGTTGCCATTAGCTTGGCAGGGAGGGTCTGTGGGTCTGCAGATGAAGCATGTGGAGGATCAGCAGGGAGAGATTCTGCAGCAGGATTTATGTCCTTTGGTCTTTTCAGTCTCTCTCTGGTAGAACAAGCCGTTGTTTTACACGTGGCAAGTTCAGAGGGATACTTTGAATTCTACGCTGCAGAAATATGTGTGACTGACGAGGTGCAAACCCTTCAAGGTGCACTGGGAAGATTAGTGGGAAACACACAAAGACATGACATCAGGTTCTTATAAATGCCTGGACAACACAACAATTATATGACGTGTATTTGTTGGTGTTAAAAAATAATTAGAATAGTCTATGATACTGTGAAAAGTGCCTTTCTGCATAATAAGTATACAGTTAAAGTACATTTTGCTGAATACTTCTGTGCTGCTACTGTAGTATTATGTTTGATTCAGGCCTTTGCTTGTAATATAGTATTATCAAATCATAGTATTTCTACTTTTACTTGAGGGTGGGAGTACTTCTTCTTCTTCTTCTCGAGACAAATATTGTACTTATATTTGACAATATTAGCTACTACAACTAATAGAGTATTATGATACACCAAATGATAAAAGATATGAATGCATTATATGAATTTTATGAATTGTCCTTCCTTCTGTTCCTTCTTAAAACAAAAATAAAATAATGTAGTTCTTGCTTATGTGCAGAATTTAGCGGTGTGTTTATATCTCTTATATATGGATGTTGAAACTATACAGAGCTTTAGCAATACTGTATGTAATTATGGTCGTGAGAATAAAGCTATTTGAATTTAATTAACTATTTTAGAGACATCTACAATCATTGAGCAAATATTGTGTTTACTTCACCCTGAGAAAAGGTCTAATTAGCTGAAAGAAAGAATACAGTGTGTGGGTGGCATCCTTAAGCAGTTCTTCGCTCCATACTCCACATCAAAGCTGAATCCGACAGCGAGCTCAATTTCTGACTCGACATGAGACAGTGACCCCGCGTGGATAACGCCTCGACCACTTTATCCAATTTAACTTTGCGTTATTCGGCGTAAAGCAGAATATTATTGGCGCTGATGTAACTGGTTGTCACCGTCCTCAGACAGACACTTAACATTCAGCTCCTCGGCTCTGACCCTCGCTAACATCCAGCCTTATCTGATCCAACACTTGAAAAGGATCCCATTGAGGCACAGAGGTGGGAGTATTTTAATTTAGAAGTGAGTTCACACAAAGAGGCCATATTATTTAATATCGACCGCACGTTAAATGGCCTCCAAAAGCAGAATCATACTTTGGATAAGCAGGATGAGGGTTACCTGAGGACGCTGAATAATCCTCTGCCTACACAAAGTGTGTATAAGTACATGCATGCTGTGTGTTTGCAGTGCCTCCAAGCAGGGCTGTGTGAGATGAGTCAAAGAGTGTGACAGATGATAAAGACAGGAAATAAAAAGAACTGTCACATCAGAGGATTTCTTTAAGGCTCAGTTTTTCTTTTATGTTTAAGGTGCCGTTTATATAAGGTCTCGCAAGCCAAGAAAATCTACAGACTTTTATAAGTTCATGAAAAAATGTGTGTGGGTGTGTGGGTGTGTGTGTGTGTGTGTGGTGTGTGTGTGTGTGTGTGTGTGTGTGTGTGTGTGTGTGTGTGTGTGTGTGTGTGTGTGTGTGTGTGTGTGTGTGTGTGTGTGTGTGTGTGTGTGTGTGTGTGTGTGTGTGTGTGGTATCATGAATAATGCAATGTGTGTTGTATGAAAAGATAAGGAGGCAACATGGGGTTGCTTAGGGGTTAAAGGAGGTGATGTCACTACATACACCCTCCACCCTCACACTTACAGGGTGAGAAAGGGTGAGATAGAGAGAGATAGAGAAAGGGGGGTGGAAATAAATAGAGATAAAGGTGAGAGGACAGAGAGGGAATATGAAGGGAGACGGACAGAGAGGGAGGCTGAGAGGTCGTGTTATAGATAAGGTGAAAAGGGAAATCAAGCTGCTGGTCAGATGGTTTGCTTACCATACATTATCCCGATTATTATTTATACTTCTCATATTCTCATACACACAGCAGGGAGGCTGCCCTGACCTCCCTCTCAAGCACAGCATGTGACAGTGTGTGTGTGTGTGTGTGTTTCTCACACATCCTAACATGTGACTGATACAAAATGAGGGCATATCTTTGCTGGTTTTCAGCCCAAAGCTTGACTTCATTAAACCATACACCGAATATGCACTGACCTTCACAAGGTGGAAGAAGGGATGGCGAATTAATGTGTCTACACATTCCACATTGTACAAAGAGAGGCCCTATTATGTTAAAGGAGGTACAGTATAGTGTTATAGGCTTTAGTGCATGTAAATGGTCTGCAAAGGCAACAATTATGACATAACTCCATTGGACTTTTACACCATAACATAGGGCATCACTATGTTAAACTAGCGCTTCTATTGACAAGTGATTCTTCTGAGAAATGATAAAGTTATTGAAGTAAGTATAGTTTGTTTCAGTTACTATTCACTCAACCCATGTGTCACTGAATTAAGGTTGTCAGTCTTTCTTGTTGTGTTTCTGTTTTCTTTGTAGATCATTTTAAAGTCTGGAGCTGCGAAAGTGGACGTCATCGATCAGTTGTATTGCCTCCAGAGGATGAGAGAGAATAACAGAAGGCGGATGAAGAGGACAATCACGTTAAGGAGGGTTGATGTTATTTCAGCATGCCCTTGAAGTGTGCAAGTACACATGTCTGATAAACAATCCTACTGTTTAACCACTCTGATATGAAGGCATTTATGCACAGACAGACCTCCTTTCTATTTCTTTTTGTCTTGATTTTCGTCTTTCTTTCGTGTCATCAGTCTTTTAATGTTCCTCTCATTCTCTTTCTCTCGCTCTGCAGTAAATTGAGTCTGAATGAGCTCCAAATGGTGTTCAAGTGCAGCCAGAGATACCTCCAACTCTTGCAGACTCTCATTTTGCTGCTAAACTACCATCAACACACACACACACACACACACACACACACACAGATGCAAACGGCTCTGTCTGGCGCTCTATCAAGAGCCCTCGGCACTCGCACGGCTGGGTTTTCATCATTATCCTGCAATGAATAATCTCTCAGTGACTTTCCTTCCATAGGACAGAGCCAAAGAGCTGGAAAGAGTGACACAGATCATCGTGTAATGTCAGACTGCAGAGCCAAAGAGCTTCTTAAAGTGTGTCTGAGTCTCCGTGACTCCACTGGTGGCAACTTGAACTGGAGGCTGAATGAATGCCATTAGAAAGCAACGAGCAGGGAGATAAATGTACAGATGAGATGAGACGGAGGCCAAATCACCCCCATTGTCTACAAGTTTAAATGGAGTTGCATCTGGAGACTTTTGATGAGCTATTTAAACTGCCTCATGTATTTCTTTAACATTGATACATTGTTAATTTCATAAGTCATTTGATGTAGAAGAGACTGAAACAGGGCTAGTTTGATGTTTGGATCAGCAGGATTAATCTGATGAGGAAGTGAAAGCAGCACTTCCTCTTCATACAGTTCAACATATTTAGATTTTCTTATGAGCAACATCTGGTTTTAATGCTTAATGTTCGGCAACAAGAAGTTAAGAGGACATATTAGGCTTGTTTTCAGGTTCATATCAGTATGTAGTGTTTCTACTGTGACATGTTTACATGCTTTAATGTTCAAAAAGGTATTTATTCTTCTCATACTGCCTCTGTCTGAAATGAGAGCCCAGTCTGCTCTGATAGGTTAGCTGGCCAGCTGTGTTGTGATTGGTCAACCACTTAGAGATCACGTACAAATGTTCAATAAATGTCTGATTGAAATTGCAAAAAATGTGTGGAACCATTGCCGAGACAACTGGCAGCATCTTTGCATCTGATGCCGAGAGCTCAAATTAAATTGGAACATTTGAATCAGATTTATACTTTAAACAGGTGGCCATTATAAGTCCTGTTTTTGCATCATTAAAAATACATCTATTTTGCCAAATGGAGCTAAAATAGAAACTTTTTGGCAGTTTCATTCATAAAATAGAGATGTTGCTGGGGTGTTTCTTTAAGATGAAGTCACCATAACCTTTCACATTATTACTCTGGAAGAAAATGAGCCCTTCAGAGAGCGTAAAACAAAAACTAAGAGGACACGTCTCTGTGAATGACAACTTGCTGATCAGCATCAGAAGGACAATGACAAACCAACCCTTGTTAAGTGACTCTTCTCCATGTGTTCAGTGTATCTGTTGCCCGTGATCCAGATGTCTAAGTATACTTTGATGACATTGCCTCTTGTTGCCAAGATAATTTAGCTGCAGTTGCCAGCATGAGGCGGTAAAATGTAAGGATGTCTCTAGCTGTCTCATTGACAGAGCCCCAGGGACTGACTCAGCATGCGCTCTTAATTAACCACAACATCTTATTTTCTGGAAACATTGAAATTAATGGTCATCCAAACGTCATAATGTGGCCTCTAGCACTGATATCTGAAATGTCCCTGAAGAACCATAAAAGAAGACAGAATTGCTCAACTGTCTGCTGACCTCTCGTACTTTCAATGCCGAAGCGTCCGACACTATTTATGGTCTGGATCTGGATGAATACTGAGCAGAACCCACAGGTATCAGGCTCAGTGAGAGATGGATGGTCTCCACTAAATGTCTGTTAACATTTGTCGAAGCAGTTCAAGCATTTATTGCTTCGTCTGATCGCAAGTTCCACTTTAATCGTTCTGGGAAAAAAAGTTGTGTCCGATTTTGCCAGAAGCGGCTATTCAGAAAGTTACTGGTTTCACTTCTTTAATAACATCGAGGTATTAACAAAAGTCAAAAAGCTAAATGTGTTGTGTGTTTTAATCAAAGCCTCATCTGAAAAACCACCTACTGTACTTACCTTTGAAATGATTAATGCCGAGTGATAAAACATTTATGATATAAGCTTGTGCATTCTCACTTTGTTTGACACATTGCATTGGGAATATTTCAGGTGAACGCAACGTTTTTTATCACACCATATTTGACGATAGAAGATCTTACAAGTTGATATCTTTTATCAGCGTCACTGTTAACTGTTGAGATATTATGGACAATCTCGAAGAGGAGGACAAACCAAGCTGATCGTTGACTTTGACTTTTAATTCGACCCAGATCAACCGTTCAAGCATTTCTGTTGCACCTGTAATCTTTATTGATTAATCTTGCTTCTCTTCTTTGAACGGATACATTTCTTCACCAATGTAGGGTTGCTATACTCTAGTTTTGAGCACACTATGTCCACAAAAGCTGTGTCCTTCAGTTTCTTAGGGCAGCTTCGTAGGTTTCGGTGTAGGAAGGAATTGATGCCAATGGTTTGCCTGTGTGGCTGGTTGGTCAATTTGTCGGCTGAACTTCAGAACTGCATGTCGTGCAGAAGTAAAGTCTTTGAACGTACAGTTGTCGTTGGAGTCATTCATCTCACACCTCATCACACTTTCACGTCTGCATGTGTCGTTCAGTGTTCTTGTTGGCAAGATCTGAATCATTCTGCTGTCTGGATGGCTAACCTCTGAGGCCAAAGGTCAATTACAGTCATCCTTCATGAGGGACGCTGAGAGCAATTTAAAGAAGATGGAGAGGGTAAAAAACGTTAGAAAAAGAATCTAAGAGATGCCAAATTGTACATCAATTTCCACTTGATGAGAGATTGACAGTCTCCTCGGTCTCTGAGAACTGTTTTTCGGATCCTGTTTAAGGTTGCAGTTTGAATGTGTGTGTCTGTGTGTTTCATTTAGTATGCCAGCAGTGTTTCCTTGGCATCATTGCTGTTGTGTCTGCCAATTGTGAGATGAGTGAATGGCTGTCATTACAGAGCCTCCAGTGTGTCGGGCTGAATGTTAACGGTGTTCGTATCCCGAGTTTTAACATTCACCCAACTTTTCTCATGGTAAATATGTTTATTTACAACAGTCAGAGGATGAGGCCAAGCCACATTTATATTCATATATTAACAAAACCTTTTCTGATGCCAGTTCATATCTCAGTTTACGGTCATTGTGAGAATATCTATAGTATATCATACACAAATTGTACAGAAGTATCTTGTTTCTGTAACTTACAGTAACACACTGAAAGTAACACAGATTTGAGGATGCATAGGAACCTCTTTGGTTTATAAAGATGCACCTGTAATGGTTGAATGTTGAACACAGTTACAAATTGTCTCAGTATGCAGTTTCCGTATTTTCTTCTCCAGAAAACATCAAAGAACAACTGAATTGTTTTTACTTAATGACTTCAACTCATTTGCATATTGCTCTGTCTACTTTAATCAATCAATCAATCAATGTTTATTTATATAGCCCAATATCACAAATGCTACATTTGTCTCAGTGGACTTCACAGTGTGTACAGAATATCAGTATGACAATACGACACCCTCTGTCCTTAGACCCTCTGTCCTTAGACCCTCTGTCCTTAGACCGTCTGTCCTTAGACCCTCACATCGTACAAGGAAAGACTTCCAGAGAAACCCCACAGTTTAAAGGGAACATGGGAGAAACCTCAGGGAGAGCAACAGAGGAGGGATCCCTCTCCCAGGACGGACAGACGTGCAATAGATGCCGTGTGTAAATCGACGAGATAATACATTTGCAGCATAGGTAGTCCAAATGTTTGGAAATGCATGTGTCTGTAATAAGAAGATGAATCCACGAGGATGTCAGCAATCCTGTGGGAGCCATCAGGGAAGTAGTATGGTGAGAGTCAGGCAGGACCACAGCAACAGGATCAGCCTCGACTCAGGATCCCAGCGTAGATAGACACCAAAACGACATTTGGGGGAAGCTGGGTTATTCGGAAAATGAGAGTACACAGGTACAGACAGAGAGAAGGAAGAAGTCAGGTGTCCCTCGACAGTCTAAGCCTATAGCAGACAAGATACTTCAAAAGACACTTCATAAGTATCGTGTCTTATTACTTTTATCACTCCTTTCATCTGGTTTTGATATTTTTTAAATGAATTGCATTATCAGAAGGACAAGGGATGTGTGATATAAGTTAGGAAAAGCCCTGTTAGAAAAATTATAAAAACAAAAGAAAATGTTGAATCTCTTAAAGCCCACTTCCTAAATTTGGCATTTGAGAGATAGACATGCAATACATAGAAATAGTCTATGGTTATAGATTTCTAACTAAATGAATTGCATAGGTAATTGCAGATAACATCGCAGGTATATATGTTTGAAAAACACATACAAATAAACACAATCAATCATTTATGCAAATTGTTTGTATTAATATCAAATAAATGCTTGACTTCTAGGAGTTCAGGGATCCAATCATTCAATACGATACTTATACTATATTATTGTTCATATTTTATATATATTTATGCGTATATCATTTGTTTTAACAGGGTCAGTTTTCATTTCTTTGAGTGCAGACAGACAGAAGTATGGTGAAATTGTTAGAACAAGGTTATAGTGTCGGCTTCAGAAACACACCCCTTAGGCTGAAGATAAAACAGAGTTATCAAACCACAGATGGAGATATCCAGATAGAGAGACGACGTTTCGACAGAGACGCAGACACCCTTGGCTATATCATTAAGTTATAAAAAGTTGATAATTAAAGACAGGTCTCAGAGGATGGGGGAGATAATTGGCTTTCACAGCCACGACACTTCGACCCACTTTACTACCAATAACTTAATAAGGCACGAAGTCAGAGGGAGATGTCACAAAATTAAATCTTTGAATTAAAATAATATACTTTTCTAGGTGTGTGTGTGTGTGTGTGTGTGTGTGTGTGTGTGTGTGTGTGTGTGTGTGTGTGTGTGTGTGTGTGTGTGTGTGTGTGTGTGTGTGTGTGTGTGTGTGTGTGTGTGTGTGTGTGTGTGTGTGTGTGTGTGTGTGTGGCCTAGCATTACTATACTTGTGGGGACCTAAATCTGTTTACAAAGTCACGTGTGGGGACTCGCCTCCCTTATGGGGACAAATCGGAGGTCCCCATAAGGGGAATCATTCATTTTAGGGTGAAGACTTGGTTAGGTTTAGGGTTAGGGTTAGGGTTAGGCATGTGTTGGTTATGGTTAAGGTTAGGATAAGTCTCCAGGAAATGCATGTAAGTCAATGTAATGTCCCCTGAAGTGATGTATACATGGTATGTGTGTGTGTGTGTGTGTGTGTGTGTGTGTGTGTGTGTGTGTGTGTGTGTGTGTGTGTGTGTGTGTGTGTGTGTGTGTGTGTGTGTGTGTGTGTGTGTGTGTGTGTGTGTGTGTGTGTGTGTGTGTGTGTGTGTGTGTGTGTGTGTGTGTGTGTGTGTGTGTGTGTGTGTGTGTGTGTGTGTGTGTGTGTGTGTGTGTGTGTGTTGGCTTCTCATCATGACCTAGGTCAGTGTGGTGTGAAAATGAACCTATAACAATTATATTTGCACCCGGGTGACAAAAGTAAAAAATTCAAGGTTCAAAGCTTTTATTGGTCATGCGTAAATAGCTACAGTTTAGTTATCACGATGACAATCTTAGGTCACAGGCTTCTCTGCTGCTACTGTATTTGCATCCAGGTGACAATAGTCAACAATGCTTATCCCACCCGGGTAACTATTGTCAACAAAGATTTTTTGTACCCGGGTAACGATAGTCAAAAATGCTATTTTCACCCAGCTGAGTAGGTTACAGTATTTCCCCGTGTAACTATAGTCAACAATGTTTTTTTTTACCCAGTTGATTATTATCTGCACCCGGTGTATACAGCCTGGGTGTACAGTGAATAGCATGACAGAGACACATGCACCCAGGTCTCCATACTAGACAGTAGTACTTACACCTGACTCTGAGCATACATTTGATTGTGTATTGAATCTATAGGTATTTTTGGAGATGTTTTTTGACATTGATGACTAACTGTGAACGTGGCTGTGAAGTTATATCTGTTATTCGCTTACATGTAATATAACTTAATCCCAACAATACAAATAATTCTTCTTGTTCCATGTGATCAAGCAGAGAGTTATTGCAAACATGAATCATAAATGTTACCTATTGTTGAGAATTGAGATAAAACCAGTATATATTAGAGATTACCTTTTAATTTATGTTTTGGTTTTAGACCCCTTCAATAAATGATGCAATATGTGAAAATAAGCGGGTTATAACTTGCTGATAAATTATGATTCAATATTTCCCCTTATTCATTATTTAACAGTTAATACATTCTTTCTTAAAAGCCCAACTCAGATGCAGATGTCAATGCCACAGTGAAGCTAATTATCATGGCTTTTATGCATGGAAATATGCAATATGATTAGCTTGGTCTCTTAAAAGTTATTATCATGACTAAAGTAATGCATTTGAAATATAAAAGCTTTAGTCACAGTCTCTGCAGAGAGCGATACTGTGGCGTAGGTGAGGGAGATATTGTGTATTTGTCTGCATAATTACACAAATGATAGACATTTCTTTACAATGTGCAGGTGCAGGCTTTGCTCCAGACAATAAGTAGTGCAGAAACAAAGAGTGGAAAATAACAGTGGAAAGGACAGAAAAGGAAAAAGTGACAGAGGAAGGGCAAAGAGTCGCAAAGGAAATGAAATCTGACGTGGACTCTTGTTATTAACGGTCAGAGTTCACTGAACCGTTCTACAGTTCAGCAGCTAACCTATGCCCCGCCTGAGCGTCTGAGTGTGTGTGTGTGTGTGTGTGTGTGTGTGTGTGTGTGTTTGTGTGTTTGACAGAGATTACTTGCTCTTATGTGCATTTTCAGTATAGATGAGAGTCTGTACAATGTGTGTGTCCTTGGTAGATTCTTATTGCGACCTCCCCCCCTAAACATTCCAAATTAAATCAGCTAACAGGTGTGCCTTAAGAATATGTTATGTTTACGTGTGTGTGTGTGTGTGTGTGTGTGTGTGTGTGTGTGTGTGTGTGTGTGTGTGTGTGTGTGTGTGTGTGTGTGTGTTCAAAATACAAGCAGTATTCATATTTAGAATACTTAGAGGATTTTATTGGACTTATTTTAGTTTCAACTGCCCATAGGTATGCAAATTGTATTCTAGACAGTAAAAGCAGGCTTTGTCATTAACAATAAAAGTGATTACAGGGTGCAAGAGCTATTGGAAAGTTTGATAAAAAAAAGTCATTAGAAACGCAATTAACTGCAACTTTGATAATATTTGGTTTGGAAAAAATATATATGTTATTTAATGCCTCTTGAGAAGATTGCAGTTGGCCTGACATTTTCTCAAAAGTCACTGAGTTAACTAAGAACACACACAGACACACACACACACACACACACACATACCATGTATACATCACTTCAGGGGACATTACATTGACTTACATGCATTTCCTGGAGACTTATCCTAACCTTAACCAACACATGCCTAACCCTAACCCTAACCCTAACCCTAACCCTTAACCCTAACCAAGTCTTCACCCTAAAATTAATGATTCCCCTTATGGGGACCTCCATTTTGTCCCCATAAGGGAGGCGAGTCCCCACATGTGACTGTGTAGACAGATTTAGGTCCCCACAAGTATAGTAATGCTAGGCCACACACACACACACACCTGTTCAAAGCCTTTTCAATATAAATGATAAGGCAAGAAAATATTTCTGTGTGTTTTGTGTGTGTGTTCAGGTGGGTGTATTTTTAGAGCCGGTGGGCGACCATCAATAACCCGGACGTTGTCATGCAGTTTTCACCAATCTATCAGGCTTGTGTGCGGCCTGGGGCTCGAACCCTCGACCCGCTCATTTGTCTTGCCACGTTTCCTGCTCTGACAGTCTGCCAACCCCCACTTAAGAACACACACACATTTTTCCAATTTGTGGCTGCCATTGTTTTTACCTTGTCACTGTGTGCAAAATGTGGTCCAGAGGACGGCTACTGAACGAGAACTACGCTCACACACGTTTGTAATGACCTTATGGACACACAGCAGCGAGTAGCACAGCGCAAGTGAGGATGTTTGATATGATCACCCTCTCATTTATCAGTTTTATAAGAAGTGGTGGGATGTTTAATACATTTCTTCTCCCAAAAAGAAGGTGGATTCAAAAGCCGGCATGATTAGAAATGTCTGGTGTTAAGTAAAAACTGTTATAAAAGTATAAAGATGATAACTTTTCTTCTACAATTAAAGACTTTAAAATGAGTGTAGCATACTCCCGCATGACACAGTAATTTGCTTATCTAATTGCTGCCTGTACATCTTTAATAATTGGGAGTTCTTAAACAGTTAAAATTGGATTAAAATAGATAAAATAATCTGCCATTGTATAGTTCTGACCACAGAGTTGTAACTGTAATAATATTAGTTCTGTCGATAACGGAGTAATGTAACGCATATAATTCATTAATCACACTACTACTAACATTGCCCAACACGCGTTACTTCGTTACTTTGATAAAATCAGTAATCACAATAGCCTACTAACATAAACAATTACTAGATTCTCCCTTTGACAGACAAGAGGGATTTCCGCCGCAGGTTTATATTTACGTAACATTTGCGCGACTTGTGCGTCCACATGCAGTGCTGCATAAACATGGCTGAGTCAGCGATAACTTTCGAGGGGTGGATGTGTGCCCATTACTTTGAGTTTGTCCGAAGAAAGGACAGGAATGTGACGGTGAGGTGCAAACTGTATCCAGGTCAGAAGCTTTTATCCACTGCTGCAAACACAACGTCAAACCTGCAAAGACAACATGCTAACGTGAAGCTAATAGCTAAGGAGGACCTCCGAATCCAGAGTGAGGATGTCGAGTAAAGTAACGAGTAAACAGCAAAGTTATGTGATGAGGCCCTCTTTGGTGCTAGTGGAGCCTCGCAGCGGCGAAAACTGTGACGCATTTGCGCTTCAGATGAGGCTCCCTCCGGAAAATGAAGCAGCCTCCGCAGTCTGCGTGATCTGCCTGTAGGGAGGGGCGGCCCTGCGAGTAAAGTAACGAGTAAAGTAACGAGTAAAGTAACGAGTAAAGTAGCGCGTTTATGTAGAGACTAACGAAGTAAAGTAATCTATTACTTTTTTTGAGTAACGACCTCATCTCTGGTTCTAACATAATAACATCCTCAAAAGTTTTAGATTACGTTTACCAAATGATTCGATATATCACTTAATTTGAAATGAATATACATTACAGCTAAAGTCTGATGTTTGTATCCCAATGGGGACACATGGCTTCACTTCATGTCCCTTTTTTTGTTATTTTTTAAATGGATAAAGTAGACAAATTGAGGCGAATCACAAACCACAACCTTGTCTAAGGACAATGGCTTTTTAAATGTTAGAATGGATTAAAATGTCACAAGGTAGATTAAGTTTATATATATAATATCCATTTTTGCCTTTTATCTGAACCAAATGGAAATGTGACTTTTCTTCCAAGCGCTGATGGATAACAACACGTCCAACATTCACAGCTGCCCCGACTTGACGTAATCGCTTTTAAATGAGTAAATCAACACATGTCCGAACAATTAAATGAGAGCTTTGGGCATCGTGTTGGGAGAATACACGTAACTTCCCTGCAGGCTTTTATTGGGCACACCTGTCAGATACTCTGTACAGTAGCAGGCATCAATTGCTTCAAATACTTCCAACACATGATTTCAATCTCTGCAGGAAACAATTTTTACATGATTGATCCCAGAAGGAAAATGTCTCCATCCCGTTGATAGACACTTAAGCGTTGATGATTTATCTTTTTTTGCCGCGGTCTTCTGATTGAAGGACGGTCCCTCTAACGGGATACAGAAAGCAGCTTCAAGCAGACAATAATTGGGAAACTGGAGGCGGCAAAATCTTATTCTCATGAGAGGAGCAGCTCAAATTCTCCTGCCGATCATTATGGGTATCATTACGGGAACAAAAGGCGGAGATTTGCATAACTCATTATAAGCCAGGAGTGACACAGCTGTGTATTTTCAGCAGGAGAAAGGTGCGCCCAAAGCTTATCATCAACACAAAGCTCAGGAGGTTACAGCTCATATGCTCATTATCTTTTGCAACCTCATCACGACGTCATTTATTTGGGACCAGCAGGGGACATGCAAATAAGAGTGATAGATGCACAACATCGACGCAACATCTACATATAAATCGACACGTGATTTCCCCTGGTTTCATCATCTCTCGGCGAGCAGCCTCGGAAGTGTCACAAGTTAGACACTTCTATTATTGTTTGTTTGGTGGCTCATCTAAACTCTCCTGTCATTTCAGATCCCGCCTTCCTCCAGGCCCTTGTGATCAGCTCACTCCCCTCACCTGCTCTCCCCAGCCCTTCCACTCACCTGTTACTCATTGTTAGGGATTCATTTAGTCTTTACTTAAGATATTTGACCTTTCGGCCTGTTGACATTTACGACGAAGCCTAAGTCTATTATCTGTCTTAAGGAATGGGAAGTCTCAGCTATTGCTGACATTATCAGTTTTATGACCGGTCAACTCTCGGTCACAGAGCCATAGAGTCTGATAAGTGATTCAGTTTATCCAGGTGTTCACGTATACCTTCCCCCAATATGCTGATTAGCTCTCTGTAAACTAAGTTTAAAAGGTCTATCAAGAGATAGGCTGATCAGAATTGACATGACAACCCACCCGTGCAGTCAGAACCTTTTGCTGCGGTGACTTGTGATATGAATTCTCCGGCCGATGCTTGTAATAAACTACCAGTGTTTGACATCAGAACTCCTGCTCGTCCTGTGTCTCCTTCATGAGTCGGTGACTCCCACTGCATTGCTAAACATAAGTTTCCCTTACACTAATTCGCTCATCACTCCACAGTATTTATACCACCTCACTATCACTTGTCCTTTGCCAGATTGTCTTGTCGTTTCCGCCAAGCTCTCCAGTGAGTGTTATTCTCTAGCCTAGATTTTTGTCCTGCCCGTTTTTTGATCCCTGCCTGCCTGTATACGGATCTCGAGTTCCTGCCTGCTCCCTGTCTGGTTTTGGTTGCCTGTCTGACGGATTTCCTGGTTTTGACCCTGCCTGTCCCTGACCTGAATAAACTGAACATTGCTATACACTGGTTGTATCTGAGTCCTGCTATTGGGTTCTGATCTGTACCTGTGATCGTGACAGGAAGCTTTTTTTTAGCTTGAAGGTCAAGGAAAAACCTCTAATATTGATTTATAAAGTGTTAAAGCCTGTTATCTAGCAAGCACGAACTCCCCCTGGAGGTAACACAGGGATTTTAGCCTCTGAATACCATTTACATGCACTAAAACCGATATCACACACTAAAAGAAAGGGAAAATAGCCCCTTTAACAGATGCCCGAAGACATTTCATGTGCCAAAAAACTCCAGAATTGAACATAAATATATAACAACATAAGACAGCCTACAGGCCGACTGACTTAATGCGTTGTACACCATGTAAACTAACCTACAAATATGACGAACGATAGTAAGTACAGAAAAAAAGTCCACATTAGAGTCAACACCTCAACAAACTTCCATGCATAAAGAAAACCAATATGCAGGGTTGAGCAACAGTGTGAAATGAAATTGCAAAAGTGAAAATTAATGAAAAGTTGTGATTTCTTTTGGGACATATATTTGCATTTATATAATGTCAATGTAAAAAACATCAAACTTAGAGTCCAGTTTTGGCCCATTGGTATAGCTGCAGAAAGAAGCCATTTAAAACATTTTCCATTAGTGTATTTCGTTCCATTTCAGATGAGCTGCAGTAAGCGGCAGATGGAACAAAGACGACCTGTAAACAAAAAGATCCTTGCCTTCATACATTTCAATGAATTACAGACCCCTGACTGACTGTGTTGGTACATGGATTCAATTGGCTGTCTGAGAATGGAAGTGTGTGTGCATATTAAACTGTGTGACTCAACACTGATCACTGCAACACAACCTGTGGTCTCCAATCTATTATTTCTCACACACACACACACACTTTAATACCTGCATGATGGCACACAAACATTCACATAATTACAAAAAGAAAGTCCCAGCTTGTTTATATGCAAATACAGCTGCACACACAAGCCTCTTAAAAACACATCTTCACACACAAATGGTTTCAATAATCTCAATTGTGCAGTCGTGTTAATTTTGTTGTACACCAGAGGGAGAACGCGTTTGTGTGTGTGTATGTGTGTGTGTGTGTGTGTGTGTGTGTATGTGTGTGTGTGTGTGTATGTGTGTGTGTGTGTGTGTGTGTGTGTGTGTGTGTGTGTGTGTGTGTGTGTGTGTGTGTGTGTGTGTGTGTGTGTGTGTGTGGTGTGTGTGTGTGTGTGTGTGTGTGTGTGTGTGTGTGTGTGTGGTGTGTGTGTGTGTGTGTGTGTGTGTGTGTGTGTGTGTGTGTGTGTGTGTGTGTGTGTGTGTGTGTGCGTGTGTGTGTGCGTGCGTGTGTGATCAGGGAGGAGTGTGTTGCTCTGATTAGACAAATAGAGAGCGATGGATCGGTTTGGAGAGAGCTGGAGGATAAAAGCGAGGCGGTTTATCTTTCATGTGCAACTCAGACGTGAACACTACTTAATTTAACATTCTTATTTCATCTTGCCATTGTGTCACTTGCACTAGTCTCTGCTCTATTTATTTCTATTTTGGATTTCTCTCTGTTGTTGCACTTTCTTTTTAAATGTTTAATATAGTATGTTAAATTGTTGGAGGACTCTGGGACTTCAGATTTTCGCAGTAGATATTGTGCTTATGACAATAAAGCTTTTGAGTCTTTGACTGTTACATCTTTGAAAGGGCTCAAAGAGATAGAGTTAGAGATAAAGACATAGATATATGACATAGAGATAAATACATCAATACAAAGAGATAGATATATGTATGTAGAGATGAAGGTTGGAGCTGTTGTTGAATCTCAAAACAAAACGATTTGATTGAAGAGTAACACAGAGAAATATTTCCTCTGATCAAGGCATTATCTCATAACTGCAGGAAGACACAAACTAAATGAGATGACAACACAGTTTTCCTGTCCGACTGAGAGTCCTATTTCATTTCCCCAAAACCTCCCAGAGCACAGTGAAGCAAGAGCAGCGTGGAATTAAACACCAGCAATTCATCAAAATATATTTATTTCCACTCGCTCGCTCACTGCCGGTGTTAAACTCAGAGAACCATTTGTTTTTACTTATTTTGGTGCACCACTTTCCTCTTTTCCATTCTCCTACCCTCTGTGTGTTTATTCCACTAATCTGTCCTTCCTCCAGCTCCTCTTCCTCGCAGGATTTGACCTTAAGACGGGTCAGCCTCTGAGAAGATTATTATGTGAGCTGCAGGTTTCAAAAGGTTTCACCTGAACTAAAGAATTTTTACAAGCTTTTCTTCAGCAGTGCAGCTTTCCAACCTGTTCATCCTCTAACACCGGCTGCTAGCTTCTCATTCAAAGAAGCTTTATCCGCTTTACCATAGAAACAACATCATTTTGCCAAAGCACAAGTATTTTACGGCCATTTTAACTGTCACAAACGAGCTGAGGACCAAAATGCAGAACACGGGAAACCAGAGATAGTCGGTAACCAGCTTTATTGAAGGCAATAGGCTGGTAGGAGACAACACGGCAGATAGTAGGCAAAGGGCTGGTCGGGGACAGGCGAGGGTTCCAGGAGACAGCAGGACGGGAGTCACAGGTACAGAACGGGTCAGGGAGCGGGCGAGGCAGGCTGGTCAGGGACAGGCAGGGTCGAAACCGGGAGAGCAATCTGAAGGGTAATGCGGGAAAGACTGGCATGCTGCAAAGTACGATCTGGCACTGAGGTGAAAGTGAAGTGGGCCTAAATACTAATGGAGCTGATGGGTGTAACAGAGTGAGAGAGAGACAGGGTGTGACTACCAGGTGACTAAGGAATGTTAATGCAGAAAATAGGTGAGTGAGAAAGCAGACTGTGACAGAATCCCCCCCTTAATGGACGGCTCCAGACGTCTAAAAAATAAACCTGGGCGCTAATTTCTTAGACTCCACCCGAAGGGGAATGTTCTGAGTGGAAAGCCACACCCTCTGGTCTACCTGGTACACAGGTGCCTTGGTGCGTCGGCGGTTCGCTGATGTGGCGTACCGTTTAGCAGACTGAAGCAGAGTTGTTCGAGTCTGCCTCCAAGTCCTCCGACAACGTCTGATGAAAGCCTGGACAGACGGACAGGTAACCTCCTTCTCCAATGCAGAGAACAATGGGGGTTGAAAACCGTATGCACACTGAAAAGGGGAAAGACCAGTAGCGGAACTGATGAGGGTGTTGTGGGCATACTCCACCCACAGGAGTTGTTTTGACCAGGTCGTGGGATGATCGGAAGCCATGCAGCGGAGAGTGGTCTCCATCTCCTGATTCTTCCGTTCGGTCTGGCCATTGGCCTGTGGGTGGAAACCGGAGGTGAGACTGACCGTTGCCCCGATCAGTTCACAAAACTCCCTCCAAAACACAGAGGTGAATTGGGGCCCCCGGTCGGAAACCACATCAGTCGCCAGTCCGTGAATACGAAAAACGTGGAGAAGAATCAGTTCTGCCGTCTCCTTAGCTGACGGGATCTTAGGCAGTGGTACGAAATGAGCCATCTTACTAAACCGATCTACCACCGTCAAGATGGCAGTATGTCCGTGGGACGGTGGTAGACCAGTCACAAAGTCCAATGAAATATGTGACCAAGGGCGACGTGGGACCGGTAATGGATGAAGGAGGCCAGCTGGCGCTTGGTGAGATGGTTTGTGCCGATTGCAAACAGGACAGGCGTTCACAAACTCCCGGGTGTCAGCCTCCAGCGTGGCCCACCAGAACCGTTGTAGGACCATCCCTCTGGTACGTTGAATTCCAGGGTGGCAGGAAAGTCTGGAGCTATGAGCCCACTGAAGCACCTCAGCCCTCAAAACCTGAGGCACAAACAAGCGGTTAAGAGGACAAGAACTAGGACCGGGTTAGTCCACCAAAGCGGTCTTAACCCTCTCCTCAATCTCCCAAGCGAGGACGCCGATCACTCGAGGAGCAGGAAGAATAGTGTCCGGAATACCCCGGGTGTCTCCCTCCCTCCCGAACTGCCGGGACAAAGCGTCGGCCTTCACGTTGCGGGAGCCCGGGCGGTAGGAGAGGAAAAAATTAAACCGGGTGAAAAATAACGACCACCTGGCTTGCCGAGAATTCAGTCTTTGTGCCGACCTGATGTATTCCAGGTTCTTATGGTCGGTCCAAACCTGAAATGGTTGTTCTGTCCCCTCAAGCCAGTGTCGCCACTCCTCCAACGCCAACTTGACTGCTAGAAGCTCCCGATTCCCCAAGTCATAGTTTCTCTCCGCCGGACTCAATCTCTTCGAAAAGAAAGCACAGGGGTGGAGCTTCTGGTTCTCACCAGAACGTTGCGACAGGATGGCCCCCACCCCTACGTCAAAAGCATCCACCTCCACCACCAACTGACCAGTGGGGTCTGGTACTTGCAGGATAGGAGCCGACGTAAACCGGCCCTTGAGGTCCTGAAAAGCCTCCTCGGCTGCAGGGGACCAACGGAACGTCACCTTGGACGAGGTCAGGGCGGTGACCGGGGCGGCCACGGTGCTGTAGCCACGGATGAACCGTCTGTAAAAGTTGGCGAATCCCAGGAAACGCTGCAGCTCCCTCCGGGAATCAGGGACCCGCCACGAGGTAACTGCTGAAACCTTAGAAGGATCCATCTCCACACTTCCTTGACCCACGATGTAGCCAAGAAAGGCGACCGAAGAAGTGTGAAACTCGCACTTCTCCGTTTTGAAGAACAGCGAGTTCTCCAGAAGTCTCTGGAGGACTGTCTGGACATGATGGACGTGTTCCTTGAGGTTCTTTGAAAAAATCAAAATGTCGTCCAGATAAACAAAAACATAACGATCCAACATGTCCCGGAGTACGTCGTTCACCAACGCTTGGAAAACTGCAGGGGCGTTGGTAAGTCCAAATGGCATCACCAGGTACTCGTAATGTCCCGAAGAGGTGTTGAAGGCGGTCTTCCATTCGTCCCACTCCCGGATTCGTACCAGGTGATAAGCGTTTCGTAGATCCAGCTTAGTGAAGATTGTAGCCCCCTGTAGTAACTCGAATGCTGACGAGATGAGTGGCAAGGGATAACGATTCTTCACCGTGACGTCGTTCAGGCCCCGATAGTCAATACACGGTCTCAGGGTCTTGTCCTTCTTCGCCACAAAAAAAAACCCTGCTCCTGCGGGTGATGTGGAAGGACGAATAATTCCCGCAGCCAGAGAGTCATTGACGTAAGTCTCCATGGCCTTCCTCTCCGGTGCCGAAAGCGAGTACAACCGGGCCTTGGGTGGGACTGCGCCTGGATGTAGCTCAATGGCGCAGTCATAGGGCCGATGAGGTGGGAGAGATGTCGCCTTAGCCTTGCTAAAAACCTCCTTAAAGTCCAAATATTCAGCCGGAACCCCTGTGACATCCGGAACCAGGTTCATATCCACAGATAGTTGAGGTGCGGCGGCCTGCTTGAGGCAAACCTGATGACAGGAGGAACTCCAACCTAGGATGGACCCAGTTGCCCAGTCAATGTTCTGGTTGTGGCGGCAGAGCCACGGATAACCCAAAATCAGAGGGATTTGGGAGGACCGTAGCGCATGAAACTGGATTGTCTCATGGTGGTTCCCCGACATGAGCATATGGACGGTGTCGTCTGGTGTGTCACCGTTCCCAGCAGGTGACCATCCAAAGCATTAGCCGGTACCGGCTGGAGCAGCCGTACCTGTTGGATGCCCAGCTGTAGTGCGAGCTCCTCGTCAATGATGCTAACATCTGATCCGGAGTCGATAAAAACAGCCAGAGCCTGAGATTTGCCTGTCAGGAGGAGTCGAGCATGGCACAAGGGTCTTAGATTGGGAATCAGCTCAGAGGTTTGACCTACCAGTATACTCCCCATTACTGAGGGGCTCTGTCCTTTTACCGGACAACGGGAAACCATATGTCCAGCCTGACCACAGTAAAGGCAAAGATTACCTCTTCGACGTAATTCCCTCTCCTCAGAGGTAAGACTGGTACGACCCACTTGCATAGGCTCGACCTCGTACCGTGAGTCAGAGTAGGAATGGGAATTCTCCGCCGAAACTGGAAGTCGAAATCTCCCGGAAACCGGAAGTTGTTGTCGCGAGCAGCGGCCCGCCGCTCGCGTCTGTTGCTCTCCTCTCCGGGTCTGGATTCGTCTGTCAATCCGAGAGGTGAGCTCAATCAACCCATCCAAGGAAGCAGGGAGATCATAGGAAACCAGCTCATCTCTCATATAATCCGCTAATCCTCTCAGATATGCGTCACACTACGCCGGCTCATTCCAGCTACTGCGGCGGCTGCTGGTGCGGAAGTCAATAGCGTAATCCACCACCGTGCCGGAACCCTGGCTCAAACTTAGCAGGCCTCCAGCAGCGTCGGGACCCAGACGAACGGAACCGAATACCTTCCGCATCTCCGCGGAAAATGCAGCAAAAGAGGCGCAGGCTGGAGTCTGCTGCTCCCACTCTGCAGTTCCCCATAAACGGGCTCTCCCCGTCAGATGATTAACGGTGAAAGCTACACGAGCCGCCTCGGAGGCGAAGGTGTGTGGCTGCAGTGAAAACAATATGGAACAGTTTGTGAGAAAAGGACTGCATCCCTCCGGCTCACCAGCGTAGCGTTCCGGCGTTCCCACACGAGGCTCC
>CADEHL010001295.1:0-10000 GCA_902827135.1 Harpagifer antarcticus | reverse complement strand
TCTCCGCGGTCCCAACTCGTCTATTACCAGCCAGGGAGCTCTATGCAAGTTAATGGGACTCCCTGTTAGTTAGCCAAGGGATCCTGGTGTGTGAGGGGCTCCGCACATTTGTGTTCACACGTCACTGTACCCAGGAAGCAAACAATGGAAAACGAGGAATCTCCAACGAGGCGTTCTGGGGCAGCACAGACAGGTCTTTTCTGTGTTACGGCCCGTCCACACTACAGCTTCAAAAAAAGCTTGGAGCTGGGCGTGTCTGAAGCTCGACCAACAACCAATCACATGAATCTCCTGCCCCTGACACACAAGCAACGGTTTGATTGGCTAGAGCTTGTACTGGCATTTGATTTGATTGGCTGACGCTTCCACCGAAAGCTTCAGAAGCTTCAAAAGTTGAACATTGCTCAACCTTTGCAGCCTGAAACGCCAGGAAAGCTCCGCTCTGCTTCCCACAATGCAGTTCGGCGAAAAGTGACGTCACCCCATTCAAAGTGAATGGGCAGACGCGTTGGAAACCGTTTTTGAAGCTGTCGAAGCTGTAGTGTGGACGAGCCGTTAGAGTTTTACTCGCTACAGGGTGTACTTTGAGGGTTTGTGACTCTGCAGACCGTTTACATGCAGAAACACCTTCATAACAAGGGGACGGGTCAGAACCAGAGAAGCATGACATGGGCCCTTTAATTAAATTAATCCTACGTGCTGATTCTATCTTTGGCTCAGTTTTTAGCAACTTCACACATAGCATGATAGAGATGGATGGGCCGGTGGGAGAAAATGTGTCGATGTGGGCAAGTGAGAGGAAGGGATGTAAGGACAGAAGGAGGGAGTGTGAAACTGAAGTTGTTGCCATATTACATGTTTGCATCCTGTTCCTTTCTTCCGTTTCTTGGAATAAAACCACATGTGTACATTTCACATTTATATAATCGGTTCACTGTTTAATATTCCATCTGTCATATATTTACCTATGTATAAACCTTGTTAAATTCAACATGTATATTTTCTACTTTCTTGTTTATTTCTTGTCCCATTTTCTTTGAGTGCTTCAATTTTGGAATTTCGGATTGGTCGTGCTTTTTACAGGACCACGGCTTCCACAGATGAATATTTTTATGTATTTATTGTCAAAGCACTTAATATATTCATTGCTATAGGGATGTTAGGAGCTGTTAGAGAATATTTTAATCCTGTCTGTTCCCATGTATCGAATTGGGAATTTATCTGCAAACTTCTGTTTCTAATTAAAGTGTTGTTCCCTCAATCTGTGAAATACGATCATGCCATCCTCAGGGTCAGGTTAGAGGTCAGATGCCTTGCTCTGTGGAGAAAGGGGGGCATCCTGTCCTGGCTAGGTGTTTGTCCAGTTGTGGCATCTGTTAATAATTAGCAGAGAAAGGGCGCGTACGTTTGTGATCCGCCTTGGTCAATATATTGTGTGATTATTCTATGTATCCATTACATTACATTACATTACATTGCATTTAGCTGACGCTTTTGTCCAAAGCGACTTACAATAAGAACATACGACCAGGAAGACACAGCCCAGAAGAAAACAGAATCATAAAGTACATCAGGTATCATAGAGCCAAACATTTCAAGTGCTACTCAGCTGGCTATAGATAAGCCAGTCCTTTATTAGTATATAAGTGCTTTGTTATTAATTCTATCGCTCAAAGTGGAGTCAAAACAGATGAGTTTTCAGTCTGCGCCGGAAGATGTGCAGGCTTTCTGCCGTCCTGATGTCAATGGGGAGCTCATTCCACCATCTTGGAGCCAGGATAGCAAACCCACGTGTTTTTGCTGATGGGAACTTGGGTCCACCTCGCAGCGAGGTTGCATCGAGTCGTTTGGCTGATGCAGAGCGGAGTGCACGTGCTGGGGTGTACAGTTTAACCATGTCCTGGATGTAGGAAGGGCCAGATCCATTCGCGGCATGGTATGCAAGTACTAGTGTCTTGAAGTGGATTCTAGCAGTTACGGGAGCCAGTGAAGGGAGCGGAGGAGCGGAGTGGTGTGGGAAAATGTTGGAAGGTTGAAGACCAGACGAGCCGCTGCATTCTGGATGAGCTGCAGAGGTCGGATGGCACATGATCCTTCAGAGTGCTACTCGGTGGAGGACTGTTCATGTGTGAAACTGAGTGTGCCCTCTCCGGCCGATACTTCAATAAATCTCCGTGTTTGATGAAAGTTCTCCGTCTCCATTCTTCAACATTGGCTCTGCATTGAATCCCAGAAGATTATTCTTCACAGGAGCATTCCATTGAATATAACAAAAAGTGTTTCTGAAATAAATTACATATCCTACCTTTAAGTGTATTATTATTATTAATCCTGAAATTAGAAAAATTAGGGATCACAGAAATATGTATGATTCAACATCGGGAGAACAAGATGTTGGTACAAATGTTTGTTTGCATTCAATGTCGTTCTGGAGGTGGACTAATGCGTAACTACTAAACTAAATAACTAAGCGTCTTTGAGCACCTGTAAAAGCGCTAACAAATTAAATCTATTATTATTATTATTATTAATGGATGTTTAAAACCATAGCACAGGAATGGAAACCAAATGGTGTGTAAAAACAGCATCGAGGCTTTCCACAGAAATGCACGACTGCTGAGCAACGCATGATCCAGTTCTTGTCTCGCTCCTCTTGATCATTCTGACCGTAATGGGGACTGCTGGGTGCTGCTGCAGGGAGGATTATGTAGAAATTCACCTCTGAGGAAGTTGAAAGGCATCGCCTCAGGTTAGACGACTGATGGCTGAATCCCAGTTAACGCTCTGCGCTGAGGTTTCACACAGGTTGCCTCATTATTAGCCTCATTGTTAACCAGCAGCATAATTTCATCCTCACAACCACAGAGCAGCAAAACACCTCCTAAACATGATTAACTCTAAAAAGAGAGAAAAGGTCTACTCTGAAAACCCAGAGCACAGATAATAATAAGTCATAATGATGAATGTTAATTGGACCAGTATATGTCTTTACTCTTAAAGGTCAAGACACATAACTATAGATCTTAACTTTAACTTGATTTATGCAAAGGTCTTTGGGAACAAATGTGTTATGGAGGAAACTGCTGCTTTATTTTCTAACTTTGCCATGGTTGCCGTGTGTGTGTGTGTGTGTGTGTGTGTGTGTGTGTGTGGTGTGTGTGTGTGTGGTGTGTGTGTGTGTGTGTGTGTGTGTGTGTGTGTGTGTGGTGTGTGTGTGTGTGTGTGTGTGTGTGTGTGTGTGTGTGTGTGTGTGTGTGTGACAGAGATGACTTGCTCTTATGTGCATGTTCATTAGAGATGAGAGTCTGTACAATCTGTGTGTGTCCTGAGTAGATTCTCAATGCGACCTCCCCCCCTAAACATTCCAAATGAAATCAGCCGCCAGGTGTGTCTTAAGAGTGTGTTATGTGTACGCATGTGTGTGTGTTTGTGTGGACGCTGCCCATTTTCTTTGAGTGCTTCAATTTTGTTTATGCGTTATCTTCTTTGCACATTTTTCTTTAAAGCACTGCCTGAGAGGACAGGATCTATTTGGGAACAAATGCGGAAAGAACCATGTTTAGGAAAAATGGTCGTGTATGACAGGCAGGCAAAAACACAGAGACAGGAAGTAAAAACTGACACTTTTCAAAATAAATCAAAACTAAATTGAGGATGAGTTCAGTGTATGTTTACCAAATGTTTGGAGATTGTACGGCTATCTTTCTGCAGTAGTCATGAATGGAGAAACCTAACTCTTGCGCTACACCCTTTTGTGTTTTAGTTACGCAACCAATGGGAAAACATGATCCAGATATTCTGTCCATGCAAAACTGAGCAAATGCTTTACAAACATTTACAAGTTCGACAGTGGGATATTTTCTGTTTATTGTTCTCACCAAACGAGCTTATTGGACCTAAAATAAGACAGACATTGGTCAAAACAAGACCAGCATACCAGGAAAACTAGTCTTTTAATCCTTGTGTTGTGTTCAAAAGCTGTTACCGGTCATGGTGTTCGCGGGTCCATTTTTACCCATGATTTATCTCATTCCAAAACACACACAATTACTATCATCCAATATTGTTTTAACTACATCAGAACTGACTTATAATGCATTCATAACTGTACAATCCTGCTGTAATTTAATGTTATGGCCCAAAGCACATTACACCACATATTGCACACGTACATGCGTGTGTTCAGGTTCAAGTGTTAGTGTACATTATTCTTTGAGAAAGGTGGAGTTCCCGTGGGGGGAGGGGGGCAGAGGGAGACCAGGTGCATGTTGCGAAAAATTATTGTTACAGTGTATGAAGGGGTGGGGCCGTGGGGGAGGGGTGTCTAAAGTCAAAGATGAATCTTGATTGGGCCAAATTTGACCTCGAGTCACCCAAAACAATTCTGCCGGGTCTACCCAGACCCCAACACCAAATTATACAATTTTTTTTTAGAGACCTACAGACTTGGCAAAAATTGTCAAAATCAGTTTAGTAGTGTTTGTATATCTGTGGTGGAGGATATCAAGAAGCCTTGTTCAGATAAAAAAAACTAGAGCGTAGTTATTATATAATTATAACTTGAAACGGGTCACGGGACCCGAACACAACATAAGGGTTAATAACTTAAAACTTTGTTCATGCAATCGTATCGTTCAGTAGTTAGCTATAGTTAGTAACCTATAGACAAACATGGCCTTATCTGTTAGTATCTCATAATAAATCATGTTTTAAACAAAATATTTTACAGTAATCCGTACATGTTACCTCCTCCAAAGCCAGCATACTGTATTTGACTACAAAGTATACCAGTGTTGGACTAGCATTAACCTACAGTACAATAACTAAGCTAAAACCTTGTTCCTGCAATGATTATTTTATAACCTGTTGTGCTCAAAGCTATGCCATAACCTATAAGCAAGAATGACCTTGATATTCTGCCCTTGTAAAACTGTGCCACAGATTTACAGTAATGTGTATTTTCCACCACAAACCAGCATATTGGACATGACATGCAACACCAAATCTGACCTTTGTCTCCAAACAATATGCCTCAAAAACAGTCTTGTACCAGCACTGACCTACAGTACAATAACTAAGTGCTTTGAGGAGAAGATAATAAACCCATCAACCTCTCAATCAACAACCCCCCCACTCTGTTTCCTTTTCACTTGAAGAGAGCTCAACAGTGCGAAAGACAAACAGGAACACTCCGTCATCCTGAGGGACTCATGATCAGGTCACTGTGAGAGAGAGTGTGAGTGTGTGTGTGCGTGTGTGTGTGTGTGTGTGTGTGTGGTGTGTGTGTGTGTGTGTGTGTGTGGTGTGTGTGGTGTGTGTGTGGGTTTGTGTGTGTGTGGTGTGTGGTGTGGTGTGTGTGTGTGTGTGTGTGTGTGTGTGTGGTGTGTGTGTGTGTGTGTGTGTGTGTGTGTGTGTTGTCCTTGATGATCTGTGTGCAGTGTGAGCATATAGGACATGTATGCATATGTGAGTGTGTGTTTGTGAGGGAGAGGTCAGCTGACAAGGTCACAGGAGGGAATACAGCTGTGAAAAGATGGACGGATGGATTTAAGAGAGGAAGACGCTCAGGAGGAAGTTGCAGTGTGTGCACGACTTTGCCTGTGGAGGGAACACTTTGAAAGACACGACGCAGCAGACAGTAGTACCACAGAGGAGGGGCTTTGAAACAAGTTCCATCAAAGGGCAAATGAGAGCAACATGTGTCCCCTCTTCTTCATGTCTCTTCTACATCAACATGTGTCCCCTCTTCTTCATGTCTCTTCTACATCAACATGTGTCCCCTCTTCTTCATGTCTCTTCTACATCAACATGTGTCCCCTCTTCTTCATGTCTCTTCTACATCAACATGTGTCCCCTCTTCTTCATGTCTCTTCTACATTAACATGTGTCCCCTCTTCTTCATGTCTCTTCTACATCAACATGTGTCCCCTCTTCTTCATGTCTCTTCTACATTAACATGTGTCCCCTCTTCTTCATGTCTCTTCTTCATCAACATGTGTCCCCTCTTCTTCATGTCTCTTCTACATCAACATGTGTCCCCTCTTCTTCATGTCTCTTCTACATCAACATGTGTCCCCTCTTCTTCATGTCTCTTCTACATCAACATGTAGAGATCACATTGGCGTTTTTCCTCCATGATATTAAAACTCTTTCTGTGTTCCTTTTCATTCTCTTTGTCCTTTCCTCTTGTTCTACTGCTTTTCTCAATCATACTGTTTCTTCTCCGTCACCTCGCAGAGAGGCCTGGATGCTGATGACCTTTAAACATGGCTCCTACACAGCAGACGAAGTGGAGAGGAATAGAGGTCGAGTTTCACCACCCTCAGAGCATGTTTTCAACGCTTCACTGACACCAAAGAAAATCATATTTTCTGCCCCTTGTTAAACTGTCCACACCTACCGTGCTCTCACACCTATCGCTTTCTCTCTCGCACTTACAAGCACACTTTCTGCTCCCTCTAATTATCTTCCTTACCTTGTCAGAGCAGCTCTCTTTCCCACTTAAGACAGGAAAGAGAGGCGGAAACTAGAAATGTTAATACCACATGAAATAAGCATTCACACTTTGACACAAAAGGGATATATTCCTTATTCTTCATTTCATTCTCACAATACAGAAATGTATAGGCTCGGTCTAATAAGTGATGCATCCATTTAAACATTCATTTACTTTCTTAAACTAACATAGAACCTAAAATATCAAGAATATAACAACTCCACACCTCCCTTCCCTCTCACATGAAGCAACAAACTGGAAACACTGTGGAGCTACACAGTGTCCTGTGTCCTATGTCCTGCATGCTTTCTTTCTGTCCCCCACATAGGATGACCTTTGTCTCACAGCTGATGTGCAGTCCATGTGATATTGATGTATTCCGGCCGGTGAACTGAACCACAAACAACCTGCATTTTCCAATTCCCCTCTTTTTTGATGTTCTCTGCCTCTCTGTCCCGCTCCTTCTCTCCTTCCTCTCAAGTCGGTGCCTCCTGAATGTGCAGCCTAACACCCAGCATGCTGCCTTTGTGATAACCTGGAGGCACAGTTCTGTGAATAAACAATATCCCAGAGTTTGGGTTTCCTACATTTTTTACTATCAATATGCTGCAAGAAGGCATGGGGCCGCAGTGGCAGGTTTTTGAAGGATTGAGGAAGAAGTTAGTTGGAGTTTTGTGCCTGTAATGACGATTACAGTCACTTAAACACATGTTGTCTCAGTTGGATGATAAAAGCAACACAACCTGATTTTAAGCTGGCACATTACGTACTGGCATAGTGGCGTCCCTTTTTCTGGGACACAATTAGAACATTTTACTGACTGGAATTTGTGAAAATGGATCAAAAACCACAGTTATGTTCAGTAAAATCACATAAATCATGAAAACAGACAACAACGTTTCTCCATAACTGTATGTGCTGTTGCTAAAGAGTAGAATATGTTGTTGTTATATGACCATAGACATTTCTCATTAGTCCTATTCGCTCATGTATTTAATTTAACCATAAGAGCTTCTCATGAATTGACAAAATACATCACATTATTACATATATGGTCCAAAATGGATTTGTATGTGCATATATAAAGCCTTGATCCACGAAGCCATATCAAAGTAGTATATAGTAAGCTCTATATATCATACTTTTCCAGCATGAACAAACTTGAGACTTTGCCCTGACTTCTAACACCGAGACACCGTTTTGGACCTATTTGACATTTTAGAGCATACAAGCGTTGATCCATCATCATTCAAAATGTTGATACTCGCTGTTAAAATGTCAGAAACAAACACGGTATTTCCTGCAGGGAGCTGATAATATGTAAGTCAATTAAAAGCTCCTTCATGTGGGCGGCGCTCTGGTGTTTGCAGCGGGACGACAGCTGAGCGACGGCTCCACAAACAAAAGGTCAGCGGATGTGTGCATTAATAGTCGTGTCGCCCTGCCTCTGATTAAAAGGGCAACAGCCGCTGAAAGATGCACTGTCAGCTAAATGTGTACAGTATTGAGTTATGTTAATTAAAGTTACCTGTCATAACAGGAGCAGAGCAGGGAAATATTTACTCTATTAAGGGCTTGTTTTGTGGAGGTGAATACAAAAAACAACTTTGGCAAACTACTATGTAAGCCGCTGAAAACACAAACAGGAAAATGTCCACGATCATTTTACATACTGTAAAAAACACCAAATGAATTACACACACGCGCACCACACTAACACCAACAAAACACTTCTACCTGTGTATTAGCGCTTCACTGTACCTAGGACCACATCAATCCAACATGTATAGTTACATTTATAGGCTGATAGACAGTAATAGAAGTTCATATGAGGCTACTAATTGACATGTTCTTGGATTACACAGTAGTGGTAAAAGGTAACGTGACACACAAGCACACTTTACAGTATAGTATTTGCAAGAAAAAGCCATTTACTGAAGCTTCTAACTTCCCGGTCTGGGAATGTGATGACAGCAAATAGTTAGTTCATGGGGGAATGCAGACTCTTTGTCATCCCACCTTAAATGCACATTATGCAATATAGAGCTCCACCTCGTGGAAGCTGGCAGTGAGAATAATAACAACTGAAGAAACAACTGTTCTGTAGGAGACGCCCGATAGATCAAACATCCAGGAGTGGGCAGTGCAAAGAGAGGACAGGCTAGTGTTGTGTGTGTGTGTGTGTGTGGTGTGTGTGTGTCGTGTGGGTGTGTGTGGTGGTGTGTATGTGGTGTGTGTGTGTGGTGTGTGTGGTTGTGTGTGTGGTGTGTGGTGTGGTGTGTGGCCTAGCATTACTATACTTGTGGGACCTAAATCTGTTTACATAGTCACGTGTGTGGACTCACCTCCCTTATGGGGACAAATTGGAGGTCCCCATGAGGGAAATCATTAATTTTAGGGTCTGGGTGAAGACTTGGTAAGGGTAAGGTTAAGGGTTAGGCATGTGTTTGGTTATGGTTAAGGTTAGGATAAGTCTCCAGGAAATGCATGTAAGTCAATGTAATGTCCCCTGAAGTGATGTATACATGGTCTGTGTAGTGTGTGTTGTGTGTGTAGTGTGTGTGTGTGTGTGTGTGTATGTGTGGTGTGGGTGGGTGTGTGTGTGTGTGTGTGTGTGTGTGTGTGTGTGTGTGGTGTGTGGTGTGTGTGTGTGTGTGTGTGTGGGGTGTGTGTGTGTGTGTGTGTGTTGTGTGTGTGTGTGTGGTGTGTACTCAGTGAGAATAAATGCCAGTTTGCAAGGTGACTGTGACAGTTTTAGCCTGGGCAGTATTTTCCTGACGCAAAGTGCCTGCTGCTAAAGTAGAGGGTTGATGTGTGTAGTTATTGCTGGGAACACACACATACACACACACACACACACACACTCACAAAACAAACAAATATATCCCATAAAAAAAGCCTGTCTGTGACTTATGCGATGAATATGTATCAACTCGGGTTATCCGCTGAGGTCAGGTTAAAAAAAGGAAATAGATATTATTTAATTGTATTTGTTGCAAATATTTCGGCGGCTTTATTATTATTATTATATATAGAAGCAGAGTGACACACACACAAACAAAAACAGTACGTGACCTTCTGAGTAACTTTCCTAATCCTGCACACACACACTAACATATATACAACACCACACACAAAATGGCTGCGTTTGTGGCGCACTTTGCAGTTTAAACACTGACGTCATCTCTTGCCGGGACACATGACAGTAGATCCCACAGGACTCACACACACATGCACAGAGAAACATTTTGCACACACACTTCAACCACATATAATATGCTAATCTGTTGCTCTCCCTGAAGTTTCTCCCATGTTTCCTTTAAACTGGGGTTTTCTCTGGAAGTGTTTCCTGGTACGATGTGATGGACTAAGGACAGAGGGTCTAAGAACAGAGGGTCTAAGGACAGAGGGTCTAAGGACAGAGGGTTTAAGGACAGAGGGTTTTAAGGACAGAGGGTGTCGTTTTCTCATACTGATATTCTGAACAATCTGTGCTGTTGTATT